>JARHVA010000313.1:1137500-1522500 GCA_037957365.1 Torreya grandis | reverse complement strand
TTATACCTTCCTTATAATTAATTTTTTTTGGGTTCTAGATGGAATATGATTTTTTTTTCACTTTAAATTTATTCATGGTTTCTACAGTAGTTATAAAGTACATAATATTTTTAGAGGAAATGATCATCTCTATAAAATTAAACCAAATAAATATATAAATATCCTAGATCTTATCTTATATATGTGTCATTGTAATAAATGGTTTTTAAATTAGAACTTAACTGCTAGGAGTAAATTTTTTTTAAGCTTAGGCATATTTAGATAAGACTAAAATCTATATGTAAATCATGCATTCATGATCCATGGTATTGTGGTATTTTTATGAGATAATGGAAAATAATTATCAACCATTTCATGATGATCAATAAAGGTAATCGTTAGCTTTATTTTATGGAGGAAATGATGGAATCTAGATATTTATTCAGATATTATGGTAGTATAAAAACATTTGTGTGATTTTTCAGCTGGGCAACTCTACTAATACATGCTTGATTGAGTATTATTTCATTTTGTTTCTTCCTAGCTTGTGTTGTGAAGTATTAAACTATATTGTATATCTAATACTTGGGCTTAGGTTCCTAATTATAGAATAAAGTAAATTACTACCTAGTCACATGATCATTGAGTGGTTGATTTCAACACCTTGTTTGATACACCTATAACCTTATTTATTTTATAGTAATAACATGGTATAATTTGGATATTCAAACTAGTATCTCTCAAGGGAAAAACATAGAAACTTGATTTTAGATTACCCTTGAGTTTGATGGGTAAAATATAGTTATTATTTTTTAGTTTGTTTATATTGTTATGTGATTCAATTAGAAAACTTGACTGTATTTTTCTCATTGAACCCATTTGATAACATCATTTTTTATGTTGATCCCAAATTTTTGGTCAACAACATGAGAAATATCAATCTATAGTTGTCATAATATTGATAGATAATCCTAGCATAAATCTTAGTGTGATAAGTATTAAGGCTTGGTCCAATTCTAGGTGTTATTCAACACCATTTATCTTCAAACCCAATGATAGTATACCTAGACAAAATACATGAGGATTTGGTACCTCTATCCTTACATAGGGTAATAATAGTATTCCATGGTGGGTGGAATGTATGGTACCTCTATAAAAGTATCCATTGTAGACTTGACAAAACTCACACAATATAATTGTGAGGATCTATTACACCATTAGCCTACACTCAAGAATGCTCATCTTATAAATTATTACAATGTAGTAGCTCTTCCACTCTAACCTCTGAGTTCATCTGAAGTGTGAGAATTAACCCTTACATTAAAGATTGAGTGGTAAGTGATAGGTCTAATAGAAGATATAGACATCAAAGTGGCTACCCTCATACCTTGTATTATGATGAATTTTAGAACTTAGCTAACAAGGTTTGGTAATAGAACACTTTTTAAGAACAAGGAAACAAATAAAATAATTATGGATATATCCATCTCTTAAAACCAAGACATGAAATCAAGGGATTTATCTAATCATCAAAATTGGAACCTAGACTTAGTATTTAACTAACTTGTTGCATTGGAGTTTTGAAAATAAGAGTGAAATAAACCCTAATTAAGGTCTTAAAAATGGAATCCTATGAAACAAAGGACAAGATCCAATGCTTATATCTTCACTTGTGGACCTTAAAGAGGTATTGGAATAATTATTATTAGGTATGGACTATTGGATCCATTATGTAAATATTTTTGTTGCACAAAATGTTCAAAACTATTTTATGACCTTAGAAAAATTAGTTACTAATGGAAACTCTACTAAGCTATGTGTAATCACCTAAAAGTGGTATTTGAGTGCTAAGAGTGCTACTTGAGACTACCTATCCATAGCTTATCCCTACACCTATCCTAGAGCCTATTATCACACTTATTCAACCTTCATGTAGGCCACATGCATCCCTAGTCATCCCTAAAGCAATCCCAAACCCTTATTTCTGTATGCTGGCCCTTCATGCCTAGTGTTTTGACACTTGGACACTAACACCATAATAATGAAAATAGAGCCACATGGAATTAATGTCCCAATAATGGTGCTAATGTCCTTTCCCTCTCTTTTTCACAAACAGATATATTTTCTAATCTAAAACCTGCTAGGGTTGACCTAGACCTCTTTTAACACCCACATAAACATCAAAATGGTAAAAATACATGACTTTTAGATCTCTAACCACTAGATGGAAATAAAATGCAAAATATAGATTCAAACTCAAAATAAGTTGTGCGTAATGAAGTCTATCAATCCCTATTATACCCTACTTTTACATACTACCATCTATAACATTCCTAAGCTCAGATTACCTAGATTTCTAGTCTCAAGCACATTCAAACCACTCAAGTCAAATATCATACTAGATTAACTTACACGTGTAATAAATCTTATGTGGGGAGAACTACATTGATCTTGATCCCTCTTTAGAGTATTTTTATGTAGGTTATTCTCATCATAGTGGGGTGTTGAGGATATCCAGCCTACCCCACTAACAAACACACTTTTTAGATTGTATTAATTAGATGGCTTAGCCACATGGAGGATTAGGGTTTGATTATAAATTTAGTAAAAAAAATCAATATACAAGGTTTAAAAACTCATACATCTAGGAATAGACCTCACAGTTCTAGACACAAGTGCACCCATAAGATCGAGATAGTCTTGCATAGAGGACATTGTTACCAATATAGGGACATTACCACCACATTTTCCATAATAGTGATACTATCCATTTAAGGTGATATTATATAGGAAGGGTTCTAACATTGGGATCCTTTTTTAAACACTTTGACTAGATTTTACCTCAATTTTTAGCCTCCAAATCATCCATCTCAGTCATCTTCCAACTAAGTTCTTACTTGTACTATTTATTACTATTGTTATAAAGGTCAAATTTAGTCAATTCTATAACAAATAAATGGAAATATTTATTGTATATCATTACCTTGATTTAGTCTACTCAACCCTTTAATAAACATAGCATTTACATACACTAAGTCTTAAAATGTTAAAACATTTGGTGAACCTAACTATGAACATTACTCAAACCTTAACCCTAGATTCTCCTAGGCTTTGTATCCTTTTTCTTATTTTCATTGGTTGTTTTAAGTTTTTTAGATTTCATAAATTCTATTTTATTAACCTTATTTCACTTTGTTTACTATATGCCATCTAAAAAATCTCTCTCTCTTCCACTAAGAATAAGTGCTAGGCTAAGTGGTAATCCTATTGAGAATATTTAGATTCCTTCTATTTGAGATTATACCATAGACAAGGGACTAATTTTAACTCCTTTCATTGATTTGTCACACCTTGATTATGTGGATTTCAATGATAATGCATCCAAAAATGAGTAATATAATCAAGATCAAGATGATACATAAAGTGTAAATTGGGACACCCTCACTCCACTTAACAATGAAAACCAAATTGTTAATAAGGATGAGATTCTAAAGAGATGCATAAGTAGACTTCAAGAATAATCCCTTGATCATGCACATGTTTTATAAGCCATAATAGAAATAAAAAATAAATTAAACAATGGTAAATCCACTACTCCCCTAAATAATACAATTGTTACACCTACTTTGGGGACAACTTAGTTATCACAAAAACCAATTACAACTCAATAACCTTAAGTGAAAATTACACCTCTATGACTAATTCCTCCACTCTAGATGTATAATCCATTATGCATGATGTTCATAATCTTTAGGCTAAGGTGTTACATCTTGATCAGGGAGCCACTAGGCCATCACATGCCCTGGATTCTCATTTTATTTTACATACACCTTTGGCACATCACATAGTGACAACTCCTTTGCCATACAAATTCATGGAACATAAGATTACATTATATGATGGTAAGGGTGACCTAGAACACCATATCCAGGCTTTTCACATAACATGTTTGGACTACGTGTCTAATGATTAGATCCTCATTAAGTAATTCCCATGCCTTTTAAAGGATTATGCCTTACAATGGTTTTATGATCTACCAAATCAATTTATCACTGCATTCAATCCTTTAGCAGATATGCTTTTCGCACACTTCTCCATAAACATCAGTGATAATATCTCATATGCTCAAGTTTCACAATTGAAATAAAAATAAAATGAACCTATTGTAGAATAAGTCCTATAATACAAGACTATATTGGCCATATTTAACTAGCCTCATAGCATATAAAGAGATTTAGGATATATTCAAACAGAGTCTTTTACCAACATTACATGAAGCTATCTTGTTTAAAAAGTTTCCAACCTTCATAGATTTATGCCACACAGTGAAAGAAAGAGAAGTCAAGCTTCTCTTTATGGGCAAACTAAAATATACCAGTGGATCATAATCAACTGATAAGAGTTATGGTAAGCCTCCATACAAGGAAAGTGCCACTAAAAATAGGAGTGATTCAAAGGCCATAGTTAATAAAACTTTAGACTTATCTCCTCATCTAGTTTTATCAGTTCCTTCATGTAGAGTTTTCACAAACCTTCTAGAATTGCCAACATGTGTTTTACAATAGCTCTCAGCATGCAATGTCATATCTCTACCTCCCATCAAAGAGGTTGATATGACATGACCTATTCAAAATAACTATGATTCCAATTCATTCTATGAATATCATAGGGCACTAGGCCATACACAAACATATGCATCAACTTGAAACATAAGATACAAGATTTGATGGAGGCTAACATTATTGATGTGGGAACACCCAAAAAGATACCCAAAGTGCAACAAATAAAATCTAAGGCACTAAAAATATTATTAGATCCATTTCCAAACCACAAAACAAATGAGGTAGGGATCACTTTAGATGTTCACTACATGTATTAGGCACACACCCACCACTAGCATCATATCACACTACTATAGAGGAGGCACACCCGCTACATAATATCATTGGTGTGTACCACACTAAAGTTCAAGCTAGACCAATCACCACGAGTAGGATATTGTTGATGATGATTCCAATTTATATGCACTCTTTGTAAGAGCCTACATAAATTAGTATCCCATATAGAGTGTTATGGTTGACAATGAGTCAAGTATTAGAATGTGCACTATCACAATTCTACAACATTTGGGGTATTCAGAATAGGATATATCTCCTATAGACATAGTTATCAGTGGTTTTAGTGGCCATGTTCAGATCTATATTGGGGAGATTATACATCCATTATAGGTTAGACCAACACATGTGGCCACTAAATTTTGAGTAGCACCTAATGTAGGTTTATTTGACATGTTACTTGGTAGGCCATGGATAAAAAACTACAAGCTATCCCATCCACAGTGCATAGATGCCTAAAATATATACATGTAAATTAGGTGGTCACAATCAAGGGTCTTCCATATGAGTATCCTCTACCTATCCAATAGGTAGTTATAGTATAATTACCAGTTAGAGCATAGTTACTAGTTATAACTCTATGCATAGTTCCTATCAGTACACCATAGAGTTTAGTAGAGCCACTGATGCAGGTGAGGTCTACTCATACAATATTTACATGTACATTTACTCTCCCATGGAGACCATTATTAGAAAGACCCCTATGTTAAATATATGTTAAAAATTCTATAGGGCCTCCCTCTCCTCACTTTCTTCTGAGATAAGTGTTATTGAGTTTTCAAGGTTCTTAGCATAAGGCACATATGCCACCTACAATGTCTTTTATTAGATGGGTCCCTAAGACCCCTACAATTCATAAGATACCATAGTTAGTGTCATGGATTCCTAGCACCATTTCATAGGTAGGGCCAATACATATCACTCAATGTAACATATTTTGGGACCATAGTTACCCTTTCATAAAAAATACATGATCATAGTTCCTTTATTAGACACATGCCACATTGATAGTGAGTCTTCCATGAGACTGATCAGTTATTATTATTACTCCTTTCTTGTACATACTTTAATTCTCTCTTGTTCCTTGTACATAATTCAATTTCATGTTGCTTGTATGTAGCTTATATCTAGAAAATATAAAAAAAATATAATATGTCTAAAAAACACAAAAACATTCAAATATTTACTCAAAAAACACAAAATTATAGATTGTACGCATTGCCATGTTTACATTTCTTATATTTTCTAAACACTACATATTATAGTTATCTTAGTATAGTTAGTTTTATAATTCATACATGCTTCACTTTTTCTTATCGAGTGCTTGAAGATTGCTACAAAACTTAGGTCCACTACACCAATTCAAATTTGATATTATCTATCCACTGGGGGTATATACACTGATATATGGGTTATTCATTACATTCACCTACTTTGGGGCACCTTATACATAGATTTGATTACCAGGTTCTATATTTATATACTCTACATCACAAATTTAACATTATTATATCTTGATATTGATCATGCTACACTTAATTATATTTTTTGCTAACTATTACTAGTTTAAACTCAGTATATGTACATCTTAGCTCTTACATAGATTTGTATTACATGTTCATGCATACTTTCATTTCTATATTTCCTAGTTTATATTTGATTATATCTCTATGCTTCTTCTATTTGATGGTATTTGAATATGTCATTTCTCTTTGGCTCTACACCACTTCTATTTCATAATAGATATGCTTTGGACATGTGCCCATGTCCTTGTGTGTGCCTTAATGATAGTGTATGTAGACATTTGAACATGTCCTTTTATGTGGCTCTAATATAACTTGATTTTTTCTTGCATATTGGTCATTTTAACATGTACTTATACGTCTTATTTTATCAAATTTAGTGACATGTTCCCATATCCCTTGTATTGTGGCCCCTTGGCCTACTTTGCATGCCTCATGTGTATTGTATGTATGTTTTCTTTTATGCATCATGGCCATGACACTTGTCTCTTGATTGTTACACACTCTAATTTTATATTACACAAGGGAACTCATGCATCTCCCCTTTTCTACTTGGGTGTCATGATGTACATCATGCCCCATCCCCTAGGTAGCTACCTGGTTTTTAATCAAATTTATTATTACATATAAGGTCATATCTATCTTGACACCCTTGTGAATGCTAGACATAACATACATATCACATTAAAAAATTATGCTCAGATTATCTTACATTTAGATGCTATGTATGTAGATTTTATTAGATTATCATGCACATATCATATATACTCCAATTAACACACATCTTATAGATCTTTTTCTTTTGAGGATAGTTCTTGCACATGTTCAACAATTCCACTCAAAAGAGGGGGAATTCATAGGGTTTTGTCATAGAGATAAATCTTCTATAATAAATTCATAGTACATTTTTTTAGAACACAAGCTTAGATTATAGAAATTAGATTTAGGTAAACACAATGGAGAAATAGTGACTCAAAGATCAGTATAGTTGCATAGAAATCAGACTGAAAGGACATTAACACCTAAATTAGAACACTAGCACCCAAATTAGAATACTGACACAAAATATCCAATAATGACACTACTATTTAATATATGGTTCTACTATCTAGTATCCTTAATTTAAAAAAAATTAGATTGGCCAAAAAAGTACAATAGGTATATTTTAAGTTTGTACAATTTCAATTATAGATTTATAAAATTTGCTCAGATTCATACTAGTTTTGATTAGATTGGGGGCATAATGTATGGAATGAGTATTCCCATATTTAATTTAGATACATAGATACATATTATTACAACTCAATCCATAATCTATATGCTCGAATATTATATTTGGGGGCATGTGTGTGACATATTGTTTTCACATGTTCACTTACACACTAATTGATTAGATGGAATGATAAATTCCATGTCATTATATAAATTATATACATCCAACATCATATTATTGTTTTCACACTAGTTTCATTCCTTACTCCATCTACAGTGGTTAACATTCCTGAGTGGCCCAAAACTACCTAATATACATGGGTGGCCACAAAGCTGACATACCCAATAAAACATTTCTAGTTACATCATGTAGTTTGAATTTAAAATGCATCTACTAGACATGGGTGGGAAATTATGGAGTCATAGCATAATTTTTTTCTTAATACACCTATATGAGAGGGTTAGACACACCATCAATGTAATCCAATCTATTCATAAGTCATGATCGACCAAGCAGGGGTGGGCAATGATTGAGTTAAAACTAGATTGAGTTCTTGAGCCATCCATACATGAGGATTGGGAAAACCATTATCTTAGTCTAATTTATTCATAAATCGATCCCTATAAACACATATATGTTGTCACCAAGTTTATGCATTAGTTCATGTACCCAGTGAGGTGTATTCGTTCCTTTCCTCTCTTTTAACCCTTTACCAACTTTACTCAATTTTACTTCTTTACTTAGTTTAATATTTGATTTTGATACCTTTTAAGTAAGGAATAATTTATTCCCATTTTAATCATAGATTCACATACTCATAACTAGCTTCATGGGCTTCACCTCTTAGGTAATTTTAGGTACACTTCTTTTTCCTTTATCCTAATCACTTCACTTTACTGAATTTCTTGAATAAAGGGTGGGGGGAAATGTAATCACCTAAAATTGGTATTTGAGTGCTAATTAAGACTACCTATCCCTAACTTATCCCTAGACCTATCATTTATCCTATTATCAAACTTATCTAACCTTCATGTAGGCCACAAGCATCTCGAGTCATCCCTAAAGCAATCCCAAACCCTCATTTCTTGATCCTAGCCTTTTGTGCCTAGTGTTATACCACTTGGACAATAGTGCCATAATAAGGATAATAACACCACATGGAATTAGTGTCCCAATAATGGTGTTAATGTATTTTCCCTCTCTTTTTTAAAAAATGGATATCTTTTCAAATCTAAAACCTCCTAGGGTCAGCCTATACCTCTTTTAACACTTGCACAAGCATCAAAATGGTATAAATACATGAATTTTAGCCCTCTAACCACTAAAAAAAAATTACACGCAAAATATAGATTAAAACTCAAAACAAGTTATGTAAAATTAAGGTTATCAATCCCTATTCTACCCTACTTATGCATACTACCATCCATAACATTCCTAAACTTAGATTACCCTAATTTTTAGTCTCAAGCACATTCAAAGCAGTCAACTATCATAATAGTTTCACTTGCAATTGCATCAACACTTATGTGGGGAGAAATACATCAAACTTGATCCCTTTTAAGAGTATTGGTATGTAGGAAACTCTCATAACATCAGGGAATTGAGGATGTCTAACCTACCCCATTAATAAACACACTTTTTAGTTTGTATCAATTGGATGACTTAGCCACATGGAGGATCAAGGTTTTCTCACAAATTTAGTTAAAATAAGTAATATATAGGGTTTTATAACTTGTGCATGTAGGAATAGACCTCAATTATCTAGACATAGACATACATAAAATCTCAGGACAATCCTACATAGAGGACACTACCACCAATATAGGGAGACTATTGCTATATTTCATATAATGACACTACTATACAACTAGGGAACTCTTGTGCATGAGGGTTTTTGATATTAGTATCCTATTTTTGATACTCAAACTAGCTTCCACCTCAGTTTTTAGCCTCCAGATCATCTATCTTAGTCATTTTCTAGCTAAGTTATTACTTGTACTATTTATTACTATTTTTAGAAAGGTTAAAGTTAGTAAATTCTATAACAAATTAGTGGATGTATTTATTACATATTATTACATTGATTTAGTCTACTCAACCCTTTAATAAATATAGGATTTACATACACTAAGTCTTAAAAGGTTAAAACACTATGCAAACCCCCTTTTGATAAAATATTGATTGTAATATGTTTCTTGGCTAAGGAAACGTGGTTGTAGTGGGATGAAGTGATATTGAGACCCCATAAATGAATTACTTACTCCCTCAAGACCATAATAGAGATTATAAGTGTCAATAAACACAATATTTAGGTTACCAATATTTATGTTTCTAATCAATTAAGTTTTTCCTTGGAATTTAGGAGGGATAAATACTAAAGAGCATAAGCCAATCTGATCTAGTAGTGCCTTTAGTGTAGTGGTCGTCTTGGCCTAATAATAATAATACATAGGGAACTTATTGATTTTCCTATATAGTTGTGAAATAATATCTCAATTAGAGTAGAACACTTGAGTACCTTGTATTAAGTATGAAAAAGCCAGTATTGAATAAGGACAAAGTCATTATATTAATGGCAACCCATATAACTTGATGATAGTTTCATTGTCTTACTTGAAAGTAACAACATCAAATACACCCTTGTCCATTTACTTCCCACATATTATGATAGTGAATTTCTAAGTTAATATCAAGTTCACTAAATCATTCACACAATTGAGTTATATAGCCCTATTCTTAATTGTATAATGTATAATGAGTATAATTTGTTTTTTATTTATACCACACTTTTTAAAATAAATATCATAAAGGGTTAATTAATACAAATAATCCAACCTGTAAATATTGAAATATTTGCAAATTTTAGTCTTCATGGGGTAATGAAACTAGCATTAGATCTAGGACATTAGCGTCAACCACTAATATCTAGGTTTGAATAGTAGTGTCCTAGAGATTAGAAAAATGTTAAAGATTTTTAGTTGAAATTTAAGGTTATATATCATGTTTTAAGAATATTATGGGTAACAATGATCTAGGTAATCAAAATATTAGGTTTGGACCATAAGATAATCATTTAGGCATGGTGTTATGGTAAAACATGAGCCTATCAACAAAGGAAAGGGAATGAATTGACGAGTAGATCCTTGAGTGATATTATTCAAGTGTGCAAGACTAGTTTATCATGTAAAATCTATATTTGAGTATCTACACCCCCCCTTAATCTAGTAATTCATAAGGATGGAATTACTAGGTTAAATGAAAGAAATGTGTACTGTGGTGTGGACATCACACCTTTATTTGAATTGAGCCCTATTTGAATTTATGGCATGTGTATGAGCTATAGGTAAGATCACGTTAAAGGTGTAATTAGTGCATATTAATATAAAAATGAATAATTGAAATTAATTAAAATAAAAGAGTACAAGGAAGGAGTACACCTTTGTGTTAATGCAACCATGTTGCCCCTTGATAGTTTGTTTTGATAATGATGCTTCCTAGCTAAAGCATTAGAGAGAGGTTAACAACTAGAACTTAGAGATGTGAATAGGTAGAATTGGAGGGTGATCCTATCCCCAATTTTATGTTTAGGTGATTTGTGTCAAGGCCATCGAGTGTGCTAAACCTTAATTGCATATATCAAGTGTATACATAATCTATTCAATCTAGCCAATATCTCCCTATTCAAATGGTGTAACCATATCAAACTATAAAATTAAAGTAGCATCAAGCTAATCAAGGGAACTGACTCTTAATCTCACTACTCAAGGGATCCCACTTATGCAACAAATAAAAGCTCAATCAATGCATTTTGGTAAGGTTGGTGTATGAATAATTGTATAATCTAAATATGTATTTATAATTTGGTTCATTTTCATGACACATGCACCTCAAATATGGCTTTAGTTGAATCAAAATGTAACTTATGATCTATAAACTATGTATAGTATTTATCATAAATCTAAAAAAACATGTCCCAAATATGTGAAAATCATGTTGAATGTATAGAATTTTGATGCAAGTGTATATAGAATTATGACACAAGTGTATATCTAAATCATGTAACTTGTATCAAATTCTACCAATTTTATGTATGTGAACTTTTGTATCTATGACATGCCCCCACTGATATGCCCACCATTTTTAGGTGAGGGGAATGTAATGTTATAGTCACATTCCATAAAAAGTATAAGATAACCATGTTATATATGTATCAATAATGTAGTAAATAAACATATAATGGTATCATATCTAAGTATATGTAACAATGAAGCTCACATTATCAAAACATAACAAACCCTAAGCTGCATGATATGAATCATGGTAATGTCTATATGTAACAAGCTCATAAAAAATCAAGCACACACACAAGAACACTCAATATCACACAAGAAGGGGTATAAAGAGACCACACATAAGGGGTAAGTTCAAATTCCACACACTCAAAGGGAATGACATATTCTAATTTAATCACACCAAATAAATAATCAACACTTAATACATGTGGGCTAACCAATAAGGAACATGTTTAAATGTTACATAATCAAGACAAAGAAACAAACAAGAAATACACTCAAGTAAGCCATGTGATAAGATGAAATAAGTGAAATTTAATAAACTAGCTTAATCATGTCATACTAGTCCCTACATACATGTGTTAGCAAAATGTCATGTAGAATAACATATCAAGTACATTGTGTAAGATATTCCATGGGTATAGGCATGTGTAATAATTAGTTATTAATCTCAATACGATAACATAAACTAATCATAAAATAATAGAACATGTATCAATCATGATCAACAAAATCAAGATGCCCCCAATGTAGTGTGTCACTTAGGTAGAGGAAAAGACTATCATTTTCATGTTCATGTATTTTAAATCTAGTGTATGTCTGTATCATACTCAAGTCCCTATGAAACATATATGTGTAAAGAAATGATATGATATCTACTAACATAAAGTAAAAAACATATACAAAATCTATTAAACATGAAATTCTAATTTTTTTTGTATTTTTGATTTATTTGAATGTTTTGGCATTTTCTTGATTTTTTTTGAAAAAGAGCTAATTTGATAAATCATCACAGTCAGAAGGTATATGACTACCTAGTGGTTATTATCAATTTATTTTCATGCCATCATTGTTTATAATGAATCATTTTAGATTATTCAATGTTATCCTATAATTGGATATCAAAATCCATTGGTATTGGTTTATCACCATATCCATAATTTTGGATGTAAAAATCCTTACCCTAAAAAGGAAAAGTGATGGACATGTTTGCAGTATGCATTGTTGTGTACATATCGACCCATCAATGTTGCCCAAAATGAAATGTCAAATGTGGCTCTTGATCCAATACCCATATGACCGTAGGGACCAATTTTTGTCCACATGCATTGGGTAACATAATGTATTTGAGATATTTTGGAAAGAGTGGAGAATGTTGTAACTCATCTATAGTATATCCTAACTATCACAAACATGAAAAATTGCAAACTTTGTCCCAATTATTGATATCAATCTTGAGATGCTCATTATAGTCCCCATTGATATTCATAATGATTTTTTGATCCTCTTGTCATGGTAATTTATGACTATACCCCATTGCTATTTTTACTTTTAAATTTTTTGAGATCAAGGATCTTATCATTTTTATTGCATAATTTATATATGTCTTTTTTTGTATTTCTAAATTTTATTTTATAATATTTTATAATGATATATATCATGGCATGTGATTATATGATAATTTAAATATTTATATCCATATATACATATTATCTTTCTCCATGACCTATGTCTAGTAGGTAGTAAAGCTATCACCTTGTGCTCAAGTAACATATAAAGTTTTGTGTGCGGAGTAGGTTGTGTTGTGATTTGTTAGTTCTATTATGGATACCTATGTAAGGATTCCAAATTATTAACATGATGTATTTGAATTTGTACCTTGGAAGGTTGTCTTAAATATTTTAACCAATATGGATGCATTGTATAACAAGAATTCACATGTTAACATGTTGTTTTTGCCTTGCCTTTATCTGAGTTTAGTTTTGCATCTTATGGTGATGGATTTAACTTGTATGTACCAAGGCCTATAAGTGTGAATAGATTATGGGATAAATTCTCAATCAGATCAAAACTAATTTTGTGTAATTGTTCATATGTCATATCATGAGAAATATCATCACCACTATCATAGTAATTAGAAACCCTGTCGTCTTGTTGCTCATAATTTACCAATAAATGAAGCTCAAATGTTTGATTTTATTAATGTTTTAATATCATTGGTTATTTTATAATGGAGATTTATATATCTTTGTTTCCTTGTGTTCATTATCCTACTCCTTAAGTTTATTTGTGTGTACCTCAAATGTTAATGCCTTATCAATATGTTGAGACAAATGATTTATCTTACTTTATTCACCCATCTCATTTGTTGAAATATTATCGATTGGAATAAATTACTTAGGTAATACCATTTGAGGAACCCATTCTATTTTAAAATTGTAACATCTTAAAAAATTTAAAGGGTTTATTATCTACATACATTGTCCATAATGTCCCATCATGCATGGATTTCA
Organism: Torreya grandis; assembly: GCA_037957365.1. NCBI lineage: Eukaryota > Viridiplantae > Streptophyta > Pinopsida > Cupressales > Taxaceae > Torreya > Torreya grandis. Next base: position 1,508,304 of record JARHVA010000313.1, on the reverse strand, counting down.
CACATTGATGTAATGTAGATGGTACATCTTCCATAATGTATATCCAAGGTCTACCCAAGAGTAAGTTATAATGTAATGATTGAGACATTACTTGGAAGTGGATTTTACTATTTTAGGTCCCAATGTCACACCTAATGTGACTTGGATAATTGGTTTAGAGCATGAATTATCAAATCCTTTGATATGCATGTTTGATTTTTGAAAGAGTTCATTTATAATACCCATTACTTTTAATAACTATGTGCTAAAAATTTTTAGACCTGATTCATTTTCAACTAACACTCTTTTGATTCCCTTATTATGAATATTAACTTATATGAATAAGGGAAAATATTGATCAATGATATCCTTTGAGGGTATATATTTATAGTCAAAAGTGATGAGATTTGCATTATTTTTGAGATCTTGCACAATATCTATAAAATAAGTCAGCTATGTCATTTGGTACTTGAGTTTCATGCAAGGCTTTATATAAGATATCCTTATAGATATTTGACTATTTTAAAAGCTCAATAATTGATATATTAACATGGGTATTACTTAATTATTTAATCACATCATACCCTTTATATTTTATTACTAACGTAGGCTTGGGAGGAACCTGATGTATATTAACAGGTGGTTGAACAGGATGAACACCCATTCTTTTTTGTGTAGTAATAACATACATCATGGATGAATAATGGGAGAGGGATGATAGCTACCACTTGAATAGGATCTACGTGGGACAATAGTTTGATAACATACACGTTGGAACCTAGTGACAACTACACAAGGGTTCAATGGTATTACAATAAGAATTATAAAGAGAGATTATATTTTTATCTTGTGTTAAATCACTCTCTGTATTTGTATAATTTTTTTGAATCTATTTGATTATATCATTAATTGATTTATAAATATATGGAAGATGGAAAACAATAATTATCATCATATATTGTGTAAGAAAATAAGTTCTAAATATATCCATATTAAACATGTTGAATTTATTTGGACTTTAAGTAAATCTAATTTTTAAAAATTTGTAATAATTTAATGAAAAATAAAAAAATAAAAAACCTCTAGGGAAAACTAGGATTGCATAAGAAGACTCAGAGGTTAGGTTCACCAAATGTTTAACCCTTTATGTATATAAGGATTACCATGAAAGAGTAACCTGATCAGGAAATGAGTATGCTACTCTAAAAACAAGACCAATTAAAAAATTTAAATTCAAAATATATTAAGATACAATGATGAATTATGAAAAATTATTAAATATAGAAAGTACAATGTCAAATAGTAATTTTCATGCTTAAACATAAAAAAGAGATAATACTTAGCTTGTTTACTAATGCGCAGGTAGATTTGAGAAGTACAGGTTCAAAAATAATCAAGATGATGTTCATATATGATTTGTCAAATTTTAAAAATTATCCAACTATCATCTTGGACACTACCATTAAAATAGGGACACTAGCATCGATGCTTATGTCCTAAAAGTAATGATTTTATCTATAGTGAAGTACATGTACTTTTCTATAAATTCCACATGTTTTTGTTAGGGTTCTCTATTGCCTTCTATATTTTTGTCTAGGACCACACACATACATTCCAAATTTAATGGTTTGATCAAAACCCTATATCCTCTAATTATGAAATGCCACCTTGAAAAGACAAAGGTTAATAGTCTCAAGTGAATTTGAGTTGACCTTAAATAACCCTTTGTCACTGAGCTCTACCTACATATCTATATACTTTGAAGAGGGCCTCTGACTGATGTAGTTCCCCCCTTATGTGGGATTCTATGTGAATAATGATGTAATATGATAAATACAAGTTCATGCAGTGATCGAGATTGTAAATTGACAAATATTTTTCATAGGTTGATATTTGAATGCTTCAAATCTATACAAATACTATTCCTATGAATGATATGGAAATAAGGAAGAATAGGGTAGCGTATATTAGTTGTATGAATGATTTAATGAGATTTATATGTGTTTTCTTGGTAAATTGATAGATGTATAATGAGTGGGATTTTTTTATATTTATAACACACCTTTTGAAATAAATCTCATGCAAGCTTAATAAATACAAATAAATTGACTTGTATATATTGAAAGATTTACAAATTTCAGTCTTTATAGGGTATGGACACTAGCATTAGATGTGGGACATTAGTGTTGATGCTTGTGTCTAGGTCTGAATGGTAGTGTCTTAGATAATATAAAAATGTAGAAGATCTATAACTAATAGTAAAAGATATATCAGGTTTATAATAGATTAGGGTTTAAACATAACATGGGATATAAGTGATCTAGGTAATCAAAATACTAGGTCAGACCATAAGATAAGCATTTAGGCATAATAAAATGGCAAATGGTGAGCAAAATTGCAAGAACTAAAAGGTATAACCTTGAGTGATATTTGTCAAGTGTGCAAGAATAGTTTATCATGTAAAAGCCACATTTGAGTATCTAAACTATCATGGACAGATGAAAGAAATATATTGTATATTATTTTGAAAGATGTAATCATGTAAGATGTAAATATTGATGTGATCATGATATTTTTATAGATTTGGATTATTGTGCAGTTGTACATTTTACTTAATGAAAAAATTATATTGATTTATTAAGATTAGTCACTTCACTATAAATGAAAGTATTTTTTGATTTTGTAAAGTGATGTGTTATAAATGCATGTTTTGAAATTATATAATAAAATGAAATTGGAAATATTTATTAGCTTTGAATTTTTTAATGTGAATTCATTTTAAAACTAAAAAATTAATTTTGATTTTGTACTTTTATACATGCTAGATGTATCAATTTACTTATATACATGTTTTTAGGATTAGTTAAGAAAACCTTTGGTATCATAAATTAGAATCACATGGAAAACATTTATGAGGAATATTTCCAACATTTGAGTAGATGTGTTCTTACAAAATGGTATAAATTGCATGATATAATTATATGAATCTCCAAAATAAGTAATCATTGTTAAATATTATCATGTAAATCTTGAATGTAAATGTGTGCATCTTCACATGAGGATGAATTACTAGAATATATTGGGGAAAAAACATTCCCTACCATAGTTTAAATAAATTACATGGATAAGTAATGTGTCCAAATGAAACCATGCAATATAGGTTACATCATGTAATTTCAAAAATAGGAAAGCGTGAGGATAAATAGTATGCCCCAAATAATATTTCTTATGCATAAATATGTATCATAATATTATCTCAAGGAGAAAGGGTGTGATTACTCCAAAAGGAAAACCAAGAGGCAACTAGCATGCCCCAAATGTCGTAAATGTTCCCCTAGTAGGGATAAATAAAGGAAAGAAGCACATGAAAGTATAATTCCCCTATAAATGCATGATAAATATAATGTCAGTGTAGGCACCAAGCATATTACTACCAAAAACAATAATGTGCATGGTTAAACCATGGCTCCAAACATAGTAAATTCATGATATAGATTCATGGTAATAATCACCAAGTATATAACTATGTAGGAAAACATCAATCAAGGACAAATGAATCACCAAACATGATGGGACAAGAATGAAACAAGACACCATGCTCAAAATATGCAAAAACATACACATGTAAGAAATCGACCAAACATATATATACAAATAAAGTAAGAATATAAAAATTGTAATGCAATCAATGTAACAATGTAGATATCCATGTAACATGAAATATGTAGATTTTAGTGAGATATAAAATAACTGATATAATATAGCTCAAATGATAAAAGGAAATCAAGAAAGATATCACTATAAAATCTATTGTAGAGAGATGCCCCTAACGTATGACATGCCATCGATGTGATCATGCCCCCTAGGGTGTGGGTAAGAGAGTAACTATGTAACATATGATAGTCTATAATCATATATAACATATATATCATGCATCTCACCCACTCAAAGAGATACTCTGAGAATCATGTGTGTAATACATAAAATGTGAAAAACCTACAACATAGGTATATAAACATGATATGTATCCATCAAATAATTTATTTTTTATTTTTTATTTTTTGTTATTTTTAATATTTTTATATTTGACACCTTTTTTATAATAAATATTAAAATAAGTTGGCCAAGAATATACACAAGAAAAATTCAAGTGAAGCTCAATAAAAAATAGAATCCAAAGGTCACAATTAAGAAAAGAATGCAAATAGGGAGCTACAGGGTGAAAACAAACAAGAATAAGACGAGGATTCCAAACGACCTACAACTTCCCTGAAAACTCAATAGGATGGTAGGTCTTACTATATATGTTTTCATTATCGGTAAATCTATGAAATTGTTTGGAATGGGATAAAAAATCAAAAGGAAAGGGCCAATGCAACATAACAAGAAACAAAAAATTGAGATTCTAGAAGATTATCAATGTAAAATAAAATGAAAGTACAAAATATGTAAAATATAGAAGCATAAAAGGCACGTATTCAAACCCAAGGGAGGAAAAAACATGAAGATATGACATATAGATTAAAATAAGCTATGTATAATAAGAATACTATAGTACAATAATGATATATAAATGGAATCCAAGATATATGATAATATCATAATTTGTAATATTTGAGTCAAATGTGTCACTAGAAGTATTATAAATTACTCACAAGTAGTGTAATAGGTGTAATCATCATCCCAAGGAGAAATATACTACTAAAACTATGACATAAAGAAGATCTAGAATATTGTGGTATAAAGCAATAAATCAAATCTAATTTAGTAGATAAGAATAGTAAATAACCATAATTGAAATTGATTTGACAATTAGTGGACAATATGAAAATAAAAAGATATGGAAAATTCATATCTCAATGGAATTTTGGAATTTTATAAGTGTAATCCTCGTGTACAACAAATAAATGAGCTATGTGTGAAATATACATCATGTACTATAAGGAACAAATTCACTATCTATTATATGGTTGATAAATCTACCCATGAAATATTTGACATTGTATCTTTATGTCAAATGATTTTTTTACTAGGTGATGAATGTGTACTGTGTACCTTTCTTATTTCTATATTTTTTGTATAAATTTTCCTCTTGATTATATGTAGTTCAATATTTTAACTTCTTTGAATTAGAAAAAATAATGTCTAAGATTATATCTTCTTCATGTCTTGATATAATTCACTATAATACATATGCAAAGGAGAATGTATAGAAGTAGTTCAGTCCATAAACCTCAAAGGAGTTGTAACTATGTATTATGCATGTTAGAATCAGATCCCATGTTATTCTTTGAAAATATAAATGGGATGTCGAACAAGGGTTTCAACCACCTCTTCCTCAGAAATAATGATATAATTACATGATCATTTTCCTAATCCTATTTTGGTGTAATTGGATGATGTCACAATAGCTTGAAGTAAATAATGGCCAAGGTTGGCTCAATGTGTAGGCTCCTTATCAAGTGTCACAAAGGATTTTTATCAATATAAGACTAACTTTTAGAAGTCTTTCCATCTCAATATTACTTAGTAAATGTCTAGGAATTGATTGCATATATATAACTCCTTAGGACATGATAATCACAATGGTTGGCCATAGAAAGTAGTGATACACAAAATAAGAGGTGCATAAAATTAGGCCAAGGTAGAAGGAACCAAAAAAACAAAGGGGATGGATTCAAATGTATTCAAAATATATAAGGAGTAGATTCAATAGCAAACCTATGGCCAACTAATTCATACCAAGAGAGATAAATATTCAAGAAGGGTGGAAAAAAAACTCAAAAGATACATAGAAAAGGCTCAAAATCTAAAATCAATTAATATTGAGGACATCTAAAAGGCAAAATCCTAGAGAGAGAATAATTTGGGATAGGAAGTGTCCAAAAAATATCCAAAAATAGACAAGTGGACCAACTATGTAAAAATAGGTAAAAGATGTTATGCCAAAGGGACTTGTACCAAATTTGGGTGTCTATATTTTAAGTAAAACATGCTAGCCTAAATTTTTTGCTTCATTGATATATCATTATTGTACCATAGTTTTCTTATTATACACAGGTTATTTTATTCCATATGTTTTATCTTCATGTGATTTCCTCCCTCAATTTTTGTTTGCATGCCTTCTATGCTTCTATATTCGACATTCTTTGGTGTTTTCCTTTAATTTTACCTTGATATTCTTCTATCCCCCTAGTTTTTTGTTGATTACTGTGTTTCACTAACCCTTTCCCTTTGATTATTTATCATATTCCAAACACTTGCACATATTTTTTGATGATAAAAACATATATTTTTAGACCTTCTATTCTAGCATAAATTGAGTTTTAAGATAAGTGCTAAGTCATTTGGAATCTTCTCCTTATTTTTACTTGCACTCTTTGGGATTTCTATTTTAATTATTTTCTTGATTGTGTCCTTTGTCTTCTATTTTTTAATTGAAAAAACTTAATAAAATGTTATGTGACCTTCAAGTCAACCAATCAACATCACCAAACCAAATAAGATCCTAGCAAAGGCAATCCTTAATGAAAATTCACCAAGGAAAATCCCTTAAAAAAGAATACCAAGTTACATTACATTCACAATGTCACATCATGAAACTAAAAATGCAATATTAAAGAAAACATTACTCAAATCCATTGGATTTATATTGTGAAATATTAACAAATCCCTTACAAAATGCGTCATTAAAAGAGGTATTAAAATCCACCTCATTAGTATGTCCAGCAACATGATTAGTCTATTTCACCGTTCCACCATATTCCAATATCTATTCATCTCCTAACATAATTCTTACAATGTTTTTACCAAGTCCTCAATAAAATATTTCACATTAATTCTCCAAAAACCTACCTCAACATTGTCTAATATTTTCCCCTCAGACAAAACCTTAGCCAAATAATTCTCATTTTCACTCTCAACCTCATCAACATTGCCAAACATTTCAACAACATTTAAATATGCATGATTTATTTCCATTTGAGTAATAATACCAAGAATAACATTAATCATTTTAGTTTGTGAAGAATATTTGAGAGTCATTATTGGTAGCCGCACCAACAAGTTCAATATTGGGGTCATCCCCAAAAATGTCCTCAATGTTTTCTAGGTCAACCTAAAAATAATAGGTTTGAGAAACATGGTCCCAACCATACATCACCTCATATACCTCTAGATATTTATCAATAGGTTCAATCCCATTGGGAATTATAACCACCTTAGAAAAATTAACAACCATTTTTAAGAACATTGGTTCTACCTGGATGGTTCCTCAAGCCAAAAACTTCCTTAGCTCTTCTCTAGGAACAAGCAATTGTCCATTAACCTACATAACAATAAGGTAATTCATGAATATTGAGATGAAGATAGTAACCCCCTTACTACACCTTTAAAAATATCATCAGTTATTTATTTTAAAATGTACAACAACACTTCAGTAGTCATGAATTACCAAAGTTTAAGCATAAATGGATGCAAAATTTTATTTGGAATTATAATTCCAAAAAGAAAACCAAACCAAGAAATATCTTTCCCAACAACAAAATTCCAAATGGATAATACTTTATACCAAATAGATTTAGTAAAAAGACAACTAAAAAAACATATTTAAGTGTCTCAATCAATACCCATCTTCCCCATATGAGCCCCAACAACCAAATTATCATGAAGGAGAATCCATGTAAAACACTCTTTCTTTGGTTCAATAAAAAAAGACCATAAAATAGAAAACCTATCTTTACAATTCTAAGAGGATAAAAAACATTCCACTTGTTTTTGAGACTAAGAACCCACTTGGGTAAAATAACATCATCTCATAAATGTGTTTATCTATGACCTGAAACAAGGAAGGGCCTCTGAACCACCTAATATTCATCAAAAATTCTTCTTCATCATCCATTAAAATATCAACATAGAATATTTTAATGGGATTGCAAGTAATATTAAAATTATTGGCTTGATATTATGGGAGATTATAAATTAATTTCATCTCCTTCCCCTCTAACCATTTCCCCCCTCTATAGAAACCTCAAAAGATCCTTATCCCCTTTTTACGCCATCTGAGATAGAACACCCCCTAGTTAGAGAAAGTGGCTTCTCATTTCACTTTAAGTTACACCACAAATAATGAAAAACATTGGCATCTAGTGTCAAACAAGAAAAGATAGGTTTCATCAAAATAAAATTCTCAACGTGCTCCAAATCCTTTTAATTTGACTTAAAAATGCTGGTTGCTTGAAACAAACATTGAAAAACCCAAAAAACAAGTCAGTTTTTGGCTGCTTTATTCATTCCCTTCTACCTTTGGGAAATCACTTCCAAATATTATATCTTAACAATAATTTCCAAGGCTCATTCCATTTAGTGATCTCATAATCCACTTCACTAACAAGGCAACTCCCTACACTCTAAAGTTATTAATCCCAATCCCACTCAAGGATTTAAGGGCATAATAAAGGTTCCACTTAACATGTCTCTTTCTACCATCTCTACCGCAAGACCATATAAAGTATATAAAAATTAAATTAAGCTTTTAAATATTCAAGATTGGGATTAACCAACAAGAGTAAAAGTAAATATATAAAGAAGATAGATTTTTTTAACAAACTTGTACCTACCTTGGTAAAGAAATGAGGTACCCATACTATTTTAATAATTTATGTGAAACTCTATCAAACACACACTAACACATTTAATTAAAGGAGGTGTGTAAAAAAAAATGAATACCAAAATATATAACCATTTTATGAGCCCTATCCCCACCCCTTCCCCCCCATACCAATTCAGGGACATGAGCCACTTCGAAGGTTGCTCAGACCATCCAAGTAAATGGGATTTAAAGGGAGAATTTTTTGACCCTAAAGTAGAGCAATAAACATATATTATGTGCACCAACTCTTCCATATTAATCTGATCCAAAAATGTAAAAATAAAAAAAATCATCTTAAAAATAAATGACAATCAATTATTATTTGTTAGGTAAAACAATACAACAAACATGGAGACCTAAGGTGACATCCTTAAGAATGTAACATAGAGCCTTAGTCATAATGGAAAATAATGAATGGGATAAAGGGAAACCTTATTTTATTAACCTCTGAATAATAATAGAGTCCATGAGATCCCCATTAATTTATATATGTGCTGACACTCTTGAAAAAACAAAGAGACCATTCTACAAAAAAAATAAACAAAACATAAAGACAATGAATGACCATTTAATTATGTCATATACCTTCTCAAAGTTAATAAGAGTCATACAAACAACTTGTCATGAATATTTATTACATTTAATCCCTTCCCAAATACTTAAAAAATTATCTAGTATATATCCACCTTCCACAAAACCTATTTGCATATCAGATATAACAATAAGGAGCACCCCAAAAAATTTATTAACCATAACCTTAGCAATAATTTTATAGGAAACATTAAATATGGTAATAGGTTAAATTTTTTTTAAATATATATGTTTAAATCCTTGGGAATTAATTTAATGGTTCATTTATTAATTTTATCACCCAAAGGACCAACCCTTAATGCTTCTTGATATACAGATAAAATTTCCTCCAAGATCCAGTCTAGAACTCATCCGAAAGTCCATAACTCCAAGAGCCTTTTCAACTTTAGATTCTTAATTACTGTACATCATCATGGGATATTTCCTCATCCATTTTTTCAGAATCTTTCATTGGGATTTTTTTTGGTACAAGTTTTGCACAAATATCCTTGCACCTATCAACATGTTTAGAGACACCTTTAGACTTATAAAGGTCCTGATAAAATATAAGAAAACTCTCCCAACCTCAATGAGATTATTAGATATATTTAATCCAATATAAATAACCCCAACCTTATCCTTATTATGTTTATCCTTCATAATAATAAAAATATATTTAGAACCTGACCCTAGCCCCATAAGAAATATAGGTTTTTAAAACCGTGTGTTGATGTCTAACATAAATCAAAATTTTCACTAAATCTTCAATCTTGGGATCATATTGAACTCTAGATTCATACAAGGAAATGTCCTCATAGATATTTATTTCCATGTTACTTCTAATCATATCCTTGGATATGCAAAAGTCTTTCATAAAGTTTTGGCTACACGTTACACATCGATTCCAAGTGCTACTAGTAGAGGTAAAGGTGGAAAAGTTTTTGGAAAGAAACCAAAACACTTTAAAACCTTCCATAAAGTTAAGTTCATTTAAGAGTGAGACATTCAACTTAAAAATACATTTCCATTCCTTGTCAACATGGATAGGAGATAAGGAAACTTGAAAATCCATGACATTGGATGATGATTAGAAAGGGTGTAAAATTATTGCCCTAACTAACCAAAAATCTATCAAGTCTAGAACAAACTTTTTTCCTACCATTTTTATTATCAACTAAGAGTACCAAATTACTTTATTATCATTTTGGCCTTTATATCGGAGGTCAATCAATCTTATAAGTATTTTCATTTTCAAAGGAAGCCCTCCAAATTTATCCTCTTTGTCTTCAATGATATTGAAGTCTCCCAAAATAATCCACATAAATTACTTAAAATTAATATATAACCAACTCCAAAAATTAGACATTTACTTATAATAATTTGAGTCATATATAGAATATATCCCAAATTCCTTATTCTACATTAAGGGTCACCCATACCAACATATTAGATGGTGAAGTACCCATGATGGTAACATCTTATGCCCATTATTTCACCCCCTTTACCTTTCTCATGATTATTAAAAAAACAAGACAACCTATCCATATAAAGGATATATAAAACTCTAGAATAAACCCTACTAATTTAATCTCTTAGAGAAAAAGGAAATATAAGATTCTGTTATGATCCACATTTATAATAATTGTAAATATGCATAATATAATGTAGATCAACACAAAAAAATAGATATTGGTGGGCCAAGATGCCCAAATATTCAATATATGTAGAAATAGATTAATACTCTTAAGTTATGACAACACCATACAATACTCCTTTAGGAAGGAATAACTCCATAAATGTCACTTTGAGGGAACAACCTCTAATATCCTTATACCAAATAGAATACTCAACACTTACTTGATTGATTCCTGTACAATGATATTCACCTCCTTTATAAATACCTATATATAAGTAAAAATGAATGGGTAACCTCTTAATCCCAATGTAGCCAACCATTACCCAATGCATTAATTCTAAAAGCTACTCATTTGTCCTAATATATTGGACCCATATAACTAACTAAGGGGAATGTGTGCCACATGTTGACATCTCCATCAACCCATATACATTAATATATCGCATCCCTAGGAACATAGTATTTCTTCCCTCCTTGACATTTTTCATTCCCAAAACATAAGAGGAAACTAAATAATGAATGTCCTTCAAATCATTACACACTTTCCTCCAATATCGATCATCTAACCATCCATATATGATCTCGATAGGTGATAACTATCCAACCTTTTTTATAAATTCCATTGTGTTTCTCTATTCCATTCATGATCATAACTATACCACCTTGGTGTCTATGCATAATTATTCCTCCTTTGATTCCATATACCATATTTTGATGTGCTACTCTGATTCCATTCATGACCCTAATATTTATTCTTTCATGCATATTCATAGTGATTTTTTGACTAATTCCATGTTCCATAGGCCACTACACTACTTTGATTCCATACTTGACCATAGTAGTTATTCTTTATCTTCCATGCATATCCATAGTGATTGGTACTCTAATTTCTTGTATAGCCAAAGTGATTGTTGTTATGATATTCCTTCACATGGCTCTATGATTATTTAATCACATGATGATGTGTGTGTCTATATACCTCAAATGTTTTTGATACTTTGACCTTATCCAAATTTTCATATACCTCTTCCACCTTTTCCTTTGGTGGTTCTTTTGTCTCTTGAGTAGATGAAGTATTATTTTATACTTGTATTTCTTATTCATATATGTCATCATCTGAATCTTCCTCATGCTCTTTATCACCTATTTCAATCTCATCTTCATGTTTTAACTTGGATGTTATTTGTGCCTTCCAACTATGATATCCTATAAAGTGACCTTATTTTTCCTGTACCAAAACTTCATGAACTTCTTATGAATGTTAATATTATTTTTTCCTAAAGTTTCTAACCATAGATATCCAAGAACCATATCCACACCATCCATATCCAAAGCATAAAAATCTAAATGTAAAACATCTTTTTCCATAATGAGATTCAAATATTCAAAAATTGGACTATTATTACCATCTATTTGAGCCTCCTTGATATTATTTTCTTGAACATGTAGATGTTGGGCCACATCCATGTTGATGAAGTTATAATTGTTGCTAGGGTTTATGGACATAATAACCTTCTTCTTTTGAATGCATCCATGAAATTAAAAAATTAACTCTAATTTCTTTGGAGTCAAATTATTTAAACCCTTATCATCTAATCCTTATTCCTCATCTTTGAGATCCTCTACCTCTCCTTATATACCATCTATAGCCTCATCATCATCATTATTATGCTATGTTTCTTATTCTTCATAAGCACTTGCATGCTCTTCCTCATTTCCATCAAGATTTTTTTTTCTTCCTCTTTTTCCACCTCGTAATCCTTAACCTCTCCTCCTGAATCATCTATAGCTCCTTAATCATCATGATTATGTTCATCTTCTTTTTCTTTTTCTTTTTCTTCTTCATCTGCACTCTCTTCTTGGTTATCATCATCGATCTCTTCTTCTCCCAAATGCACATTTTTTTCCACAACCTACTTATCCAAATCATTTTGAATTTTTTTATAACTCTCCAACAAATGTTCCCATTATTTTTAATCAATATGATGCATGATTTAGAAGAGAAATAAAATAAAACTAAGGTTATCAATAAAACCCTAAAATTTCAATAACTCATGAAAAACTGATCAAAATATTCCAAATTATTTATTATAACTTCCATGTATGATATTACAACTTTAGTGAAAATTTTGTAAAAACTTTCCAACAATTTTGGCTTATATAATGAATCTATGAAAAATCATAAAATCACAATAATGGCCACAAAACTTGTCCAAAAATTGTAAATTTTTAACTATATATCTCTTGTATAGTGATACTAAATCAGTAAAAATTTTAGTGAAAAAATATATAAATTTCAATAGATATGACAAATTTATTAAAAACCCTAAAATATTAATATATCCCTTTAAACTAAACATAAAACCTTGATTTTTTTATTGACTTCCTTGATATAGTATTCAGATCCTAAAAAAATTGTAAAAAAAATCACAACAAATTTCAAGATATAAGCGATTCTTCACAATTAGGGTTTCACCCATAATATTTTCCCAATTCAATGCTCTGATACCACTTGTTATATCAACACTTATAATAATTATAATATATAGAATATAATGTAGATAAGCATAGCGCCATAGATATTGGTGGGTGAAGATGCCAAAATATTCAATATATAAAAAAATAGAATAATACCCTTACTGTAAGGCAACACCATATAATACTCCTTTAGGAAGAAATAACTCCACAATGTCACTTTGAGGTGACAACCTCCAGTATCCTTCTACCAAATAAAAGGCTCAACACTTGATTGATTCCTTTAAAATGATATCCGCCTCCTTAAATAAACCTCTATACAAATAATAATGGATGGGTAACCTCTTAATCCCAATGTAGACCGACCATTACCCAATGTACTAATTCTGATAGTTACTAATTTATCCTAATATATTGGACTCATATAACTAACTAAGGGGGATGTGTACCACATGTCAACTTATCCATCAATCCATATGCATTAGTATGCCATATCCCTAGTTAAATAATAAATTTACAAAGATTTTCATGATATTCTAACAATAACTTTTCTATCTTCAACATCTAAATCTCTGACATTCTATTTGACCACTTTCATAACTTACATAGGAGGGGTGTCAAGAGACTTATTTCCTCTTGTATTTTTATAATTTTTTTAAAAAAAATATGGTAATTTTTCATCCCTGACCTTATTTCTACCACTTTCACATTATCCAATCTCAGGCTATCTTTTTCTTGGCTTTTTCCCCACTCAAAAAATCATCTAAGGGGAAAAACACTCCTCTTTATGTCTCTTAATACCTTATCTAGGTTTGGGATTATTTGATACGACCTAAGTTCCCCAAAGCTTTGACACAACTTGTCAGAATTAAGAGCACACATGATTACCATTGTATAAGCAACTTAAGATGCGGAAATAACCAGAAGAACAAATAACTATCAATGAGAAAACACACAGAATATGAGAGGCAACACACAATTGTATTCAACTCATTACAAAGGAAATTACAATAAAGAGATCACACTCTTCTTCCACCTCTGTGAGGCTTCCTCCTCAAGGGCTCCAAGTAATCTTCCCACCTGAGTAATCTTCTCTCATAGGTCACAACTAACAACTAACACAAGCTGTTGTTCACCTCATTGTACATCCAGTACAACCGAGTACGAACCGGTACTCCAAGTAGATCTCACCATGATCTTGCTCCTGATGTATTGCTGTCACCTTGATCTTGCTGCCCCACCGATCCTGTTCTGACCCTCGCATACACACATCCCTGCAGACCAACCTGATCTTACTTATCACATGTAGATCTCCACCATGATCCTGCAACACCCTGCATATCAAACTTGATCTTACATACATGGGGAATCCTACTTGATTCCACCATGGGAAGAACTCTCCAAGCTCTACACTTGGATTCTACAAGTTCAACGCTTAACAATATAGCCCATGAGTCTATTATATAAATCTCATGCATACACTAATTTAGACAAGTGGCTCAAAGACTTGAACTAGTCTTTATCATGCAAACGCCACGTTCACTTAACTGACTATTCATCAATAGCAGTTCTGACCGCCACAGGTGACCGACGTCAGTCCCTGCCTGACTGGAGGTGACCGATGCCGACTGATCTCCTATCGATGCTGGTTGCTTTTGTGCTTCCCCTGATTGATGTCGGTTGTGGCCTACTGACGCCAGTGACTGCATACGCTCAAAAACCTCCTATTTGCAATAAGGTGAAGCTTTTAGCTCCACACCCTAACAATCTCCCACTTGGAGATAAATAGCTACACCTGTACCTATACCAGTACTTTGTCTAATCTGTATCCTGGCTTGTATTCCTCTTCAAGCTCCCACTTGAAGACAACCCACCACACTCCTTGTGGTGTTAATCCTATGCCTGAATTTCTTCATCCTTAGCTTACCTTCTTCTGCCATTGCTATACTCCCACTCAAAAAGCAACCCCTGTGAGTAACCTGTAATCAACAAACTTAACAGATCTGGGCCATCTATTAGTCAAACTCACTCTGAGAACATCTAACCTCGCTCTGATACCATTTAATAGGACCTAAGTTCCCCAAAGCTCTGACACAACTTGTCATAATTAAGAGCACACATGATTACCATTGTATAAGCAACTTAAGATGCGAAAATAACCAGAAGAACAAATAACTATCAATGAGAAAACACACAGAATATGAGAGGCAACACACAATTGTATTCAACTCATTACAAAGGAAATTATAATAAAGAGATCACACTCTTCTTCCACCTCTGTGAGGTTTCCTCCTCAAGGGTTCCAAGTAATCTTCCCACCTGAGTAATCTTCTCTCATAGGTCACAACTAACAACTAACACAAGCTGTTGTTCACCTCATTGTACATCCAATACAACCGAGTACAAACTGGTACTCCAGGTAGATCTCACCATGATCTTGCTCCTGATGTATTGCTGTCACCTTGATTTTTCTCCCCCGTCGATCCTGTTTTGACCCTCGCATACACACATCCCTGTAGACCAACCTGATCTTACTTATCACATGTAGATCTCCACCATGATCCTGCAACACCCTGCATATCAAACCTGATCTTACATACATAGGGAATCCTACTTGATTCCACCATGGGAAGAACTCTCCAAGTAATCTTCCCACCTGAGTAATCTTCTCTCATAGGTCACAACTAACACAAGCTGTTGTTCACCTCATTGTACATCCAGTACAACTGAGTACGAACTGGTACTCCAAGTAGATCTCACCATGATCCTGCTCCTGATGTATTGCTGTCACCTTGATCTTACTCCCCTGCTGATCCTGTTCTGACCCCCGCATACACACATCCCTGCAGACCAACCTAATCTTACTTATCACATGTAGATCTCCACCATGATCCTACAACACCCTGCATATCAAACTTGATCTTACATACATGGGGAATCCTACTTGATTCCACCATGGGAAGAACTCTCCAAGCTCCACACTTGGATTCTACAAGTTCAACACTTAACAATACAACCCATGAGTCTATTATATAGATCTCATGCATACACTAATTTAGACAAGTGGCTCAAAGACTCAAACTGGTCTTTATCATGCAAACTCCATGTTCACTTAACTGACTATTCATCAACAGCAGTTCTGACCGCCACAGGCGACCGACGTCGGTCCCTGCCTGACTGGAGGTGACCAATGGCAGCCGATCTCTTGCTGATGCCAGTTGCTTCTGTGCTTCCCCTGACCAACGTCGGTTGTGGCCTGCCGACGCCGGTGACTGCATACGCTCAAAAACCTCCTATTTGAAATAAGGTGAAGCTTTTAGCTCCACACCCTAACATTATTCACAAGGGATGTATTATCCAATAATTAATTTTATTTAGTATCTTTAGCCAATAAGGAAGGCTAGGGTCATAATATAAATTTTGATGTAATCTATACACTTTTGGCTTGGAACATAGACTCAAACTATTTCCTTATTTCATACACTCTGAAAGTAGGCCAACAACTCTAATGGCAACCTCAAATGAATATTTAGATGGAGGCCTAATATCCTCCACTAGTTTTTCAAGGAAAACTTCATAATCTTCAGAGACCATTACCTTTTTTAATAGTAAGACCTCCATGATCACTCTATTTGATTATTCTAATTTTTCCATACAGAACTTGGGTAGATTATCAAAGGTATTTTTGGTATCTCATAAAAAGTAAACATCCTCAAAATATTCATCATCATTTAAGAAACTTGGTAAAGTCACATAAATCCTAGGAGAAGTAGCACTTCCTTGAAGAATATCCCCACTTTTAGGGGCATATAAGTTTAAATCAACATTCCAATTCAAGACATTTTTTTCATGGATCACACAATCTCATAAACAATCAAGGGATTATTTTTTAAAATAGGATGAGGTTTATTTTTTAACAAAACAAAATATTTATTAAGGTTCTCATCATTTTTACATAAAAATATGCATTCAATCCCCAAAACCTATAAATAGGGCAAGCAAACTATTTATCTTTCAATTTGATAGTTAAGGTATTTGACATGGTCACAACTAGTTTTAAAGAAATAAAAAGTCATGCGTTCATATGAGAAAGTGAAATTGTTGATTGTTCCACTTATAAGACCTCCCCTGAGGATTTAAAAATATGAGGGGGAAGGTGACAAACTTGGATAGGGAAAATATTAAGCTCAACCCATGTGGGGGCCATTTGTAATACCAACTTATCCTAGTCCATTTTTGGCACCCAAGGTAGGGCCTTACACACAAACCACTCTATATTCTAGAATAGCCTAGAGATATCTCTTCTCTGATTATTAATTATCCTAAACAATATAATAAATACTATAGGTTGAATCAAATGACAAAAGGAAACATATAAACCTATATTTTTTACCCAAACTGCAACCACCAAGTCTTCAATAAATATTCTTGATGGTAATTCATTTTTATTTAGACAAACTTAGAAATACCAAAATTTTTAAACCTAACTTATTATTTTTTCAATAATTTAGACATTTCATCATTTAGAATAAGGGTAAGAGTATTATTGTTAATACAAGGCTTACCTTTTCCTCCTAAAATTCCCTCCCCAATCTCTTCCTATTATTATTGATATTCATCTCTGTAAACAATAAAACTAGCTTCGACAAGGCTATTGGAAGAAATATCCTCTTGTATAACTTCCTTGAAGGATTTATTCCTTATTTACACACCCTTTTTACCTTCAACACCACCAATTGAAGAAACATGGTTTCCATCCTTAAATATTGAAGTAATAAATTTATTTGGTGTTATAGTATCGCTTCCCATGCAAGTACCACAAAAATATTATATTCTAAGGTTAGGATACACCTTATAATTTTATTAAAAAAATAAGCCCTTGGTACCCAAAAAAATAATTGGAAGGACACCACAAACATAAAACAAAAAATAGACACGTAAAAAATAACCAACACACAAAACAATGCAAAATAAATAGGAGAAAAAGGACTAAGAATGATAATTCGTGTAAACACAATTTACTTAAGAGGAAGATTGAATATTCTCTAATGAAGGATGATTATTCATGTTTCAAAGACCATATCTCCAAGGACTCCCTAGATTTAAATTTATTTAGATATGCAACACTTTTTAAGTCTATGATTTAAGGTTTTTAATAGTGTTATTGTTACTGACAACCTTGGATTCTATTTTTTGATTGAACTTCACTTGCTTCTTCTTGTATGCACCTATTAAACTTATTTTTTAATAATTATAAAAAAGGTATAAAATTAAAAAAATAATAGAAAATAAAATAATAAAAAATAAATAAATCAATGGGTATATATATCATGCTTATATCCTTGTGCTAGAGGTTTTTCACATACATGTTTTACACACATTCTTCTCATGGTATCTCTTTGAATGGGTGAGATCCATGATATACATGTTATATATGACTATGGATTATCATATATTACTAAAATATTATCTTTTCCACACCATGTGGGGTATGATCACATTGATGGCATGTCACACCTTAAAGGCGCCTATATACAATGGATTTTATGATGAAATATTTATTTCTTTCCATTTTTCATATTGAGCCATATTATATTAGTAGTATGATATATTCATAGCATATACATCTTGTGTGTTACATGGATATCTACATTGTTACATTAGCTACATTGTGATTGTTAGATTTTTTCTTTTTGTGTGCCTATGTTTGGTTGAATGCATGCATTTGTATGCTTATGCATGTTTCAAAAGTGTTGTATTATTGCATCCTTGTATATAGATGATCTTCTAGTTGTCATATCTTCATGTCTCATGAAATATTTTTCCTTGTATGATGTTTTAATATATAGATACATGCTATTTGTGATTCATGAGGTATAAAATGTGATGTTTTATGATTGTTTTCATGATCTATATTATGCATTTAATTTGTTTAGAGCCATGTCTTTTTCCATGCACAATACTATTTGAGATATTAATATTATGGGTGCATATATTCTCATGGTCCTTACTATGCATTTATGAGGGTGTACTAATTATGTGCTTAATTAATTTAACTAGCCCTACTAGGGGCACATTTGCAATATTTGGTGCATACTAATTATCCTTCCCTTAAATTTATGTTTGGGGGAATTGTACCCTTTATCCTTAACTTACTACTCTGACACATATTTTACATATATGAGAACTCATTCGGTAAATACATTCACCCCCACACTTTTGTATTTGAACACTAGATAATGTTATCTATACTACATGGTTTCATATGGACACATTACTTGTCCATCTCTCTTGTTGTCACTATGGTAGAGCAAGTTATTGCCTCCATTGTAGATTAGGAATTTAAGAGAGGTTAGTCAATTTTTAGTGAATCAAAATCAAAACAACCTGAATGCATAAATTATTAATCCTAATCCATAGGTTTATCTATATGGACTACAAAAAAGGAATGTATATGCAAGATAAAGAACCATGCTTTTTACCTCCCTTGAATATTCATTTTAATACCAGTTTAAAGAGGTCAAGCTCAACTTGTAGATGTAGAGGTCTTTTTCAATGCTTGAATTATTTCATGAATAACATCTCTCCTTATCTACACTTGATTTATATTTGGCTTGGCATGAGAGTGAGAAAATTCCTTGTGTAATTTGGTATCATACGTTTGTATGGAGAAGCTTCTTGAAATGAGAGATGTGAGGCTCTTATTTATATATTTCTTGAATCATTGTGAACCGTTCATATCATCTCAAGATGGAGGGATGAGGATTAATCCTCAAAACTATGATTACACAAATGGAGTGTGTAAGAGAGGCAATTTAAGGCCTTTTAGAGTATGGAAGGCACATTAGAAGAAAAGCACTATCATTGGTCCTGTTAGAGTGTGCAAGAGGGGTGTAAGAGGAAGAGTTTGTAAGAGAGGTGTAAGAACATGTCATAACCTTCCCTTTCTTGCATACTTTATTTGATGATGTCATGTTGGGTAAGACAATATTACAATTTTGAATTTAATAAGATAAGATAATTCAAATCTATGGGTTTTCCTATTAGAGGAATGATTAGCTTGTTTAAGTGGGATTAATCAACAATTGTAAGAATGATGGATTTTGAAATGTTTCTATTTGTCAATCAAGTATTCATTTAATTTCCTTCTGAAAACACTTACAAAGGGTTGATTTAATTTAAAATGTACTAAATAAGATTAATGATACAATACAATCCATTGCCCTAATCAGGGATGTGTCATTACAATTTTGAGTTAAAATAATAGTTATGCAAGTAAATTAGGTCTAGTGGTGATTTATGATTAAACTTTCATGCGATTATGTAAAGTCACTCTTGATTGTAACTTAGACATGAAAGCGGCTAAACTAAAGTGTCTACATTTTTCCCCTATTTGAGACGGTGTCGTGAGATAGTAGGCACACTATCATCTTTTCAAAGATTTTTTTTGTTAAGAATGAATTTGATAATTATTGAAGAATTATTTCTTCACTCTTCTCTTTTTATCTTTAAAGTTTATAAGTTGATAAACTAAAATTGATGCCCAAAAGGATGCTTTATTATCTCTAGATGCCCCCTTGAGGGGATGGTTGGGTAAAAAGTTGAAATAGATGGGCCCTCAAAAAAGAGAAGCAATAAGAATGAGAGAAATATGCAAGCTTGGAATTAGAAGAATGACTAGATGATGAACCAAGCCCCAAAGAGGTCAATTTTGGTTGACCACAATAATGTACCCCAATAGGGTGGATTTGATCATTGATGCGAGGAACTACCCCAGTAGGGTGAATTAGATGTTTGATCAGTCTAAAATGGTTTTCATTAGTAGGGAAAATTTTCATTTTGATTAAGCAAGTGATTAATTGGTTGGGGGATAATAGACAAGGAGAGATTTTACTACAACATTTCCCATTAGACTTCATGATATTGATTTTTGATATAGCACCAAGAAGTATACACCATTATGACAAGGCCATGATGTACATAAGGACCGACCCCTGAGCCAATAGATAATTGAAAACAATGCACTAATGATATAAAACATGATGACAATGCTAATATATGCTAATAGATGGACCCAAGTGCAAGCACATGATAAAAAACACCATGATGATGACCCCATTGATAGTAGACCGAGTTAAGGTGAATGTTAGAGTAGGTTACTTGGGTTTACTAGGTTTTTTTGTCTTTTTCTTATTGTGGATTTATCACACATTAGTTAGGATATTTTTATCCTTGTTTGTCCTTGACTATATATGCAAGGCTTATCATTTATAACAATATAAAATAAGTTTGGATGTAATATATGATATTTGTTACTTTATTTTACATATGATTTTAAAACCCTTTGTTTTACAAATCTCTCATTTTGTGATATTTTTTTTAATAAATGCTTGAGATTTTGTAGCTTAAAACAATTGAATCATCATTCCTTTCATGGTATCAGAGTGATAGGTGTTGTAACCATCCATTTACAAGTTTGTTGCTATAGTTTTTTTTGCATATATTCAATTCTATTCTTGTTATCCATCTCTACATATTTAGTGTCTTATTTGCATTTTGTCATGATCTCTATTGTGCTAGCCATATAGTTTTTTGAAGAAATTATAATGTTGTTTTTAGAAATTTGTGACTATCTTTTAGATCAGTTTTATCATCACAAAGGTGTCTGATTTAGAAACTTGTTTCACTATTAGAAAGAGGATTTCAAGAGGTTTCCAAAAAGTGGTCATAATAATAATTTTGATTAGTATTCAAGGAGATATGAGGCTTTGAATTTTCCCATGTGAATATATTTTTCTACAATTTTTTGTGTGATGAAAGAAAAAAATTAGATCTTGTATTTAAATTGAAAAATCAGCATGGAAGATTGATCTATGTAGAAGATTGTTTTTTTCTTTACTATAAATTCCCTTCAAATCCACTTTTTCTAGATCTAGCAGAAAATCAAATTTTATCTAAGCATTTAATTTTTATGCAATGTTTACTTATTTGACCCATTTTAATGATGAGAAACTTGTAAAAGCTATAACTTTTAAGCCATGACTTGAAATCAAGTTTTATTTTTTTCATAAGTGTAATTTTTTTAATTCTCCATCCATTGGGATCATTTATGTTACAAAACACACTCAATTATAAAGTGCCAAATTTATGTGGGCCTTACACATTTTTGGGGGTTTATTTGTTCCTTGTCATTCTTTAAATTGAGAGTTATTATTTTGGGGGGATAATTATTTATTCTTCCCATATTTTTCCTTATATTTCAATAATGGAACCCCTCAACACCTCAAATTACATTATTTAGAAAATAAAAATGAGGATACACCTTGAGCTAAAAGGTTTTTAGATAATCATACTTGATGACCTTCCTAACTTCATAGATGAGGAACATATTGCTTGGATTACATCTATACAATATGAGGCTCTTTACTTGATTTGCCTCAATGTTTTAGATAAATTTCACAATCATATTATGGATGCCACATCACCAAAGAAAACTTGGGGATGTTATTTAAACATTCTTTGAGGAGGATATTGAGCCCTTTGGGTTTTCTAAACCCTCTCTTACTCCACCTCCTATTCCACTTCTTTCTCTTCCTATTAATGAGCATTTATCTTTTGATAATGACATGGATGATGATTCTCCATCTCCTTCTCCTCCTGTTAGCAATGTTTTCTCTTTTAATGATGTAATTTATCCTCTTACTATAGTTTCTTATGATGACACATTCTTAATGGATGTTGTTCTTATTTTTGTTGAGCCACCTCTTTGGGATGAGTTTATACTAGACTTGAGATGTCTATTTATAGAACCTACCTTTGCTCTTATGTAGGATGTTGAGCCATTATATATGATCACTTCGAAGGACTCTACTAGTTTTAATGAGAGTAAACTTGTTGAACATTATGTTTTAATTCTTATGGACATTCTTTCAGTGAATGTTCCATGTATTTCTTCTAATTGGTTCACTTTCATGGCATTACATCCAGTTTTTATGCATGATCTTGCTAGACCTATGCCACACTTTAGATTTTGATGTGATTTAGAGATCTTTATACTACTACCTCCTTCATCTCCCATTGTGGAATGGGTATACTTCTGGTACACCATTCATGTTCTTGCTTAAAAAAAAGGAAAAAACATTATTTAATGCAGATGAAGCTTCGATAGTCTTCTAGCTAAAGATCTCAACATCGACACTGGTCATATTACAATCCTGACTTAGAGTATCAAAAAATTTATTATCGATAATAGTGTCCTTAGGGGGATTCTATAAGAAGTCCTTCCTTCCTTATTTTACATCATTTTGGGGGGAGTTTTGTTTCTTATAGATTTTATCTCTTTATCCACTTCATGGATATATTGTACATGAGTATTTGATCAGGGCTTGTTGCTGGGACTCATTATGGATATATCACTTTATTTATAGCTATTTTTATCTCTTAGATTCACTTGAGGGGGGGGCTGTAAGAGTAAGTTACTCATGTTTATTAAGTGATTTTTATCTTTTTTCTATTGTGGATTTATCCCACATTAGTTATGATGTTTTATTCTTTGTTTGTCCTTGTCTATATATGCAAGTCTTCTCATTTATAACAACATAGAAGAAGTTTAGATGTAATATATAATATTTATTACTTTTTTCTACATATCAATTTATAACCCTTTATTTTATAGATCTCTCCTTTTATGATGTTCTTTATTGTCAACACTTAAAGATTATGTAGCTTAGAATGATCTCGTCATCATTCCTTTCAGTGACAATAGAAAAAAAGGAAACAAACAACATGCAAAGAAGCAAGCAAACACAAACTAAAAAAATAGAATAAATCATCTAGTTGCTCAAATAAATACACCAAAAATAATCAAATATCACAAAAACACACCATAAAATAAGTAATTAGTGAATCATTTATGCATGTGTGAAATTAAGGCATTACTCTTGGGTATTTGGCCCCTAATATCTAGAGGACAATCAGAAGGAAAAGATGTCAACTTGGATAAAAGGGAATAATAAAATAAAAGGAAGGGGTGGATGAGCTGAATCCAAATGCTCCATGCAAGTGGACACTATGTACATAGTCTTATAGATTTTTGGTTAAATGTGGTTTTCCCAAGGATATGGGAAAGAATAAAAATGATGATAAGTAAGAGATTTGATTTATAGAAGAATAGGAAAATGTGTACTTGTAAAAATGGTGAGAGTGTTGAGGTAAATCATGAAAAGTGAAATGACAATAAGATTAAGATTTTTTGAGCTGACTCGAGATGCCCCATGTATCCAAGCATTGCCTGCATAATTCATGTAGACTTTACGTTGATGAATTATCCCATAAATGAGAGTGAACATGATCAAGGATGGAAATAGTAAATGGAAATGATCATGGTTGGATAAGGGATTCCCACCCAAAAAATTTGGTAAACCACACCATCTAGAATAGATCCAAAGGCCACCAACGAACAAGATTACAAAGTAAGCAAAAAATTTGCACCTTAATATCTCTCATGGATATTTAAGCCCCTTTTTAAAACTTTTTTATTTTTAGGTAATTTTTTAGGATTTTTAATTTTTAAGGTTTTTCAAACAATTTTGATTTTTTATGGGTTTTTGGCATCTCAATTCAATGGAGGATTATGAAATGTAGAATGTTTTAACTCATAAAATGACAAGAGTGTGGCTTAGGTTGATCATAAAATGATGAGACTATGGAAAAGGGGTGACCAAGCTGACCTCAAAAATTGATCACTACCTATAGAGAGGATTACAAAGCAAGTTAGTCAAGCATTAGTCCATAAAAAATGAAACATGTATAAAGAATTAACTAACCAAGCCTATCTATTCCTATGGGAATTACAAAGGATAACAAGAAATAAATGAAAGAAAACAAAAACATATTACCTTCCCAAATGGATTCACCATACCCATGTGGCTCAAAAATATGTTCTCCCTTGATCAAGAATCCTTGTCTTTGTCAACAATGGTGGTAAGCTCCTCCAATACCTTAAGAACACTCCATAAAACCTAGGCTTTTGATTGTAAATCACTAAACTAGCCTATTAATGAAGCTTTGTGGAAACAATTTAGCATTATAACTTTGCAATATTCAAGCTTTGAAGATATTTGAGCATAATAACCTTGCACAAAAATAACATAGAAATGATATTCATGGCCTCTCTATTTATAGATTTTTGAGATTGTTAGGAATAACCTAAATCATCCATCTTGAGATGAAGATGCGTGGTTGAGGATAATCCCAATATTTGGAATTAAATCTATAAATATCCTCAAGATAAATAAGTGTTAAAGATGCATGGAGGCATGGGAGGCATTAACTAGGCATGGGTGACCCATAATCCTAATATTTTATGCACTTATGGCTTGATGGATGCCAACCCATAGATGATGTCACTAGGTGATGCAGATAATAAGAATCAATTTTTGAAAAGAAATATTCAATAACTATCATGGAAAATACACTTAAGCTCTTGATTTAGATTAATTATCTTTAAACAAGGTTAATCAACATTTATGTAATTATTTGAAAATTGGCCTTCAGTTAATCAAAATGGTTAGAAAGTCATATTATTGGGTCATAATTTGATTGGAGAGGAATTAGAAGGTGACATTAGATGCATTGAAACCATATTCCCATTTATAATGTTGCCAAAAACAAATAACAAAGGTACATAATGTGTACCAATGAATTAGAAGAAAAGCATGATCCAAAGCACTAAATGGCAAAATGGCTATTTTGAATTGAAATGATCTGATCAAAGTTAGCTAGCCCATAAAATGCATTGACCTATTTATGGATACTTTGACCTAAACTAGCACTTGTAAGTGATAAGTTTGAACTATTTAGGGTGTTTTATGGATTTTGACCTAGAATATGCATTTAAGTATAATTCAAGTAAGATTGACAAATTCAACAAAAATAGTGTTAAGAATTAGATGTCTACATTTTACCCCTATTTGAGAAGGAGTAGCGAGACATTTAGGTGAAGCAATGTCTTTTCAAAGAAAAGAGTTTTCAAGAATAAATTAGAATAAACCCATGATTTCCCTTCAAGAGGACATATTAGGATGAAAGAGAAGGATGGACTCTTGAAAAGAGAGAGAAAGTGAGAGATTAACCCATGGAATAAATCACATCCAAATTAGATAATGATTTTACATGTGATTACCATCAATGATCAAAATATAATGAGAGGTATAATAGGCCCCAGAGATGGGGGGAATGGAAAAGATACAATCCATAAATGTAAGGGACACACTATAAATGTACCCAATTTGAGAGTACAAGCTACGTGCTTACGACATTGATCAATCCTGAGACAAGTTACACACTAAAATATTACTATTATGGGATTTAATGTGAAGAGCTTAGAATTAGAGGAAAAGAGAGAATGTTCTACTTTAAGAAGGGAAGCACCACTAGAACAGGGTCTCCAAAGAGAATATAATAAGACATACTCCAATAGAGCATATTTGATCATGGTAAAATAGTTTTGCCTCAGTAGGGTGAATCTTGATCATTGATAAAGAATAAATAATAATTTGCCTGTATAGAGCTGATTTGATTTAGATGTGGTTTAGATGGTAGGCCCCGACATGGGCAATTGGTAAGCAAAATAACTCAAAGATATAATCAAAAAGATAGGTTAAAGTGAGCTAGTGCAAATGTACATGAGATGGTGTAATGGCTTAAAAAGCCATATAAAACCAAGCATATGAGAATGCAAAAAGTGATGAGAGAGATAAAAATAAGAACAAAGATAGCTAAGCTGACTTCAATATAAATTGAGCACCACTTACATAGTTTCATGAACTCATGTTCCAACATGAACTTTAGGCCAATGTATTTCACCTAGGAAATGAGAGAGAAGAAAAATGATGATTAGACCAGCATGATTAATGTTATAGAAGAAATGGAAGATATGATAAACAAACAAGAATGGTCTGGTAAACAAGAAGTTGATGAGATGAGAAAGAATGATCTTGTAAAATGACAAGTATGTGGGGCCAGATGAAATGAATTGGTGTTTTTGTGCTTGTAAAAAGGCAAGAATGTTCAAACTTAATAGTTGCTCATAAAATGGTGAGAGCATTCAAAGTTAACAGTTGTTCAAAAAATGATGAAGTGTGAGATGGTAGAGTGGGAATGTACAAATGATAGAAGCATGAGATAATATTTTTATTCTTTTAGGGATCATGTTCTGATGTTTTTGGTATTTTCAAAATACTTCTAATGTTTTTAGTATTTTAAAGAAAATATGCACAATATAGGACCATCTAGTCAAGGAGATGCACATCCTGAGAGTAGAGGTTCCAATAAGACAACTAAGTTGGTTACAATGGCCCATGCTCACAAATTGGTGAGAGTGAGGTAAGGGGGACTGAGGTGACCTCAACATGAATTGAGCATGATATACATATTCCTAAAATTACCTCAAGTCATAGTAATTTTGACCATACAAAAGGCAAGGAAAAACCAACTAGATCTCAACAAGTTCTCAAATTTGGTAAATAGCCAACTAAATGAAAATAGTAATGGCAAAGTGATGTGGTAATGCATGATAAATAAGTGTTGCCCCTAGTTTTCCCATAGGTGGTTATAAATAAGATATAATGACATAGGTCAATGATACTAATTTGCCCATTAGCAAGACTGGTGAAACACTAATTTGCCCATATATGGTTATAATTAGGCTCACATAAACAAGCTTGATACAAGATGGAAAATGAAAGATATCTTGCCAGATCAACTATCACACTACTTTCATAGATTGGCATTATAAACATGAATTGGATTGATTGTTAAAACTTGATTGGAATCCCTCCACAAAATGTGTAGGAAGAACCCAATGAACCAAGATCAAAACAAGATTGGGTAGGATGACTAAAAATAGGCCTTGGTCTAAATAAGAATGGAATAATAGGATGGCATGGTCTTGCTAAGGATAATGATAGTTTTTGGATATATTAGATAAAATGGTAAGAGGGTTGCCCCCAAGTGATGGGGTGAATGATAGGATACATGACAATGGCAAAATGATATGTAATAATGGTAATGGCATGACAATGCGAAATGGTATGATAGATGTTTTTAGCCTAGGTGTGGTAAATGACATATGATTCTATTATTCCTATTGAGAGGAGATGCACATCCTAATCAATAAATGATATAAATAGAATACTTGATCATGTTAATTGCTATCCCAAACCTCATCTAAATAGTTATTCTATCAAGAACTGGCTACAGATCTGATTATTGAGGATGCTTTTATGATCTTCATTAGTCATTGAATTTTATTCCTTCAAACATAGAGACAAAGTATCCTTATAACCTTGAAAAATTAAAGTGATACCAGTGATGGTAAACAATGGTAGGATAAATGAGATAAGTGGGTAATAAATAGGTGGGTGATAATGGAATGTATAATAGTGGGGAAACAAATAAAGATCAAGAATTTTAGTCACACATAATGTTGCTAATGCTGGATTTGACATAATTTTGGTTGTGGTGGGGCTGAAGACCTCTGAAGATACTTTCGATAAGACCATCAAATTGTTATGTTGATTGATCTTGAGAGTAGCTACCATCTGATTATACTATAGATTAGAAGCTATTTTGATGTGATTTTTGATATTATATTCAGTAAACAATGAAGACCTTTGTGCTCAGCTATTGGTGCCTTAATGATGTTTTCACCAATAAATTTGTTCTGATCATCTCATAATGGCTTCAAAAATGTTTCATAAATAGATGTTAACATTTGAATTTGACTGTCTTTTAGCACCTTCAAAAAGGTGTCACTAAAAGATGATGAGTTTGATCTTTGATTATCTCCTCACACCTCTAAAAAGGTTTCACTAGGAGATTGTTCTTCTTTTGAATGAATGTGGTCTTGGTCTCTCTGATATTTTGCAAATGATATGTCATTATGGATGTAGTTTAAAAAAGTGTGATTCTGTTGATCTAGATCTATGGTAAGTGGAATGTCAATATAATAGCTATGTTGGGTGGTAATAATGGGATGGTGAAAGGCAACACAATCCTCAAGATGAGTGTCATTTAACTCCTCATTTAATCAATATTCAATTGATGTTTTATAAACCAGGGCTGGTGTCCAAATCTGTCTACAGTAAGGTAAAGCTATCTGTAGTAAGGTATAGGATGGTATACCTAAAAGTCTATTTATGGGGGTGTTTGATGGTCCTATTCTAACTTTGACTAAAGAAATAAATGTGTCCTAAACTACTTGATTCACTCTTTTACTGAAAATAAAAAAATGTAACTATTTAATCAAATCAATCCACTCTTTTGCTTAAAACTAATATCACACTCCTATTTATGCTTGTGTGGAAAGTAAAAGCACACTCCTAATTTAAAAAATAAATTTGCTTCACATGTTTACTGTAAAAGAAAACACACTTTGCTTAGAAAGGAAATGACTTTTAAACTGTGAATTTGTTTTGATATTTTTATGAATAAATGCAAATATTAACAAGATTCTATTTAGTTATAATAGAGTTAATAGAACATAACGTAAGTATCATACATAATTCCTAGTTCTAAGGAGAATGGGTCCTTGCTCCTCTCAGACTCAGGAATAAAGATTAATCAATGTTAGAAACTAAAGTAATAATTCATAAAACTGAAATGATTACAACCTGGCTAAAACCTATAATATTCTTGTACAAATCTTTCCTCTATTCTCTAATCTCTATTATCTAATATCTAATATCTTTCAATGATGAAAGTCATACAATTTATACTAATACAATTGACTCAAAATAGGATGCAAAGAAATAAGATTCCTTGGTCGATCCACTCATCCAAAGATAAGAGATTGGATTTCCAAGAGATCCAATTATTCTAATGAAATAGATATACTATCTTATAATAGTCCTAAGATCCAAATATATACAAATTTATCAAAAATAAATCCTACAAAATAGTAGGTGGGTATTTTCCTCATTTGAATCCAACTGGAATAATTCTCTCTCATCTTATTTGGCCACCAGCTTCCCCATTTTTAGCTTCATCCTTACAGAATCCATGAAATTGACCATACAGAGTCGGTAGGAATGAGCCTACAGAGTCCATAGAAATAAGCTTGCAGAGTCCGTAGAAACAATCCTGTAGAGTCCGTATAAATAAGCTTGTAGAGTCTATAGAGACAAGCCTATAGAGTCTATAGAAACAAGCTTGCAGAGTCCATAGTTCTACTGTATGGAGATCAAAATTGAACTTTCACTATACATCACCTGTGTCTTCTTCTTAAGCATTCTTCACAACAAAAATCACTAAAACATGCTATGTATTAGACATTAATGATGAAGTAAAGGTTTAGTCTTTGGTTCAATATAAACAAGACAAATATCTACTTTCCATGTAATATCTATCTAACAATCTATGATTTGCATAAGATAATATCCTTAGAGAGATGAACTGATGGAAATAACATGTCAATAATGAGCCATATTTTGAGCTCATCATCTCTCTCAAGCTTTACCTTTTATAAGTCCCATTGCAAACATTCATTAGAATTCATAGCTTTGACATCTACTTTCCACACTTTGACGTAAATCATATTCTTTAAATTCATCTGTTATATGATTGTAAACCCCTGATGTTCTTGAATCATTCATGTCCATATATTGAATTTCTCCTCTGATTGTGGAGTCTAACTCTACCATCCTAGAATAGGTATGATCAATAAAGGGGGTCTATATCTCATGCTAATCCATTTTTGTTCTCCCCCAAAGTTTATTACCTCTATTAATATTTCCAAAATTGAGGAAGTTCTCCTCATACTCCATCTTAAGTTATTTGGAGACATGACCTCTCATCTTTTAAGAGGCACTGAAAGTTGGTTCCATCTGTTTACACTTGTAGTCACCACTGAATCAAAACTCTATCTTGAAAACAAGTCAAAAGAAATAACACAATCATATAAATCTTATAAGTAATGAATTTTAACCTCATCGCGTAAATAAGAATAATTAAAATTCTATTTGATCAATATGGGAATAGGAAAGGCTAGTCTGACGGACAATCCCGTAGTCTTAGCATGATTTGTATACTCTTCAAATCTGATTTTCTATGCTAGTTGATTTTTGAATGTAGAATGTAATGACCTCAATTTAACTTCTCCTACATAAAGGTTTATTAAGAATTTATTGTGCTCATGGTCTCCTAGGATCAAATCATGCAAATGAAATCACAAAATAAATCTTGCTGATCAAGTTCAACACTATAGAAAATTTATAAAAATGTTGTTGGTTATAAAATATTGTAAGGAAGATGACAAGAGATCCTCAAAAGTTTCCATCTGTAAAATTATTTAAATAAAAATAAACTATATGCAGGAGAAGGATTCCTGCATGCCAAAAGAGATTCCCCTAATTTGCTTGTATCCTGCAAATTTTCTTCTAAATTTTGGACCTTAACTTCTAATTCTTTCTTTTCATTTTCTAAGAGTTTATTTGAAGAAGTTATAACTTTGTTTTTGTATTTAAGTATGGAATATTCTTCTTCAGTTTGATTTAGCACTTGTAAGGTAAGAATACATGGACAACTTGTTTGACAATTATGGTCGATAAATACCTTAGGAGGAGGAGGTGCAACATCAGAAGCTGCTTTGAAAGAATTTATCAAACTCTACAATCTCCTATTTTCCTTCAAATTTTATACATATATCCAAAGGTATATTTGTTTAATTTCATTTTCCTTTATTATATCTTCTAATCTATGAACTTCTGCTACATGATTGGTAGATATTGTATCCAATTTTTGTACCAATAATGAGTTGAGATGATCTTTATTTTGTAATTGACTGATCAAGTTAGCAATATCAGCTATTTATTGTTGCTCTAGAGCTTGATCTTGAGAAAGCTGTAAGGTTAACTGCAGAATAAGATCATTTATATTAGATGACTCACCTTTCTCATTTATGCATACAATTTTCCCTATATCCATTGTAGTTTTAACTAAAATAGGTGGATATTCTACCATATTTGATTCCTCTACCATATTTGGCTCTTTTTCTAGAATTGGCTCCTCCATTATAATTAGAGAGTTATTTTTGAAAGGAGTTTCTTCAACATCTATAGTTGTAGGGATATTTTGATATATGTAGGAATGAGATACCGTTTTAAGATTTTTTAAAATGTCTGTAGCCTCTTGTTCATCTTCATCTGTTAGAATTAGCCTTCTCCTTCTTTTGGTCGCTCTCTGAGCTACACTCAGTTGGATTTCCTTCCCAACCATAAAACTCTCAATCTTCTCAAGTTCTGTAGCAACTTTTTGTCTCAATTTTCTTCTTCCTGACAAGGGAATTGGTTGCACTACAGATTCATGAGGTTCTTGTGGGGACCTTAAAACTTCAGGGATTTGAGACCTTATGATTTATCTTAAAGAAGAAGGGACTTCTATTGAGACTATAGTCTATGATTTATTTTTTGAAGTTATTTTCTTAGCTAATGCAGTAAGTGGAGATGAATGTTCTTGTGGTAAATTTGAGGTTTTTTATGTAGGTAGATTTGGAATTTGTTGTGCTACACTGTTCTGAAATTCCTCCTAGACCTATTGTCCTTGTTGAAGGAAGTGATGTTGGATAATGAAATGAATAAAGCCATGATGCCTAAGAGAATCATTAGGAGTTTTAGTCATAATTTGAAGGGCAACATATAATAAGGATGGGAGGTTAATATTGTACTAAGGGTTTAGCCTCTCATGCTTAAGGTGTATTAAAATTTTCATGGTGTCTCCTAAAAGACTGTATTGTCCCTCACAAATGATATAATTGAGTACCCACTTGGATACAAATTTTTAGAGTTTAAGAAGTGAATTTATACTAATCCCTTTTGATTTTCCCTTGGAATCTATTAGACACAAAGTCCCAGTTTGCTCATTACCATTAAACTGACTAATTAAATCACTAAATAAAATTTTGCCTATAGCTCTCATTCCCTCTTCTGGAACTTGTATGATTTGACTTATAATTTGAGTTTAAATAGGAATAACAATGCCTTTCACAATTGAAAACTGAGGGGTGAGATTAATGATGAATTATCTTACCATTGTTTCGTCGAAACCCTAGAACTTTTCAATTAAAGGTAGCTAACCATTTGCTCTAAACACTGCCACATATAAGCTTTATTTTTATGAAACTTTGCTGTATTCTTCAGCTCTAATCTCATTTTTTGTCTCATTTCTATATGGATTTATAGATAAATCTATTCTTTTAACTCTAATTGGAGTTTAGACCAGTCTTCTATTGAAATCGGTAGGCAACAATCACTGAGGATTTGTAGCCAAGCTTCTATTGAAGTTTGTAGAGATAAAATAGTTCGTATGAAAATCCACAGTTGCATGAGTCTGTAGTTTGATATGATGACTCGATACATTTAAGCGCTGCATTTTTCTACAGAGTGTGCCAACCATTTTGTCCATTATTAAAAATTGAATGAAATGATGATGTGACACTTTGATGGTGATAATGATTTATTACTTCATTTAAAAACCCCTTTTATAACATCCTATCATTATCATTATTAATGATGTAATTGATTGTACCAAAGATGCACACTTATCCATACACCTTTGGTAGCTTGTTTGCATATTTTTTCATTATGGTATGTGTCATGTCATTTTATTTTAGAAGGTTCAAGTTTGGGTCATCTCCATAGAATAAATCTTAATTAAATCGAAGATAATTAGTTAATTAAACATATATAAATAGAATACATGTCTCACTTAATTTGACCTTAGATTCATTCTTTGCTCACCATTTATTTTACATAAATAAGTTTGCATAGATTAGTCAACAGGTGTTGAAAAAAGAACTTTTATTGCATGAAGAAGACCAATCATAGTGATATGATGAGATTATCTTTATATATATATATATATATATATATATATATATATATATATACACACACACACACACACACACACACACATTAGTTTTTCCCTTTCATCAGCCATTGCTGGTTTTCTAGCCAAAGCCTTTTTTTTGCATAGCCAGCCAACAAGTTGGTTTTTTGGGCATGCATTGTCAATAGTGTCCCTGGAAGGATTTTCACTATTGATATATTTTTAATTTTTTTTATATTTTATATTTATATATATTTTATTTTATATGCAGGATCATCAAGAAGCATGTTATCTGAAAGAAGCAGAGTCCTCTAGAATAATTACTTGATCTTTTACCTTTTAAATAAATTCTTCTTTATTGAGATGTTTCTGATAAATCTTCAATCTATATCTATTGACTAAAAAAGCTCTTCTGCTATCATCAATACGTATTAGCTTAATATAACCATTTTCAAAGACCTCCTCAATATGATAAGGTCCTAACCACCTCGTTTGTAGTTTTTCTTTAAACTATTAAAATTTAGAATCAAACAACAGTGCTCAATATCCTTTCTAAAACTTTTGTTGCTTGATTTGTGAATCATGCCAAACTTTTCTTTGATATTGTATCAATTCAGGTCTTTGTAGTGCTTTCATCCTCATCTCATCAAGTTAATTAAGCTGTAAGAGTCTTTCTTTCTATATTTATTTTAATTTAATTCCTACTTCTACAACTATTTTCAAAGTTTGTAATTCAAATTTAATAGAGAATAAGGGCTTCTTACCATAAACTAATTCATAAGGTGAAAATTCAATTATTGTTTTCCAAGTAGTATTATAGGTCCAAATAGCTTCTGATACCTTATCTACGCAATCCTTTCTACTAAAATTAACAACCTTAGTTAAAATAGTTTCTAGTTCTCTGTTGGTGACTTCAACTTACCCATTAGCCTATGGATGGTATGGAGAGGTTTTTCTTTGTTGAGTTTGATATACTTTCATGAAGTGCTTTATCATGTTTGACATGAACTATGGTCCTTTATCTAAGACTATCTCCCTTAGAGCACCAAATTTTTGCATGATTTTTAAATATAAGAAATCAACTACCATCTCTTCTCTTGCATGAGTTAATACTTCCACTTTCACCCACTTGGTCACATAGTCTGTACATACTAGGAGATATTATTTTCTTCTTGAAGGAGGATCTATAGGACCTATCAAATTAATTACCCATTTCTCAAATGGTTCTAAAACCAATTGAGGATGAGGGTGCAGAGGCATCTCTTTTGAAAGAGTATGTTATCCAATTCTCTGACAAGCATCACAGTGTCTGACATATCTTTTTACTTGCTAATGAAGGTGAGGCCAATAGTATCCTACTCCAAGGATTTTGTATATGGTTCTTTGAGTTGAGTAATGTCCTCCTCCTAGTTCATCATGACAATCTCTGATGATATCATAAGCTTCAATATTTGTCACACAGCTATGAAACACATGGTCAGGTCCAAGTTTAAATAACATTCCATCAATCCATTTAAAAGAAATTTATTTAATTAAACATTTCTTTTTTTTGTAGAAATTATAAAGGAAACTTCTTTATGGTGAGGTAATTGGTTATATTAGCAAACCACAAATATTTTGATGAAATAGTAAATAGTTGTTCATCTAGAAAATCATCTTCTACTGGTTCTTCACCTGTAGTGTTCATTCTTGACAAGAAATCATCAACCACATTAGACTTCCCTGATTTATCTATAATAATAACATCAAATTTTTATAAGAGCAACAACCATGCAATAATCCTACCTTTCATAATTAATTTATTGATAAGATATCTAATAGCTGAATAGTCTATATAGACTTATATCTTGTAGCTTGTTATGTAGTGTTTGAATTTGTTAATTACATAGACTACAGCTAGGAATTCCCTTTCAGTTGTGGTGTAGTTTCTTTCAATAAGTGTCATGTTTTTACTAATATAATATATAACATACATGTTACCCTCTTCATCCTTTTGTCCAAGGACTACTCTTATTAGTATATTAGAAGCATCTATGTATATATGAAATGGATAAGTCCAATTTAGTCCTCTCAATACTGGAGTAGAAATGAGTTTAACTTTGATGGTCTCAAAGGCCTGCTGGTAACTATCATTCCATTTGAATGTACTATATTTTATAAGTAAGGCAAACATAGGGGAAAATATTTGGCTAAAATTATCTATGAAACGTCTGTAGTAACCAACATATCCCAAAAAACTCTTAATTTTAGTTTGTGTTTGTGGGATGTAAGTTAGAGATTATTTCAACCTTCTTTAGATCTACTTGAATGCCTTTTATATAAATATGGTGTTCCAACACTATTCCTTCATCCATCATCAACAAATATTTCTCATAAATCAAAGATAATTTATGTTCTTCACATCTGATCAATACTCTTTCTAAGTTGGTAAGAGCCTCTTCATAAGTTTCACCATGAATGGTGAAATCATGCATATATACTTCAATACAATCATTTGTAAGGTCAGAGAATATTACCAAAACAACTCTTTAGAAGGTGGTTGGAGCATTACAGAGTCTAAATGAGAGTACTCGATAAGTAAAAGTTTCCTAAGGGTAGGTAAATGTGGTTTTATCTTGATCTTCAGCTACTATTGTTATTTGGCTATACCCACTAAACCCATCTAGAAAAGAAAAATATCTTTTTTCTACCATGTTGTCAAGAGCTTGATCAATAAAAGGTAGAGGAAAATAATCTTTTAGTGTTGCTTTGTTCAGTTCTCTATAATCTACACATACCCTTAATTTTTTTATTTTTTTTGGGCATAATTACTAGGGGTGAAACCTACTGGCTATCTAAGATGGGGTAAATAAACCCAACTTCTAGCAATTTTTGGATCTCTATTTTGACTATTTATTTTAATGATGGGTTTATTCTTCTTTGTAGTTATCTGACTGGTTTGATAGATTTTGTGTAAATATTATGATTACAAATACTGGGGTGAATTCCCTTTATATCAGTATAATCTCAAGTAAAAGCCTTGGTATGTCTTTCTAGTACTTCAAAGAGTTGATCTTCCTCTTCATTTGTTAATCAACTATTGATGTTCAAAATCTTTCCAAATAATACCATGTTTGGTTTTATACCTGGGTAGTTAGATTCTATTTACTTGAATTCACTAATCAATGAATTTAGAGGACATGGATGAGGAAGTAGCTTATGAAACATGGTTACATTATCAACAAACTCTTTTCCAAGAGGAATCAGTCTTGCTAAAGAATAATAGAATGCATCTAAGAAATGAGTTTGCAGTTATTCTACCAATTTTTACACACTTTTCTGAATCAATCCATGATCATATGATGAGGAAATACTAGAATAAGTAGAAGTAAATGTTTCATAATATTTTGTCTGACCCAAGAATCCTAAATTGAGATATTCTGTAGTTTCTAGACTAGTAGAGTCTATAGATTCTGAACTGGTAGAGTCCATAGCTTTTATACTGGCAGAGTTCATAGATTTTAGGTATATGTCTCCATTCAATTCTTCCAAGTATTTTTTAACTATGATCATAGCTAAGGAGGAAATGTTGTTTGATGTGTTGTCTAATTCGTCCACCCAAAGTTCTTGTATGTGATTTGTTGATAATTTTGTAGGAGGATACAAATAGATGCATTTAGATTTT
The DNA here is from genome assembly GCA_037957365.1 of Torreya grandis. Taxonomy (NCBI): domain Eukaryota; kingdom Viridiplantae; phylum Streptophyta; class Pinopsida; order Cupressales; family Taxaceae; genus Torreya; species Torreya grandis. The sequence goes on along the minus strand of JARHVA010000313.1, from coordinate 1,470,444 downwards.
AACCCATTACAAATGATCATGTCTCTTGACCTATAATCAATTAATATTTTTACAATAGTCAACCATGGTCTACCTAGGATTATAGGATATCCTAGATTCTTTATTTTAGATTGTAAGACCATGGAATCTATTGGATATTCCCAAGACTCTATTAGTACTTCAACATATTCTATAGTCCCTTTTGGTTTAGTTACAAATTGATTTACCATTTGAAGAATGGTAGTTATGGGTTGCATTCTCATAAGAGATAATGTATGGAGAGTATCAATTGTCATAACATTGTTTGCTGCTGTCAAATATATCAAGATGTTAAGAATTTATTTATCTCCATTTGTGAATATGATCACCGGGCTTCTTGGATCTGCATATTTTAGAACTAATAGTTTTCTTGCTAATAAATCAAAAAAATTTCTGTCAACATGATTGGTTCCTGGATATTTTGCTTTTCTCTTAGGTGTCTTGATACAAAGGTTTTTGATGATCTTGTTCAACTCAGGTATATCCCTAATATCTTGTAGTAGGGGTATCTCAATATTGATCTTTTGCAACCCATAGATCAAGTTTGATTTTGGTTTAATATCAATTTCTCTTAATCTTTCAGGAAAATGAACTACTAGTGTATTAGTGTTTTCTTTGTTTGCTTTAGGGCTCATTTTGATTTCAGCTTTTCTAGTGTTTAATTGAGATGAGTCTATTTTTTCTTTTTCATAAGGTATCTCAGAAATGAGAACTAGAGGTTTTTATATAACTTTCTTTGATCTTAAATGTATGTCTGAATAATCAATAGCTCTAATATTCATTGTCTCTTCTTATTCATTAACATAAATAGGCGCTAGTTATTTATTTTTTGGATTTGCTATTGGTTGTGTAGGCATTGAGGGTTGATTGATTTGTCTTTGTTGCTAAATAACTAAGGGTGGCATAATAGTTTGATATTGAAGTGGTCTTCTTGGTTGGGTGAATTGTTGCTATGGGTTCCACTACTGATTCTATTATTGATATGGCTATGGCATCCATTGTTGCTATGGTACCCATTATTATTGTGGTTGTGGCACCATCCATGGGGGTGTTGGCATCCAATCTTGTCTTGCCTATGGATTTTGGATTGATGTAATTTGGGGTTGATTCTAAAAAGGTGAAGAAATTGAAACATTCTATGGTTCCATCCATAGATTAATTGGGTTTCTTACATTAAACTATTCTTGAACTTGATTTTGTGGGGCAAAGTTTTGTCTCTAGATATAATTTACTTCTTCAGTGGATTGGACTTGTGTTTTCATTTGATTTTTTAAAACAAATAGAAGGGTGCAATGTTTGGTATCATGATCTATTACATCACAGATCCCACATGATGAAACATTGGTTTTATCTAGAGGGCAATCTCTAAGGGCATGTTTTTGTCTACACTTAGGACAATAGATTGCTAAGGGTTATGTTGTATTTGCCTTAGCTTAAAGACCATCTAAATTACTATTTAGTGTAACTAGAATATCCATCTTTAGATTGGAAAATTCTTCCATTAGCTTACCCACTTCATTAGATTTCCCAAAACTTCCTCTCCTAATTCTAGGTTTTGTTCGAGAGTAGTTGGTACAAAGCTTATAAATCTGATCAAAATCTAACTTATTTATATTTTCACCTTCCATCAGATTTAAGGCATCTCTAGTATCTTCGTCTAACCCTTTTAATAAAACCAATTTCTAAACTTCTTCAATGAGTAGATAATTGATTATTTTATGAGTGAACATGAATCTATCCAAATAATCCTCTAAATATTCATCCTCATTTTGTTTGATTTTGAAAATATTCTCTTTTCTTTCTCACACTCAAAAGTAATATTGATACTTGTTTAAGAATTTTGTCTCCATGTCATCCCATGTTCTAATAGAATCAACAGGTAAACCCATGAACCATCTCATAGTTGCATCTTTAAGTGTAGATGGAAATAGTTTTAATTTATAGCTATCTGTTGTATAATCATAGGTTTGCCATAGCACCTTAAACTCAAATAAGAATTGATCAAAATCTTCTATAGATCTTCCCCAAAAATTTGGTAGATTAGCTAGTGAAATATTTTTTATGGGGGTTTGATCATTAGGATTTACAACAATAAGAAAAGAACAAGTCCTTCCTGCTTGTGCAAGTTGTTGATTTTATTAGAGAGCCATATTTTCTTCTTTTGATGATGTTTCAAAGTTAGGATGATCTTCCCACTGAATGTTTATGGTATCAGTTATGGGTTGTTCAAAGTTCTCAAAATTTTCTTTAGCTATGGATTTTTGAAATGCTTCTTCTAAATCCTTGGCAATTTCTAAATAATGTCTTCCTGTAAGAAATTTATCCTAAGGAATTTGTCTTATGGGGCTACCTTATGGCAATAGCCTATTTTCTATCCAAGTTTCTAAAGATTCTTGCAGATAGGTTTCACTCGTAGCTCATGGTTCACTACTAAGAGATGTTGAAGGAGTTTTAACTTGTGTTCTTGGTGGAAATTTTAGGATGAATCATATTTTAGAGTCTCTAGGATGGTACATCAATTTATTAAATTATTTTGAGATTTTATAGTTTTTTATAATTTTTTTCTATTTTTTTTACTCTAGACCAATAATTATTACCTTACTAACACCTTGTTTCCCTAGAAACGGTGCCAAAAATGATGAGTGCCATTCAACTCCTCATTTAATCAATATTCAATTGATGTCTTATCAACCAGGGCTAGTGTCCAAAGCTATCTACAATAATATATAAGATGGTATACATATAATTTTGCTTATGGGGGTGTTTGATGGTCCTATTCTAACTTTGACTAAAGAAATAAATGTGTCCTAAACTACTTGATTCACTCTTTTGCTAAAAAGGAAAAAATGTAACTATTTAATCAAATCAATCCACTCTTTTTCTTAAAAGAAAAACCACACTCCTATTTACGCTTGCGTGGAAAGTAAAATCACACTCCGAACTTATAAAATAAATTTACTTCACATGTTTGTTGTAAAAGAAAACACACTTTGCTTAGAAAGGAAATGACTTTGGAATTAAAAAATGCCTTTTAAACTGTGAATTTGTTTTGATGTTTTTATGAATAAATGCAAATATTAAAAATATTCTAATTGGTTATAATAAAGAGTTAATAGAACATAACATAAGTACCATACACAATTCTTGGTTCTAATGAGAGTGGGACCTTTCTCCTCTCAGACTCAGGAACAAAGATTAATCAATGCTAGAAATTGAAGTGATAATTCATAAAACTAAAATGATTACAATCTAGATAAAACCTATAATATACTTGTATAAATCTTTCCTTTACTCTCTAATCTCTATTTTCTAATATCTAATATCTTTTAATAATGAAAGACTTACATTTTATACTAATACAATCGACTCAAAATAGGATGCAAAGGAATAAGATTCCTTGGTCGATCCACTCATCCAAAGATAAGAGATTAGATTTTTAAGAGATCTAGTTATTATGATGAAATAGATATACTATCCTATAATAGTCCTAAGATCTAAATATATAAAACTTTATCAAAATAAAATCCTATAAAATAGTAGGTAGGTATTTTCTTCATTTGACTCCAGTTGGAATGATTCTCTCTCATCTTATCTGTCCACCAGCTTCCCCATTTTTAACTTCATCCTTATAGAATCCATAGAATTAACCCTATAGAGTCAGTAGGAATGAGCCTGTAGAGTCTATAGAAACAAGCCTACATAGTCTGTAGAAATAAGCCTGTAGAGTCCATAGAAACAAGCCTGCAGAGTCTGTAGAAGAAAGCCTGTGGAGTCCATAGTTCTGCTAGATGGAGATCAAAATTGAACTTTCACTATAAATCACTCGTGTCTTCTTCTTGAGCATTATTCACAACAAAAATCACTAAAACATGATATGTATTAGACATTAATGACAAAGTAAAGGTTTAGTCTTTGGTTCAATATAAATAAGACAAATATCTACTTTCCATGTAATAGCTATCTAATAATATATGATTTGCATAAGATAATATCCTTAGAGAAATGAATTGAGGGAAATAACATGTCAATAATGAGCCATATTATGAGCTCATCACCTCATAGAAGATATTAGGATAACTTGTGTTGATGCTAAAGTAAACATCCTCATAAACTGTAGAAAGATGATAAATATATTCAAATTGATCAGCAAGGTAATTGTAACCAATGTTGTAACAATCAATACTATAATCTATTTTTGACTCTAATTTTGAAGAAAGGGACTCTGAATCTAATGTCACCATTGATGTTGATTCTATTTTTGATGCTAAACCTAATGTTGATTCAAAAATAGAACTTGACTCTAATATTGATTCTTCATCTGATATGGTTATTTTGATAATGTTATGTTGAATGCTAAATTTTTGACAAGTAATGGTCTATGATGGCATAATGGTCTCAATAAAAAATGATTCATCTTGGAAGGGTTCAACATAGACTGACTCGTCTAAGTGAAGCCCTTCAAAAATAGGGAGCCACTCAAGGGACGTCTCGACAAAATCATGTCTGTCAAAGTGAGACTCCTTAATGAGTGGGAAAAAATTAAGAGACAACTCTATCGAGACTAGCTTGTTAAGGAGATGAGACTCTTTAAAAATAGGTAACATATGAATAGGTAACTTATCATAGTTTATCTTGTCACAAATGGGTGTTTCAAAAATAACATTTTAGTTTTGGTTCATAATTGGTTGCAAAAGATGAATTTTGAACACATTTTGATCCTCATAAGATGGCATTTGATGAGGTAATGATTCTTGTTTAAGCTCAAATATTGGCATAGAATTTATAAAGTGGGGATCATTTAGTTTAGTAGGAATAATGGTTTATGGTTCAATAATGGACTCTCCAAAGATTAGACTATTGAAGAAGGGATAAAAAATAATTGGTTCATCAAAGGAGGTTCTTCAACAATAGGTTCATCAAAAAATGGTGATGGGCCAAAAATAATAACAATTGGATGCTTCTTAGTTTGATTACTCATACAAACCAAAGGAGGAGGTCCTAAAATGGTAACGACTGGATGCTTCTTAATTTGGTTGCTCGTGCAAAATAAAGGAGAAGGTTCTAAAATGGTAATGCCTGGATGCTTCTTAGTTTGGTTACTCATGAAAACTAAAGGAGAAGGTCCTAAAATGGTAACAACTGGATGCTTCTTAATTTGGTTGCTTGTGCAAACCAAAGGAGAAGGTTCTAAAATGGTAATGACTAGATATTTCTTAGTTTGGTTGCTCATGTAAACCAAAGGAGAAGGTCCTAAAATGGTAATCTTGGTACGTTGTGGAGTTTGATTGCTTACACAAGCCAAAGCATCTAAGTCTTCTTGATAAACCCAATCATTCTAATTGTGAGTTAGATCATAAGTTTTATATTGACTATGTTCCCATGATTGATTTCTATGAGGTGGATAGAGATCTATCTCACAAACCATATTATCACCATAGAGGTCTTGACTAAAGTCATAAAAGTCATTTTGTGTGGCCATTCTATCATAAGTTGGATTATCCATGACTACACCATAAGTATAACTAGACATATATGCATTTAATGAAGAAAGCTATGAAAATAGAAAGACTTAAAGTTTTACAAATTTTGAAAAGTGATGTTTAAAAGACAAAAGGTTCAACCCTAGTTGAAAGGGTGAAGCTGCATTTCAAAAGTATTTTGTGCCAAGATTTGGCATAAAACAACCTAACATCAAATATTTTTGAAGAAAGGTTGTGTTTTCCCAAACAAAGTCACAAACTAAATGATGAGGATAGGCACTCGAACAAACAAACAATCAATAGTGTTTAAAATTGGGTAATCATTTAAAATAATACAAAGGTCTAAATGGACAACATGATGACACAATACAAGTGTCTAAATGATATACATGACATGGTTTGAAATAATGGTTTTGATATAATAGTAAACAAGTCTTGAAACAAATTGAGCAGCCTAACGATGTAAGCATGCTCGAAGGATGTGGTCAATGTTATGTTTTAAAGACTAAAAAGGCTTAAAAAATGTTTTGACATTATTTGGGAAGCATAACACTACCATTTATAACTCAAATACATTGTTTTGACATGGATTATGAACAAATAAACAAGTTTTAGTCTCAAAGCATACCAAGTAAATAATGACTAAAATACACTAAGTATAATCGTCCAAATCCTAGCAAGGGTATAGCATGTGGGATTGACTAAACTATCAAGTTTTGAATATTCTAGGGGAATCAATTGCATAATGAATTTCATGCCAAACAATGCAAAATAAAATCGTGGATTTTGTATACATATCACTTGGATTTTTGCAAAAAGGTCTAGTCTTTTTTACAACCACTACATCTTGCTATTCGTTCAGTGTAGTGTGATGTCCAAAGTGCCACTACATCCTATGTGTAACTCCAAAGGAGCCAAATGAAGTCAATGTCAAGAGGTGAAAACCTGGGTCAAAGTTTCCCTAAAGAACTTGTGGGAGGTGATGAAGTCCCCTTTGCAAGCCAAATTTGCATGAAAATAAAGAAAGCATAAAATAGAAAGACTTTAGGGTCATTTTTAAGAACACCCAAACTTTAGCATGTTTTTGGGGAGTGCTTTAGATGACATTATTTCTAAGCCTTAGAATAGGCTATTTAAAATAGGAATGGCACTTTTGATTATAAGGGTTCCCTATAGGGGACAAATAGAAGAGCATACATGTAACATTCCTCTTTTTGCCAAACAAGATAAATCTAATCAACTATTCCAAACAAAAATTGAAAAGTGTGTTCAATTTATAAACCCAAATTAAATGTTTGGTGGTGTTCATTTAACCCCTTGGTCTTAGTTGCAAACTTTGAAAACATTCACCAAACCATCTAAAGATTCTTTGTTAAACACCAAAACAAGATTCCTAATGAAGTTTTAATCATGCAAAGGTGATTTAAATATGTTTTGAGTAGATTTTAAACTTGGTCTTGCAATAAAATTATTAGCATGTCCTTTAGCTTTGAAGCTCTTTTTATCTTGAAACAATAAAATTTGAAGAAGCAGCTCTCGAGTCTATGTTTTTGAAGAACATAGTGATTGATGTTGGTCAATACCAATGACATCAGTTACAGCTAATCGAGATTTGACCGATGTCAGTTCTGCTAACTGACGTCGGTTAAGTCAGTAACTTATGTCAATATTTCTACCAATGTCAGTTACTATATAAAAATTATGGCAACCAAAAATGGAAAAATAAAGTTAGAAAATAAATTTGCAAGAGTTTTAAAGGCTCAAATAGATATTTTAGAGTTACAAAGTGATCTTATTTAGGTGTAAGATGCATATGGTCCCACTGAGCATGCCAAGATGTAGAGAGGATTAAAAAACAAGTTAGTCAAGCATGAGTCTATAAATAATAAAAAATGCATAAATAACTAACTAACCAAGACTATCTATTCCTATAAAAATTATAAAGGATAACAAGAAACAAATGAAATAAAACAACACCATATTACCTTCCCAAATGGATTCACCATACCCATGTGACTCAAAAACATGTTCTCCCTTGATCAAACATCTTTGTATTAGTCAACAATGGTGGTAAGCTTCTCTAATGCCTCAAGAACACTCCATAAAACCTAGGCTCTTGATTGTAAATCACTACACTAGCCTATCAATGAAGCTTTATGGAAATAATTTAACATTATAAATTTGCAATATTCAAGATTTATAGATATTTAAGCATAATAACTTTCCACCAAAATAGCTTAGAAATGATGTTCATGGCCTCTCTATTTATATATTTTTGAGATTGCTCAGGATCAACCTAAACCATCCATCTTGAGATGAAGATGTGTGGTTGAGGATAATCCTAATATTTGGAATTAAATCCATAAGTATCCTCAAGATAAATAAGCATTAAAGAGGCATGGGAGGCATTAACTAGGCATGGATGACCCATAATCATGATATTTTATGTACTTATGGCTTGATGGATGCCACCCCATAGATGATGTCACTAGGTGATGCAGATAATAAGAATCAATTATCAAAAATAAATATTCAACAACTCTCATGGAAAATCCACTTAAGCTCTTGATTTGAATTAATTAGCCTTAAACAAGGTTAATCAACATCTGTGTAATTATTTGAAAGTTTGCCTTTAGTTAATCAAAATGGTCAAAAAGTCATATTACTGGGTCATAATTTTACTGGAGAGGAATTAGAAGGAGACGTTAGATGCATTGGAATCATATTTCTATTTAGGATGTTGCCAATAATAAATAACAAAAGTACATGACATGTACCAATGAATTAAAAGAAAAGAGTGATCTAGAGCACTAAATGGTGAAATGGTCATTTCAACTTAAAATGCTCTGATCAAAGTTAGCTGGCCTATAAAATGCATTGCCCTATTTAGGGATACTTTGACCTAAACTAGCACTTGTAAGTAACAAGTTTGAACTATTTAAGGAATTTTATGAATTTTGACCTAAAATATGAATTTGAGTGCAATTCAAATAAGATTGACAATTTGAACAAAAATAGTATTAAGAATTGGATGTCTACACTACTTACATAGTCTAAATGGACCTCAAGTTAATATAGTTTAACCTTAGCAAAAGTTACTATGAATAAACATTAGGTTTGAAAAATAGGAATGGTATATGAATAGAACAAATGGTATAGGGTTTAACGAGAAATAAAATATGAATTTCAAAGATATTCATACTGGGAAATCATGCTTAAACTACTATGAGATAAATCTCATATTAGATGTGCTAATGGTGACCAAATTTGAACAATCTGCTGGAAACTTTCTCTAAAATCTGGCATCTAGAATCATCTGATATATTAATAAACTGGAATCAAGATCAAGAATGGTAATAGTATGAGGGAATAAGATCAAGATGGATTGTATCAATTAAAAAGTGGGATGAAGGGAAGTTGTTCCTAGGTCATGCCCCCCAAGTAGGGGTCCTCATAGACAATGTTCAATTAAATCAAGTGTAAAAACACTTGAGATGCATAATATTCATGGGTTCATCCAACTCTTCACCATTTGGTGTAGCCAATATGTATGCTTCAGATCCATAATTTGCTATGATGATGAATGGACCCAACCAATTAGGCTCAAAATTTCCCTTCTTTTTATTAGTGGCATTGGTATTCTTTTGATTTTATTTCAAGACTAGATCACCAAGTTTAAAGTATCTATGTTTGATGTGCTTATTATAGTTATGGTGCAACCCTTTCTGATAGGCCTAGATATTATTCAAAGTAGCTACCCATTTTTCATGTAGTAGTTCTAATTCTTGCAGCTGTGAGACTCTGTATTCTTTCTCATCAATGATATTTTGTAATGAAATGCACAGATAAGGTAACTATATCTTAATAGGGAGCATAACTTATGTGCCATAAATAAAGGAGTACAATGTGGCTCCTATTAGGGTGTGAATATTTGTACAATAAGACCAAAGAGTAAGAAATATTTATAGATGCCAATCACTGTTAAAAAAGAGTGAAAAAGTGTTGTTTGATACAATATTTGGCATAGAGGGCTTTGACATCCTTTTTTTAAAAGGAGTTTCCATTATCATAAATGGGGTCAGAGGGAATGCCAAAGTAACAAATGAGATGATTGAAGATGAATTTTGTTTCTCAATTATGTAGGTTATTAGTAGGTCTTCAACCCACTTTGTAAAACATTTGGTTATAGTAAGGATATGTTTATGGCTGTATGATGAATCAAGATTGATTTTTCCTATGAGATCAAGTCCCCATGTGGAAAATTTCCATGGCACAATGATTGGATGAAACAACTGAGCTAACACATGAATGAGATTGGCATGATTTTAACAAGGCACACAATTTTTTACATATACACATGCATCAACATACATAGTGAGCCAATAATACCTTGTATACATAAGTTTTTTGGTAGGGACCACACCACTAGTGTGGGACCCATAAATCACTTTGTGCACTTATTTAAGTGATAATATGGACTCTACTAAAGCTAAAAAATGAAGTAGAGTTTCATCATATTCTCTATAATAGAATGTAGTAACAAGAATGGTATAATGAGAAGTAATATGAATGAAGGCTTTTTATTTGTTACAGGAAAGGTTGGAAGGGATAATATTGTCATGAAGGTAAGCATATATATCAAAGTACCAAGGTGAGCTATGAAAAATAATATTCACATACCATTTTAGATTCAAAATATTTATGAGCCAATTTTAAGCAAAGTTCAATAAGAAACTGGTAATCTATAACAATATCAATAATTGCTATTAGTGAACCAATGGTTTTCATTGCACTAGTAGTTATATTTATGGCTATTGGAATCTATTCAAATTGGATGTGTTCAAATCTCTACTTAAGATGATCCACCATATTCTTGTAAGGAATAAGCTTGTCATCCTTGGTATGGTATTACTCTATCACTTGGTTAATAATCAACTCAAAATCTCTATGAACATGTAATTTCTTGATATTCCATTATACTGCTGGATGAATCCCTACAATGAGTGATTCATATTCCATTGTATTATTGGTACAAGATAAATGAATGTGAAATACTCTGGTAATGAGATCCCCTTGCAGCATTATGAATAAAATACTGGATCTTGATCCATGAGAAGTATAGGAACATCAAAATAAAGGGTCTAATGCTGAGGCTTAGAAAAAATGTCACCTAGAGTCATGATTAACTCATCAAGAAAATTGAAAATAAGTGGCTTGGAATCTGACAAGGGTGTTTCAATAAGTTGATCTATAAGTGGCTGCCCATTGATGGCTTGTTGATTAACATTTTGTATCTCAAATTCACTTAATAACATGATCCATTTGGTCACATGACCAATCAAGGCTACCTTGGAAAATAGGTATTTGAGTTGGTACACTTTGAAAATGAAAATGGTCTTATTGTTGAGCATTTGATGTCATAATTTTTAGCTAAAAACACCATGGATAAACATAATTTTAAAACTAAGTTTTAATTATGTTCATAAACAACTAACATGTGGCTCAAATAGTATATGACTCATTCTTTCCCCTTATCATTATATTGTGCCAAGAGTGCCCCCAAGGCACATTCAATTATTTAAATGTATAGAAGAAATGACTTTCTAGGTGTAGGTGGAGATAAAATATGTGGATTTGTTAGATATTATTTTAATTATTCAAATCCCTATTGACAATCAGTATTCGATGAGAAAATGGTACCTTTCTTCAGAAGATGAGTGAAGGGATGACATTTGTCTACCAAATGAGAAATAAATGACCTAATATATTGGATCTCACCTTATAGGATATGGATATATTTTAGATTAGAAGGTGGAGACATTTTTGTAATGGCTTTAACCTTGGCTGGATCAACATCAATACCCCTATGAGAGATAATGAAACTTATAAATTTTCTTGAAGTAACACCAAAGATGCACTTTTTAGGATTAAGCCTTATGTTGTATTCACAAAGTCATTCAAAGAATCTTCATAATACATCTTTATGTCTTAATATAATCATGTATTTTCCCAAAATATCATCCATGTAGTCTTCAATAATATTTTTCATCATGTCATTGAAAATGACAGTCATGGCACGTTGGTATGTGGCACCAAAATTCTTGAGGCCAAATGGCATCACTTGATAATAAAATGTTCCCATGGAGTGGTGAATGTTGTATTGAATTAGTCTTATAGTGTAATTTTAATTTGATTATATCTTGAGAAACCATCCATAAGAGATAACATCTCATACCCTACTATGGAATCTGTAATCATATCAATATTGGGTAAACAAAAATCATCCTTTGGGTTTGTTTTATTGATATCTCTAAAGTCAGTGCATAATTAGATTCCTTGTGACTTTTTATTGACTAGGTCTATTTTATATATCCATTCTAAATAATCAATATAACAAATACACCCTACCTCTAATAAATTTTCTAATTCTTTTTTGACAAGAACAACTATGTGAGGGTGTATTTTTATCAACTTTTATTTAATAAACTTGGTATCAGGGTGTACAAACAAAATAGGGTCCAAGCCAAGCATATATAAATAACACCATGAAAAAATATCAACAAACTCCTAAAGGATGGTAGTAATAAGCTCATGTTCCTCTTTAGTGAGGGCCAATCTAAGTTTGATCCATTTAGTATCGACAAGTGTTCCAATGTTAACTTTGTTTGTATTTTCCACAAGTAGTGTGGAACCATCTTCTAGAATAGTTATCATTATGATACATTAGTCTTCATCTTCATCTGGTGGATTGAATGGATTGTTGAGTTTTCCCAAGTAAGAAGAATATGAATCACCAAGGTTTGGCAAAGACCATTTTAAAAGTCATGTGGAAAATCTTGAGCTAATTAATCAAAAAATTTCTAATCTTTTGAACTAATTCTTGAGTGGCATGAAGATTTAACACTAAAAGAGGCCTATTATTCATTTGAAAGAGGGTGAAATTCTCTGTATAATGGTGATTGAAATAGGTTTTCACCATGGGACTTTTCTTTTTCTTTACTTTTACCTTGGTCCAAAAATGCCTTAAAGAGGTTTTCACTTTGGGACCTCAACGTTTGATTTTATTTTTCTTTTTCTTTATGATCAAGGAAGTTCACCCACTCTCCAAAATAGGTAGAAAGGTCAAAAGTAATATAAAATCCCTATTTGTGATCAAGTGGCAAATTATCTCTAAGGCTCATAATTTTATAGATTACCTCATCATTTTGAAAATCATCTAATGGGATATATGAATCTTGTTGGTCCCAGTCAATCAATTGGGGATGATGGATTAAAAGAGGGGAGTTAGATGGAACAATAGTAATGGGACCAATGGTATTAGGGTTAAATAAATTGGTATAAAAAAACTCATTATGAATACTATATTAGGACTCTATGTTACTATCAACATTATTCATGTTAGATGATAAATTATAATCACTCTTGATATCTAAAGGGTCACTCCCAAGTGGTTTATATTTAATACCTTGATTTACTTTATGTTTGGTAATTGATACTGGCTCAATAAGTCCTTGCTATTTTACCCCAAGCCTTTGCCCTTATAGGCTTGATTATCCATTATCCTGTTTGGAATAGGATATTTTGTATTTTGGTAGTAGGCAAAAAAATCATCATTATATAACCATGAATCATCATCATTCTTGATTTATTCTTTCTCCTAGGAAGTGGTTTTGATGAAAACCATAGGTCCTTTCTAATGAGAATTATCCTTCTTTCACGATTCCATTTTAGAAGTTTTCACTTTAGGCATAACATATGCTTTAGGCATTTTCAGTAGCTTGGTTATATGAAAAGCATTATCGATTTTGTATTCCCCAAGGCCATTGTATTGAATAGTAAAATTATTGGCTATTATAGTAGGTAGTGTAGATGAAGTGGAGACAAGGTTCCTTGGATCCACATAAATGGATTCAGGGGGTTGATCAACTATATCTTTTTCCTTTTTGGGAACATGCTCTATGTTGAGGCAATAGTTGTAACTTTATATTAGGCTTTCAAATGTTTACAAAATTGTTATGGCTACAAGACACTAGGAATAATAACTTATAACCTATAATGGGAAAACTTAATGCACTTATGGAGAGTAGAAGGTATGAAATGTACTTCATGAATCCATGGTCACCCAAGGAGCAAGTTATATGATAGTTATAAATCAAGAACATGTCACAAAGTATCATGGGTTAGAGGTCCAACAATAACATGTAAATAAATGTTACCCTGAAATCCCCATTCATCATTATCATAGGCTGTGATAATGATGGAATATGGCTGAATATCTATTGTTATGTATCCCATGTTTGATTAGCTTCAAAATTAAAATATTTAGCTCATAACCATTGTCTATGATGACTATTTTATATTTATGCCAGGAAATGATTGCTTCTATATAAAACATGTTATTATGCAAAGGTCTAATGGATGACATATTTGTTTGATCAAAGGTGAGTTGTTGGCATAGAGCTAGATGACTCACAAGTGTTTAGAATTTATCAGGCACAATGCCACTTGGGACCTTAGACTAACTTTAAATATCATTCAATATGTTCTTATGGACATTTTATGTACATAAAAGATCTAAAATATAAATTTTCACTAGTGTCTTTTATATTTTTTCTAAAATATCATACGTCTTGTCATTAATAAGAGTAATTGGCTTAGTATTTTAAGGTGGAGGACCTTGAATGAGATTCTTAGAGGAATAAGGTGTAAGACTTTGAATGGTAAACTTAGAGTGTTAAGTTGTGATTGAGTAACCTTGAGTTAGTGGAGGGTTATTATAATTATAAGAAGGGGTATGAAGGCCTAAAATGGCAACTCTTAGCTATTGAGTGGTATTTAGGACATTAAGATCCAAAGGAAGATTACTTGTAAATGGAGGTGGAGGTCCTATAATGGATGACAAAGGTCTCTAGGTATTATTGACAATTGGTCTAGGATTGATCTTAATGATAATAATGTGTCCACTAGTAATGCAACCTATAACATTGTATTCACAAGGGACACTTTTATAATTAACTTGATTGGAATGTGTATCTTGTCTTTGATTCTAATTTGACTATTGTTGGTTATGTCTCTGATGAGGAGGTCTATTTTGATTCTAATTATTATTGGCATTATGTTGTGGAAAAGGGTTTTGATAGATACCCACATCTTGATTAGATGTCATGGCCACATTATCCAGTGTTATTTCACCACTTTCATGCAAATATTGAATAATATGGCAAAGCTACACACACCTGTGAACATATTGACCTTTAACCTAATGATAATTACAAAATTCATTCTCATTATACCAATTGGGTTTAGGTCGGTTTTATGGAAATAGTTTTGGTACTGACCAAAATATCATGTTGTCAAAAAATATCTTTTGAGAAACCATCTCAATTGGCTTGCAAAGATTATTGAAAAATTTATTATGATAATGACCTCTTCTTGGAGGTGGTATTTTCAAAGTAAGATATTTAATAAGTGGGTTTGCTTGAATAGGCAGTGTTTGCGCTATTTTCACATGTCATGATTCAGTTACCCTATCTCCTATAACATTTTTATTTCTATTGAATGATTTAGGATTCTCTAATGTTCTTGCTTGTGCTTGTGTATGATATTTTGCTTGAGTCTTGTTCTGGGCTTGGTTTTGAGTGTGAATCATGACTAACCTTTATTGATGAATGCTTTCTGAATATGTATTCCCTTGGAAATAACTTCTTCAAATGTATTGGCATAAATAATATTGAGGTTATGAGCAAAATCAAACTATAGATTGGCAGTGAACATTATAGCTAATTATTTGTCAGAGATATTATGTGGGATCTAAGTGGATAAGTAGAACCACCATTGTAAATAATTATCAAATCTTTCTCCTCCTCAGTATTTAGTCTGACATAGGTCAACCATAGTTAATTCATGTTTGTCATTGAAAGAAAAGTGTTCGATGAATCTCTTGGACAAGTCATCAAAGTTATCAATAAAATTCTTGGGTAGACTAAGAAACCACTCTAAGGTGTGCCCATGATAATTATGGGGAAAAAAATGAAGTAGGTATATAGGGTTACATGTAACTTATTGGAATGCAACAAATTATTCTTTTAGATGCTCCTTAGGACCACCTTTTTATTTGTATTTTTCAAATTTGGGCATCTCAAAATAATGTGGAAAAAGTATTTAAAGATAAATATTATTAAAACGATAGGAGCATATGCCATTCAATTAAAAATTATTACTTTGGTTTCTTTCCTGGATAAATTAAACTACATCTTTGACCTCTTGCAATTCCTAAAAAGTAGGACTAGAGTGAAAGGACATGGGAATTTTTTTTGGGTATTCAAAGGTATAATACCTTGACCCATAGAAATAGGTAGTAAAAAATATTGGGGAATGCATACATGATTGGTTCTACCAAGAATATTCACCTTTTAAATAGATTTGAATTGCTAATAGGGAAATTTTGTTATTAGTACGGCATTTGGTGTTCAGTGTGATGTTGATTTAGAGGGAACTATGGCCTGGATGGAGGAATGTTCTATTGGGAATTCAACAAAACTTATTAGCATTGTAGGGGAATTTGTTATTGATTCCTAAGAAATTGACACATAGGAGGAATTTCTATTAGTTAATTTAACATGTTGTTGGTGTAGATGATATTTTGTGATTATATAACACCTTAGTATTTTACACTTGGAAAAATTAGACCTTAATTATTCCTCTCATTTCTCTACGTTTCCCACTTATGCAAGTCTCACATCTACTCCATATTTTTTCCCCTTGGACTATATCTCTTAGTCTAAATAGTCTTATATTGATGACCCAAGTCTTCTATGATGACCAAAATTCTTAAACTATACTTATCTTTTATTTATATAAGTTCTGAACCTGTACCTATTCTCCTGCTCCCTAGACATTAACATCTAGGTTAGTTAGTAGTGTTGACATTATTGTCTTATCTTGATGTAAGTGACCTATGCCCTAAGGTCATCCAATTTTCATATGAAATGTTTCCTAATAGTTGGCCAAGGTGATTTAATGTGAGTTGTTACTCCAAAGGGACTGATATAATACAAGATCAACACTAGTCATTCCTCACCTGGCTACACCTAGAAAAAGAATAAAGAGACCAAGGCGCTTATCAAAAGCACTCTATCAAGCATTTAATTAAACAAAGCTTCTATATTTCCATACCAATAATAGGTACACCACATGTATAGCTCTAAATTAATAAATAACATCCCAAGAGCTTAATTTTCCAAGTTACAAGCTAGGTCACTATTGTACTTGATTTACACATATTGTATGATTAAAAAAAATCCAACACATAAGGGAAAACTACATTAGTCTAGGCCCTCTTTGGAGTATTGGCTATATAGGCAACATCATTTGATATACGGGTCATTGGAGTTAGTTTGACATTGTGTGCCCACTAACCCATTTTACCCCAAGGTCACATTGAATATGGAAAGCTAGGATTTTGCCATTTTATAGGAAACAATAGTCCATGACCTAGATTTGAATGCACCAAAGTGAAGGATATGAAAAATTAATAAGCATTTAGGTGGCCACATCCTATTTTAGTAGATATTATACACATGACACTAGCATTGAACCTAGATAGTAATGTCAATTCAACTGTCCCATGTTGATAATACTGTCTAGAGAGCTAGAAACATGATAACTATAATCTAACAATTGTTTTATAATCTCCTTCCCACTTGCTTTTAGCATTTCTCAGATTCATAACTACATTAACATCA
The DNA here is from genome assembly GCA_037957365.1 of Torreya grandis. Lineage (NCBI taxonomy): Eukaryota > Viridiplantae > Streptophyta > Pinopsida > Cupressales > Taxaceae > Torreya > Torreya grandis. Next base: position 1,453,202 of record JARHVA010000313.1, on the reverse strand, counting down.
AAATAATCTAAGTACTCACTTATTTGTCATTTCTATATCTATCATAGTTGTAATTTCCATATTTAACTATCTCAACATAATAAATTTAGTGTATGCTTATATATGAGTTTAACATTTAATTGTCCCACTATAGATTTGATTATCATCTTTATGCCATTTCATTTCTATATACCCATTTAACAATATAGATAACCCCAATCTAGATACCATTTTAGGGTTAAACATTTGGTGAACTAGGTATTTGAACATTAAAACTCTAAGCATACCCTTTGGGATGATTATTACTTGCCTTGTCCTAATATTTACTTAATTCATATCTTTTATCATGGATAACATTGATTGATTTGATGACTATGATTATGAAATTCTCCCTCAAATAAGGAATTAAAATTGATTAGTCTTACATTCTTCCAAGTGATAAAACATGTAATATAAAAGCCTTGAATGGTGGGAGTTGTTTTCCCTCTAATCAGGGCCATGCTCCCACCACTTCAAGAGAGAAGTTCATTCATATTAATGAAGATGAAAAGCCTTTAGCCACACTTCCTATATGACCATTATATGACTCTAACATCCTACACTTACAAAAGTATGGATATTAAGGCCAATGATTGGGCCAACATAAGAAAGGTATAACCTACCTTATATCCCTTAAACATAACAATACAAATAGGCAAGGATTGGGATTTTCACAAACATCCTTGAGTCAACAACCATTTAGGCCAAGTAAACATGTACATTTTACCAAAATAGTGGAGACATATGCCCAAGAGGTTCCTTTATTTGATCATAAAAAATTATGACAACTACATAAGGATATTATGGTTGATGTGAAAATAACTAATAAGGGGGACACGTCTTCAATAAAGTTGATTAAACCCACCAAAATTTCTATATTCCCAAATAATATCCCTCTATTCAAAGGTAATGGTTTTTTCCTACCTTCATTTAAAATAATTTTCATATCAAAAAAGATGTCCTTACCAAACTTTTCTAAAGCTAAAGTTGTTAAACCCTTACCAAAGGAAAATGAAACAAATTATTTAAATGGTACAAACTATTCAAATGATATACAAAATATAACAAATTTCAAATATCCATACCTGTAGACACTAGAAAACTACACACAATGGTTCTAGATGTTGAAATTCATCAGGACCCCCCTAGGGACCACCTAACCCTCCTTGACACACTAACTAACCCATCAGACCTTATGATTAGTTAGCTACTAAGCATATTAAACTCATTAACTTAATAACTTAACCTTAACCCAACCCTTTTAACTCACCTTGACCACTTTTCCTCTAAACCCTTGATTGTCGACAGTTAGCTTGACCATCAACAATTAGGTTGATCATCAATGGTCAAGTCTTCCTCATTCTTACACAAATACCATCTGTGTGAAAGCTAACATGACATAATTAAATATGTCCACCTTGCCCATTGTTAATGAACTCCCAAGCATCAAAATCAACAAGCCAAACTATTAAGGAGCCTTCTATCCTCCATCTCTCTTTGTCTATAAAAGGAGGTGAGTAGGAGGTGAAAAAGGATCAATCATTCTAGGTTTGAGAAATGAGGATCACTTTCAAGCATTCCAACACATAGGTGATCTAGATTCCAACCAATCATCAATTCTTCTATCAATCAAACAATTATAATAGAGATCTGAACCTTTGCCCAAATTTCTCTTGAGGCAAAGCACCATATTCTACCAAAATTGCTCCAGCCATTAACCAATAACCATTGAACAAATATCAGGTATAGTTGTACTTAAATTTTATTATTCTAGTTCCTGGCCTCTTCCTCCCATCAGACATTTCTTTCATCTTGATTTCTAAGTCGTGGACCCTTAATAGACCCTTACTTGATCAGTAAACCATTCTACAACTCTTTTCTAAGAACCTTCAAAATTCCATAGGCAACCACTGATGGTTTGCACAATCAATGATGGTCACCTCCAACCATTGATGGTTACTCAACCAATGATGATTATTTTAACCACTGATGGTCACTATGGTGAGAAATAACAAGTTATTTATAACCCCTCACCCCTAACCAAATCTGACTTTCTATGACTCTGCCTATTCACAGACCCTTGCCTATTTTTCTGAACCTGACCCGATCTATTTTAGCACTAGTATTAACCCTCTATTTCTATCTTTAATTATTTTCTCTATCAATTATTCATTTTCTTCTTGTACTTCATTTTAGTTGTTTTTTATTATTTAATGCAAGTAATTTCATTTTATCTCTTTCAACTTAATTTTTATCAAAGAGTGGATTGATAGGATCTTAGCAAGTTCACGCTTCTTGGATCTAGCTCATGCTAGACAATCCACCAAATTATCTTGCTAACAAGCCCTTTTATTAGTAATTTTTTATCTATAGGTAATCCTTCCAAGACAAAAAGGAGCTCTCAATACTCATCTAGATCATGTGTGCATAAAAATCAGGTTCTTATACCATACCCTTATTACTAGTTTCTTATCTTCTTCTAAAATTAAGAAATAAGTAAAAATTAAGAGAAACATTTTGGCACAAAAGGTGGGACTTAACATCATCTAGGTGCCCTTTTATTCCTTTATTCTATGCTCATACAACAAAATCTAAAATTTATTTTGGGTTTAAAATAAACTATACATACATTGCTTGCTTGTTTAGTTTTAGCTCATCTAGTTAACTTAAAAGCAAAGTAATCAATCATAGTTTCACTCTTATTATCACACACTTTACCAAACTGCATAATTAATTTACACATCAAAATAATTGACATAATGCCTGACTAGGATTTCATCATCTATTGGTAAACCTTACCCTTTGGCTATCTTACTTGGAGGTCATTACGAAGAAGAGAAACCGAAACTCAACTTTCTAGTTGATTTTAAACACTAGATTTTAGTATATCTTGGCTAAGCACCTGACACCCTTATCACTATGGTGTGTGAATTGATGTGGTATGCCCCAATATCAAGCCACATACTAACTTTTAATATAGATTTTTGAGAGTCTTTAACACTCAAAACCAACCTTAGACTTCCTTTCTAGTACCTAATCTACAAACCAAACTTCCTCTTCACACTTTCTAAGGCATAAGCCAAAAGAGATCTAAAAATAATCCTAAGTTTTAAACACACATTAGTGTATGTTTTGATTACCTTGAGATATTTTTATTTTGATTGTTTTGTGTTTGAGTTATGAGTTTTTCATCATTTTATTTTCTATTCCTCACATGGTCTTTAATAAACAATAGTTGAAGAATCAAACCAACCAAGAACCACTATCTTCCTCTTCCTCTTCTTCTATGGAGTATAATTCAGATGTTGAGATTTATCCTCATCTTTCTCCCCATCCTACCATGCCTCAGATAGTTGTTGAGGGTGATGCATATTTTTATACCTTCCTCGATAACAACCCCGTAGCCCTTCAACATGACCTCAACACCTTATCTCACCACACCCCTATTGTTTTGGTTCCTCCTATGGATCCACCTTATGGTATGCTTTCCCATATTATGGTTGGTGCTACCTCTACCCAACCCATGATCACCCAAGCATCTTCTTCCACCCATAACCCATCTTTTACCATCATCTAAACTCAATCCAACATCCCAACCAATAACCAAACACCCCCTACACCAACCAACACCTCCAACATAGGAGCAACCTCACCTCTTGTTACCCATATTTCATCCACCATGGGGGTATCTTCTACCCCTATTTACACCATTCCCCTTATCACTACCAACCCACCTATTTCCGCCCCACTTCAAAATTTGGTGCTTTCCATACCTCCTACCCTTCCACCTATTAACACAAGAGTTAACACTCAACCCCACCCAACTACCAACCCATCCATACCTATAAATCAAACCATATCAATCCCTCAACAGATACCCCTAACATCTTACCAATATATTCCTAATCCATAAGGATACATAACACATTCTACCCAACCTTTTGTGTCCATTAAGCCTTATGTGGCACCATCCCAACCTTTAATGACCACATACCAATATGTGGTATCTTCTCAACCTTCTACCACTTATCTATATATTGCTACCACCCAACCTCAACCAAACTTACAACATAATTATGGAGCTTCCACACCTTAAACAAATTTGGTCAAAATGTTAATGGACAAAATAACCAACCTGGAATCATCTATCTCTAGGGCTCATAACCTTTTATCTTATGATCAAATCTATAATGAACCTATCCATTCATCTATCCCTATCTAAGCTTATCCTCATCAATGGGAACTACCCAAATTTTCCAAGTTTCAAAGCAAGGAGGACCACCAACAACACTTAAAAGCATTTCATCATTCTTTCTATTTGATTGCATATGATGTGCTCTTTTCCTTCATACCTTTCCCATGTCTTTATCAGGACCAACCTTAGATTGGTATAGTTATCTCACCAAAAACTTCATCTTTTCCTTTTCCCAACTTGTCCAAATATTTTTAGATCATTTCTCAGTCAATATATCTAAAAAGGTCTCTATTACTGACATCTACTCCATTAGGTAATTTGATGATGAATCAATTGCCAATTTCATATCTAGATGAAGAGGTCTTATCAACCAACTCTCTTTCTATTTACCCCAACCTAAGTTGATTGAAATCTTCTCTCAAGGTTGTGCCAAACATATTTCCCCTACTCTTCAAGTTCAAACTTTCAAAACTGATGAGGCTTTTACCATGGCACAAAAATTAGAAATCAGAGCCATTGATGATGGAAAATTGAAACTAAGGAATAAAAATTCTAGATTTAAATCCAATGACCCTTCCTCCAAATCCAATAATCAATCTAACCATCCCAAAACCAAACCAAAGGCATCCACAAACTTGGTTGTCCTTAAAACCGCTTCACCACCAACTATCAACCAACCCAACCAACCTAACTCCTTTAACTCTTCCAACCAATAAAACCAAAATCAAAACTGAGCTACCCCAAAAAAATACACTCTAATAGGGGAGTATTATGCTTTAGTTATGGAAAAATTTATCAAATCCAACATCATACAAATTCTTCCCATAAAACCTCCCAAATAATTTGATGCTTCTCGCTGTACACCTAGTTGGTATAATGAGAATGATCTATGTGCTTTTCACCACATTATTGGACATGATTTTAGTAGATGAAACACATTTAAAACCATTTTCCAAAACAAGATTGATAAAGGAGAACTCATATTTAATAATCCTAATGCACCCCCGAATTAGTCCCTTGACATCTTTCGTAATCCTTTCCCCAATCATGTCCCTTCTACCAACTAGATGAAAATAAACCTGAATCATCTCATGCTCATGAGGTCCATATGGTTAATCTCATTATCAATGAACCTTTCATTGAGGAGATCACTACCTCAAATACCTCTTCCTCCATTCAACTCATTGAAGTCATGGACTCACCCTTTATTTCTTTGGACATCCAAACAGAGGAAACAACCACCCCTCTTTCTTTACTTGATGAGACCATGGACTTATCCATACCTCTTTTGATATAAATACGAAAGGAGGCAACCATTTATTCAACCACCTCTTCCCCAACTCCACTTATTGAAGTGGTGGAATTACCCACCATTCATTTGGACACCCAAACAAAGGAAACAACCATCTCTATTCCTTCACTTAATGAAATCATACCTTCCTTCCCTATTATAAAACCACCCATTCTCTCTTTGGGAATCATTCCAAACGAAGAGAACACCTTACCTACTCCTTCCATGGAGTAGACATCCTCCCAAATCTTGGAACCTTCCATCAATGGAAAATGTGAATAAACCATTTCTTCACCTCAACCCATGGGCTTAATCTTTGAAACCAATGACTAAGGGATCAAACCCATTTACAAGCCTTTTTCTAGATTGGTCCAAAACCTAGAGTTCACTTCTCAAACTAATCTCGATAAAGCTACCTTTTGGCATTGTCTTGGGATCCCTTATCAAAACAAACCTGAACCTTCAACCTCACTTGAATCCACCATCAAACCTATCATCACCTCAATACCTTCATCAAACAGTTTTCCCTCCAAAACTATAGGTGAGCCATTCAACCCACCTAAAACTATCAAATCACCTTATGCCTCTCTAACCAAACCCATCAAGAATATAGGAATACTTCCTACACCTAGCCTTGCTCACCTATATTTGAAGTTAGACTTAACCCCATCTAGTCCACCAAAGAAAACCCCAAACAAACCAACTAAGAAGGTGGAACCAACCAAACTCTCACATCGAACTAGAGCTATACCACCTCCTTCCCTCTTACCATCTATCTTAAGACCCCATCCTTCTACTATCCTAAAAGCTCATCCTTATACCAAGAAGGTGAACCCTCCCATAACTACATATTACTCATCTAGTAAACCTTCTCCTTTTTCTCTACCTACACCTATCTCCACCAAATCATCAAACTCTCAATCATTCTTAACTAACCTATCTACCTCTACCTTCCCACCCATCACCAAAACTTTATCATCCACCTCAAAACCAACCATAACCAAAAAATCCCAACTACAACCACCTACCAAAACCATTCCACCACCTACAACTTCTATGGTAAATCCTACTTCTAAGAAGGTTCCCACCACTAAAACAAAAAACCCAACACCCTCAACACCTTTGCTTGAATCTTATTAAACCATTCTATGAAGGTTATTTCAAACCTCTTCCTTAAGCCTACCACCTATCAAACCCTTTGACCTTTAAAAGTACTAACTATATTGGTTCAATGATAATCTAATTTGCTCATACTATAGGACACCCAAACACAACATGGAGAACTGTAAAGCTCTCCAAGCACTTGTTCATAACTTATGGGATGAGGATGATCTATTATCAAATGAACCTCCCTTGAGTGCATTACCAACCCAACCACTGAATGAATCCATCCAAAATTTACCTACTCCTCTGCTCTCATTTGAAAGTGAGGAGGAATTAAAGCAACCATCTATCCCAACACTTCCCCTCATCCACACTATCCATATGGTTACCTGATCTAGGGCCTAATAAAAGGATAAGGGAAAGGCTAAAATGTCAATACCATGAACATACCCTTCTACCCATAAAACTTCCAACCAAACCTAAGCACCTTCACCTTTACCAAAACCCAAAATATCCATTTTGGGTGCCTCTCGCTCCAACCCTTCTGAATCCATCTAGTGAGTTTTGTTAAAATAACTTCACTAGACATCAGTGAAGATGAGCCTTTATGAACTAATCAATAACTTACCCCATCACCTCAAAACATTGATAGAGGCCTTGAATTAAATAAAGGTTCAACCAAAAGACCCTCAACCTCTTGAATCCTTTATCAAAGCCCTTTAACTTTCTACCTTTGTCACATTCTAGGATTCAGAAATACCTTCTATTCATTTTGAAGATCTTGATCCTCCCCTCTTCATCACTGCATATATCAATCAAACCTACATCAAAAGGGTGATTATTGATAGAGGATAGAATATCAACATTATCTCCTCTCATGCTTATGCCCAAATCCAACTACCTAAGAATATCATGTCAAAAACTACAATAGTCCTCCACTCCTTTAATGATACTATGGCCACTACCTCGGGGATAATCATCCTCCACATATGCTTAGGACCTCACATAATTCCAAAACTCTTTTAAATTATAGAAGGTGAGTTAAAATAAAATGTCTTACTTGGACACCCTTGGATCTACACCATGAGTTATGTCCCATCCCCCTTGTATCAATGTGTCAAGTTGAACATGAAGGTCAAGTTATTACCATAAAAGTTGACCCTAGTCCTTTTGCATCTTGCAACATGACATATCGACCCAATGACATTCTTCTTCCTCCCTAATCCACCTCACCACCAACCAACAAAAACTCCACCCATACCATCAATGAATCTTCAACTAGATCATCTATCCCTTCTTCTTAGATCCTTGTAGAGGACTCCTTGGAACCCACGTTCCAATGTCTCTCAATGGGGGATTATCATCTTCTAGCCTTGTATGCTTTCCCTACTCTTCAAGAGTATAGAAACCTCGACCATGATCTTATTTATGACCCCAACATTGGAAGCATCATCCATTTGGAGATTCCTAACCATCAAACTAACTTAATTTATGGGGGACTTGATCATCCACTTCTCACTTCCACCACTACCTCTTCTATTTGACCATTTACCTTTGACTTATCCTATCTTGATAAACTAACATTTTCCAAATTATAACTTTATAGTTGTGCACTCGTAACTTTATAGGTGTGCCTAGAAGGTATTTATCCTAGGTTTTTATGAACATGGACCCCATGAGTTACCTTCCATCAAAACCTAGAAACCTCATGAGCTATTTGGCCTTTGGTTTGTCCCACCAGAATAATCCATCGATTCACCCAAACCCATTGCCACCATTGATGAGGACATCCCATCCTCACCAACACCATATAATTCAAAGTTAAAGGATTTTGAAATCATTCCTCTTAACTTTTTTTTAATTAATACTATTAGTTTAGGCCCCCTAACCTATCAAAAGGATGGCCAAACTAAAACCTTTCCTTTCATCCATCCTAAAATGGTAAAAAATGATTTTGCTACCATGAACACCATCCAAAAATACGATGATGATTCCATTCTCATCTACCTTAGTAAATGGGATTCTTCTATCCAAAAATCCCTTCCTCCTTAGAACCAAACCATGTTGAATGAATCCACAATCGATGTCAACTTGGGTACATAGGATGACCCTCGCATGATAAAGATGGGTTAATACTTAGATTCCATAGAGAAATAATATTACCCTTCTTTCCTTCATGACCAAAGCATAGAATTTGCTTGGTCCTATAAGGATATGCTCAAAATCAGCCCTTTTATAGCCTTCCACAAAATTGTCACCCATCTTGATGTTAAGCCTATTCAACAAAAGCTTTATAGGATACACCCTTGCATCACCCTTCTAGTAAAAGAAGATATTTAACATCTCTTATCTATTGAATTCATCCAACCCATTGATTATCCTTAATGGGTTTCTAACATCATTCCCATTACCAAGCCCAAAGGTGGGATTCACCTCTATATTGACTTTTATGACCTCAACCTTGCTTGTCCAAAGGATGACTTCCCTTTGCCTAGTATCGACCAACTTTTTGATCTTACAGATGGACACGAGATGTTATCTCTCATGGATGGTTTATTGAGATATAATCAAATCTTTATTGACCCTAAAGATCAACATAAGACATCTTTCATCACCCCATGGGGAACTTTTTACCAGCATACGATGACCTACATCTTCTATGATCTCATCCATAAAATCATAGAGGACTATGTAGATGATCTCTTTGGGAAATATAAATATCAAAAGGACCATCTAGCTATTATCATAATCATCTTTAAATTCCTAATCCATTTTCATGTCTGAATCAACCCTAAGAAATGTATTTTTGGGGTCCTATCTAGAAAGCTTCTTGGCTTTATCATCTCTCTTTAAGGAATCAAATTAGACCCTACCAAAGTTAAATCAATTTTGGAGATGCCACCTCTAACCCACCTAAAGCAACTCCGTAAACTATAGGTAAATCTCTAATTCATCTGTCACTTCATCTCATAGTTATCAAATAGATGTCAACCCTTTCACCATCTTCTCAATAAAGATACATCTTTTAAGTGGACTAAGAACTGACAACAAGCCTTTGATTCACTCAAAGAGTACCTTATTTTTCCACCCATTCTTACCCCTCCTAAAGAGGAACAACCCTTCTACCTTTATATTTTCACCATTGACCATGCCTCAGGGGAAATGCTCATTCACTATGATGAACAAAATAAAGAACAAGTTGTCTACTACATAAGTCAAACACTTATAGAGTATGAGACTTGGTACACCCATTTTGAGAAACTTTACCTCACCTTAATCTTTGTGGATTCCAAAAATTTTCATTAACTTCTCAATCACAAAAATTTCATCATCAATAACACTGATACACTCAAATAAATGCACTCTAAACCATACCAAAACTAGCATATGGTTAAGTGGCTCATGCTCTTGGCTGATTTTAACCTTAGTTCCTCTAGCAAAAATCAATTAATGGGAAAATCATTGTCAACCAATTGGTTGAAGCTCATCTACCAAAAAACTAACCACTTCCTCTTGTATTTATAGATGAGCCCATTGTGACTCTTTGTCAAGAAGATATTACCTACCAAATGACCATGTTTTTTGATGGCTCAAAATGCTAGTATGGTGGGGGTGCTAGAGTTATTCTCATTACCCTTAATGGTGAACCTCTTCCCCTTTCTTTTAAACTTGATTTTGAGTGCACCAACAATGTGGCTAAGTATGAATCCATAGTAATAGGTTTCCAAACCACTTTAACTTTGAGAGATAAGACCATTAGTGTCTTTGGAGAACCTAACTTGTGGTCAACCAGGTTAATAGATCCTACTAATATAACAATGACATCTTACAAAAGTAAAAATGGCTAGTAGATGTACTCTTAGAATCATTTGATCATTACCTTATCCAATTTGTTCCAAAATACACCAATAAGTTCATGGATATAATGGATTTATTTGCTTCCCAAATCCCATCCACACCTACTGATTCTAAGCACTTTATCCCCATTCACCACTTTATCACACCCTCTTATATCCATTCTGACTTTCCTACCATTTATAATGTGGAAGCATCTCCATCAGACATATGGTACGGGCAAGCCTTTAACTACCTCAATCTCAACATCATTCCTCCCAACCTCTCTAGGAATTCTTGAAGAACCTTTGTTTAGAGTACCTCTCATTATACCATACTAGAAGAAATCCTTTACGAGCATGGTTTTGATAGCCTCCTTATTCGTTGTCTACATAGTCATGAAGCTTCTTATGCTATCAATGAAATTCATGATATAATATGTGGGGGACACTTTAGTGGTTTAGTTATTGTTAAATGTATGCTTCACCTTGGATACTATTAGCCCACCCTCAACCAAGACTACTATGATTATGTAAAGAAGTGTGTTAAATGTCAACAACATGCCAATTTACATCATGTGATAGTCTATGGCCTTCAAGTATTCAAAGACTATTGGCCCTTCTCACAATGGGGACTCGATCTCATTGGAGAAATTAATCCTCATTCTTCACAATGAAACCAATCCATCATCACCACCATTGAGTATTTTACCAAATGGGTGGAAGTTATTCCTCTCATTTCGACCAAAGCCAACAAGATCATCAATTTCATAAATCATCATATCATATGTCATTTTGGTGTTCCCCATAATATCATCATCAATAATGGAAAATATTTCAAGAACAAACAAGTCCAAGGTCTTTATGATGCATTTGGTATCAAGTTAAGCTTTTCCTCACCTTACCATCCATAAGAAAATGGATAGGCAGAAGCCTTTAACAAAAACCTCAATAAAAATTTAACCAAATTGGTTAGTGATTTAGGTCAAGATTGGAACTTTCAAATACCATGCACTTTATAGACTTATTATACTAGCATTTGAACCTCTACGAGTGCTACCCTTTTCTCTCTAGTCTTCAGAGTAGAGGCAATCTTGCCTCTTGAAGTCCAGGTTCCTTTTATTCACATATCCTTGTAAGACATCATTTTTGAGAGTGATTATCATCAAGAACTTCTAACATGACTTGATCTACTTGACAAACATCTCCTAGCCACACTTAACCATCTTTGTGTCTACTAAGAGTGAATCAAGCGTGCTTATAATAAGCACCTGAAATAATGAGAATTTAATATTGGAGACCTCATCCTAAAGGAAAACCAACATGTAACCAATATGGAAAAAAGAAAAAGAGGTAAATTTGCTTTCAATTGTCTTGGACTCTACATCATAACCCACAAGTATGGATCAAAAGCTTACTGTTTTTTCTCTCTTGAAGGCAAACCATAACTTGAGCCTCTCAATGCTTTGTATATGTATCCTTTATTTCATTAAAATAAGGATCAAACTTAACCTCTTGTCTAACTTAAGCTCGTCCCTTAATTTACAAGATTTTTACCTTCCCTTACCTATCCCTATCCCTTTGAGGATGACTGATTACAACATAGAACCTTGTGATTAACTGTCATAGTCATAGCCTAATCATAAATATGGGTACCATGATTCTACCCATAGCATGGTTCTCATGGATACTTTTCATCTCTAATCAAATAAAATCCCATGGTTATTGTCTCCCAAAACCACCCCTTTTACCAACCATTAACCTTTTGTGCTAAAAGTTTTTCCCTCATAAAGGTAAACCTCTAAAGCCTATGTAGACTTCTTCATGCCTAAACCTAACTTTAAAATAATTTGGGATACCAAAATATCACTTGGGTCACATGCCTCTAGCATTGAAAATTGATCTCTTAAAGGATAGCTACCCAAAACTAAAATTTCTTAAAAGATAGACTTATCCCTTGAATGATAGCTATCAAACAAACAAAACCAAACTTAAACCACTCCCTTGAAGGATGGCTAAGTAAAATTTGTCAAAATTGATCATTTGAAGCTTATCACATTGATCAAATTCACAAACTTATCAAAACAACAACAAAATACCTTATATCAAATTAGAACAAGCTATCCCAAGGAAGTTACAATCAAATTTCATATCTAGCATTAGAAGACTTCCTACAACGATTAGTCTACACCTTGCATAAAGACATGGAATTATCTAATATGGTTCTTATGTCACCTATAGAAGGTGTAAACTAACCCACATAAGGTTACCTTACCTATCAATCCATTTACCTTTCACCTACCACCTACCTCCCCCTTATATCATCTATAGATCAAGGGATTATGAGCTTACTTAACACAATGTGATCAAGACACCTTTTTATCAACTAAAGCATGCTACTGTGAAGAATTTGAAAGGATTATGTTAATTAAGCCAATCTAAATTTGGTTTTTATTTTTTCCTTACCAACGAAAAGGCATCATGTTGTTTTCTTATCCTCATCATTAGTTCATGTATATATATGTCTCATGATTCTTATCTCTTTTACCACATCTAGTTTGTTAGTCTAATTTACTCTATGTGCTTTCATTAAAATCATAACCATATTTAAAACCTCACATCCATATTCAAAAAAATAAATCACATCATATAACATCATCTCATAAACCACATCACATCAAAAAACATAATCAAACCATCCATAATCATAAACATCATATCCATGAACAAAACAAAAATCCATGATCATCACATGCCTAAGCTACTGAGTGCACATCTCATAAGCATAAAGCATAAAATATCATAACATGTATGCCATGAACCATGGGACATAAACCACATCTACACATCATCATGGACACCATGAACATCATATACATCATGTCATCAAAATAAGTAATACATCTAACAATGTATATATATATATATATATATATATATACATTGTTAGATGTATTATTTATTTTGATGACATGATGTATATGATGTTCATGGTGTCCATGATGATGTGGTTTATGTCTCATGGTTCATGGCATACATGTTATGATATTTTATGATTTATATCTCAATGCATGTACATATCACTACATTGGCATGCAGGCCAATATCAAAATCATGTACATCTATATCTATACATCATAACATATCATATCATGACCCTAGGGCACCACTCCAACTGGCTCTTCTTGCACTACCACTACCATTTGGTGTTGATCCTCTTGGGATACCTACCTATCCACTTATCAAAGTGACCCACTGACCTGGAGTCACCACATCTACCCCACCTACTAAACTAACTTTGTACTCACCCCATAGAGGTTGCTTAGGGCACTGTGCCAAAACTATGGCCTCATAATACCTCAAATACTTTACTATGGCCAAGTATCACGTTGTGGGGATGGTACCTAGTGGTCATACTGGTGCTATCACTGCCCTTACCCTCTATCTCAAGGTATCCCTCTCCTGGGTCACAAAGCCTAGTGAGGTCTGGGATTGATCCCTCTCACCTGTAATGATGGAAACATGACCTTGTAAAGTCACAACCTGGCCTTGTAATGTGGACACCTACCCCTGTAACCCTATAATCTATACCTATGTAGTAGTTAGTGTTATTCTTGCCTATCTATCAAGATCACCACCCTATACCTGTACCTATGGACCCCCACCAACTAAATCCACATCCATGGCCTATCCACCCCCATTATCCCACCCAAAATCATCCACTACATAAAGGGCCTAGTACCATGCTACATAACCATCAACAAAACTAGCATCATCAATCGCTACTCTAACAAGTAGCTCTTCATGATCTAGGACCACCTCCTCTGGCTGTGGATTAAGTAAAAATCTTAGCATCCTTCCTCTTGTACCTTAAGAATGGACCTAAAATTCCCTACACTAGGCTAAAATACTTGTAAAATCTATCAAAATGGATGAGATTAGTCTCACCATCTCTCCTCCTATAGATCCATCTCCAACTCTGTAATGATAATGTATGAAAGCTATAGAGGAACCACCTCAAAAATCACACATATGGTCTCCAAAGTATATCTCTAATAACTAAGCCCTCCAATTCATCTTTGAACCAATCAATATCTCTAGCCCCTCCTCTAGCTCCTATTAATGCATAATCTCCCCTCTATCACATGAAGCCCACATTGAAATCCATCTTGGCATAACCCTCATATGATAACCCCACTAGTCTCAAAACCTTAATGTGCTTGTATACCCAATAATGGATCATAAAGCCCACATTGATCTTGTACTTCTTGTGAGCTCAAAACACCTAGAGCTCTTTATATATCTAAATTAGCAAGACTGGTGCCCACCTGAACACTATCCTCCCAAGCAACATCTTTACCAACACTCCTAGTAGTAGATAAAATTTTTTACCACTGATCAAATAAGGTAATGAAAAACAAGACACTACCATCATCATCATAGTAATCAAATGCCTCTCATCTAGATCCCTCTAGTACAATGGCTCATAACCAAAACCACTAACATGCCACTTAGAAAGGGCTCAATCTTCACCATATAAGAACTCCATCTGCTCATCCCTCTCCTCACTCTCAATATGGTAAATCAGCTCCCCTTGAATGGAAAATTATGTAATCTTATGAACATCTTCTAGTAGGATGGTCATCTCTCTTGTTAGCAAGAGGGAGGTGTTCATGGCTGGATCCCATCTCTTGATGAGGGCCATGATCATCACTGCATCTCATGGTAAACACTAATAGTATCTCATAACCCCAAGACTAAGCTCCTTCATGTGTGTCCAATCATCCTCGATAATCCCTTCATGGATCTTTATAAAGATCTCAAGAACTTTACCCCTCATCTGGATTCAATCTCATGCTTTCAAAACATCAAGTTAGCATGCACACTTAGTTTTCCATTGCCATTACTCATTTCCATTCATTTCAATCATTCTACCTACACCAACCTCTTTATAAACCTAAACCCACCTAAATCAACCTATTCCAATACTAACCCACAACCATTACCTCGACAACATTACCTATATCACTTGAAAGTGACCCTCAGCTCTAAACATTTTAACACCTACCCTAACCTATCAAACCAACATCTAACTCTTTTATCAAACAATATCTACCCTAACCCAAAAAATTTCAACACCTTCCCTAAACCTATCAAACCATCACCTAACTCTAATCAACAAGCATTTCAACACATCACTCCTAATTAACAATTACCCTATCCTAACTTACACTTGGCATTTTAACTACCCCACACCTATTAAAACATTTTACAAACATTTTTCCTATATCTTTCTATTAAAACATACCTTCCCAAAAAAACTTGACTGCCAATGATCCCTATGACCATCGATGATCAAGTGAGATTTTTACTTCAGTGGTTGACCACTGATAGTCAAGTCTGACCATTGATGGTTAGGTTAAACTACTGATGGTCACTATGTGTGATCATCAACTACAAACTACCTAAACCTACCTTCCTAAAAACCAACAAAACAACCAAAAATTTAATAAAATAATCACCAAATCCTATCCTATAACCTACCCTCAACCCAAATATTATTTCAATTTTAAATTCCATCAAAAAAAATTTCCAACCCAAATAAAACCTACATCTAAGTCAAACCCCCCCAAAAAAAACCCTACCAAAACAACCACAAACAACCTGAATTCAAATCCAAAACAACCACATCAATTAAAGTAATAATTTTAAAACACCCCCTACCTCATTCCTTGACTAGTTTTGAGGATGGAGCCCACATCCCACTACTTAGATGCTTCCTCATCCACCATGCATCCTCAGTCCTAGTAGCTCACCTCAACACACACCTCCAACCACTCAACAATCACCACATCAACAAATGCTCAGTCAACCCTCTCACACAAAATGCCAAATTACCAACTCACCAAACCACATGGAAAGTATGGAAGTAAACTTGTAAAAAGGGAATGAAATTTCATCTTCACTTTTTATATTTTTTGGTTTTAGGGTTTCCACCTAACCATCGATAGTTAGGGTGACCATCGATGATCGATCTTGGGACCCCTGACTGTCGATGGTCAGGAGGCTCCCATTTAAAATTTTTTAGGCACCTACACCTAAGTGCCACATTTTTGGAGATTACACTTTTACCACCTAAATTTTTGGATATTGCCTTCTCCCCCAAACCAAAACCAACCTTTAAAGATCACCCTTCTCTAACCAACCATTAGATCATGTCCACCTCGATGTTGGGCCTTTTTTGGCTCAACTTTTCACACACTTTATGATGACCTTACCTAGTCTTTTTGATCACACTAACCAACCTTGCCATGTTGAATATTTACAATTTACACCACCTCATGAATAATGAAACCATTTGTGTTTTTTAAAGGATCACTTCCTACCTTAAATACCTACAAAAAAAAACCCTATCTAGAAGACTTGATAGGAATAACCTGATCAGCTATGCCTAACACTATGGCCCAATTACCCCATCACCAGTCCTAAAATAAACCTTATTTTTACCAACATTATAAACCTTAGTCTATGTGTGATCTTGGCTATCACACTTAGTCATATTTTGTGCACATGTTTGCACTTCAAATGCCTAACCACCCTTTTGTCACTGACCTTGTGACTCATCATAAGCTACTTGCCAAACCCTGACTCAATTTTGGTTTCACCTCATCGAATCCTAGTTTGAGGGGGAACACCTCCTCCTATACTTGAGATAACTAGACCTTTGACCAAGTAATCAATTTTTTTTTATAGCTTGTAGATTAAAAGTTGTATAATAAAGAGGGGGAAAATGTAGACACTAGAAAACTACACACAATGGTTTTAGACATCAAAATGACTCAAGACCCCTAAGGGACCACCTAACCCTCCTTGACCCACTAACCAACCTATTGGACCTTGAGTTTAGTTAGCTACTTAGCTGATTGAACTCACTAACTCACTAACTTAACCTTAACCCAACCCTTTTAACTCACCTTGACCAATTTTTCTCTAAACCCTCAACCACTGACATTCAGCTTGACCATTGATGGTTAGGTCTTCCTAATTATTACACAAATACCAATTGTGTGCAATATAACATGACATAATTAAATATGTTCAACTTGCCCATTGTTAAGGAACTCCTAAGCATTGAAATTATCAATCCAACCTACTAGGGAGCCTTTTATCTTCCATCTCTCTTTGTCTATAAAAGGAGGGGAGTAGGAGGTGAAAAAGGATCAATCATTCTAGGTTTGAGTAATGACGATCAATTTTAATCATTCTAACACACAGGGGATCTAGCTTTTAGCCAATCAACCATTCTTCCAGTAATCAAGTAACTATAATAGAGATCCAAACCTCTACCTAAATTGTTCTTGAGGAAAAGTATCGTTACTCTACCAAAATTTCTCTAGCCATCAACCAATAACCATTTAGAAAGCAACAGGTATATTTATACTTCAATTTTTTTATTCTAGTTTCTAACCTCTTCCCCCCAATAGACATTTCCTGCATCTTGCTTTCTAAGTCTGGGACCCTTAAAAAACCCTTACCTAATTAGTAAACCATTCTATAACTCTTTTCTAAGAACTTTCAAAATTTCACAGGTAATCGCTAATGGTTTCACAACCACTAATGGTCACCTCCAATCATCAATGGTTACTCAACCACTAATAGTCATCTTAACCACCAATGATCATCTTGACCATCGACGATCACTGTGGTGAGAAATAACAAGTTATTTCTAACCCCTTACCCCCAACTAAATCTAACTTTCTATGTCCCTACCTATTCATGGACCCTTGCCTAATTTTCTAAACCCGACTTGATCTATTTTAGCACTAGTATTGACCCACTATTGCTATATTTAGTTATTTTCTCTATCAATCATTCATTTTCTTCTTATACTTCATTTCAACTAATTTATATTATTTGAAGTAAGTAATTTTATTTTATTTCTTTCAACTTAATTGTTATCAAAGAGTGGATTGACAGCCTCCTAGTAAGCTCATGCTTCTTGGATCTAGCTCATGTTAGGTAGTCCACCTAACTATCTTGCTAACAACCCCTTTTATTAGTACTTTCTTATATATGGGTAATCCTTCCAAGACAAAAAGTATCTCTCCACACTTATCTAGATCATGCACACATAATAACCAAGTTTTTCTACCACACTTTTATTACTAGTTTCTTATCTTCTTCAAAAATTAAGAAATGAGCCAAAATTAAGAAAAAAAATACCATTACTAAACTATTCTAAATTTAGTGATCATGAACTTGCACTTGTTATACATGAGGATGATGATACTCATATGCCTAGATTCAAAAGAGGAGGTGGGTTGTAACCTATTCTAAGACTTATGACAAACACCTCTATCCTCATGGAATATCTAATGTTTATGATGAACAGTATGAGGGACCTTCAAAAGCAAGTTTATATACTTCAAATTCAAATGAATTTCCATAATGAGAATGCACATGTTACCCCATTCAACAATCAACTCTTGCATATTTTATACTTGAATATCCTTATCCCCAAGATTTTGAATTAATGGATTAACTTTTTTTTTGAGACACAAGGACCCATTCAACCACATGATTATGTATGTATATTATTTTGGTTAATGGGAACAAGATGACAAACTATTGTTAAAATTTTTTCATATGAGTATTTATGATGTGGCTCAAAATTGGTTCTATAGTTTACCAAAGAGCATTTTTCATTGCTTTCAATATCCACAAGGTGTCAAAACTTACATTAGAACATTTTCACAATTTCAAGCAATGTGATGATGAGTCCCTTCAAGATTATACTTTTTGATTCAAAGGTACATCATATGAGCTAACATTTAGACCCTCATATTTATAATTACAATTTATCTTTAGTAGAGGCCTTATTTCCCAATTAAAAAAAAGTACATTGCATAAACAATTTGAATTACATAATGATGTGCATCAATATGCTTCTTTCATAATTAATCATTCAAAAAAACTTAACATATCTCCCTCCAAAAACAAAATATTTATCCTTCACATAAATGATGGAGATAACTTACCTAAGAAACATTATGAACACAAATGTGGTATTCCTAACCTCTCTATGACTAGTTATCAAATGTTACTCAACATGAGGCCAATCCAAGGTCCACATCATATGCAATAATTTTAAAGTGAAAAACACAAATAGCGTCTACATAATCAATATTTAACAATTAACTTATACATGGGTGGTGATTTTTTTTGGCATAACCATATTGATCCTACACAAGTAAAAACTACTTACAATGTAAGACATTTAAAACAAATAGGCTTCAGTCCAACAAACTAATAAAACAAAGGAGGTTGGAAAGAATCCTTAGGTAACATAATAATACCAATTGCTTGTGGTCCTAAATTAATTCAAACATGGGATTGGGTGATGCCTATCACATCTCCATATGCATTTACACTAAGAACTCTTGGATATTCCAAATGGAATAAAAAATTGATCAAAATAAACAAGGTATTTCCTTTACTTATGAAGGCACATTGTTAAATATTTCAAATGATATAATTAAATATTATATTGCACATGAAAAATATGATGAGGAAGATGCTATGTCCCTTTTCAACCTATCCAATCATGATACAAATAATGTAAAAGATCCAACTTAAAGTTATAAGGTTCATAGTGGGGGAGATATATATGGCCATCAAATGGCATCATAGGTCATATAATGATCTTTCCTATTCAAAAATTCCAAAAATATTAAAAAAATAAAAAATATACAAAACTCCAAAAACACTTTAGGCACATATATATGCTATTAGTTCCTTCACGTCCATGTGTTACTTCCATATTTATGGATGGCATACTCAGTTACTCCTACATACACATATGTGTCACACTTATACTTGGGTGTGATACAAGTATACACAAATACATGATACATTCCTATTTAAAATTTTGTCCATTCCCTCTACTCATATCATATGGACATTGGCATTAGGGGAAATTTTAATTAAAAATGGGCCTCCAAAATAAATTTTTAAATTGTGAAATATGACATATGAAAACACTGTAAATCAATTAAAGTATGATATCATCCCTTAGGCCTGACATCATTTTAAAAAATATATTATTTTTTATCTATTATATAAAACTTACTAAATCCTCTAAACTAACCCACTTTAGTTAAAATAACCCTACTTGCTTTATTCCAATCTCTTCACTTTCAATAGAAAGTATAAAGATTTTTTGTTTTTTCATATTAATGTACATAGAAGGTATTATTGGTAGATGGCTTTATTATATTATTTTTTATCTTCCTTTAGTAGCTTTTTTTGCTCCTAAAATCTTAGATGCCAAGCCCTCTATGTGGCTACCTCTTCTGCACTATGTTGTTGATCTTTTTATCCAACAACATTGACATTATTTCCATATCAAGTTCTGTTCTATTTTTTTCTTTAAATCAGCCCAAGAGCAACACCACCACCATTATTTTTACCTCAACTATTTCAACTCAAGTGGAATTGCATTCCATTTCAGTCAAGGATTTTAATGTAATCATAAATCCCCTCTATGCTTTAAATAGACTACAAATATGTGTTTATCTCCATTCTAGATAGGGCATGTATATTATGTATCCATATGACAATAGATATGCCATATGATTATTCATAGATGCAGTAGCCATCACCATTACCATATCTTCTTACAGTCACTGCTTCTAATCATAACCAAGCCCTCTATGTGGCTGCCTCTTCTACATCACATCGTTGATCTTTGCCTTCTTCATTACCTTCATGCAAAAAATCCTTTTGGGTGTTCCTAACCCAACTGGGTATAAATGAATTCAAACATATAATCATTAATAATCCTAAATGGTTATGAAAGAATTCAAATAATGAATCCAAAAAAGGTTTTAATTAGGTATGAATTAGCTCAAACAAATAACCATAAAAAATATCAACCAGGTATGAATGAATTCAAATAGATAATTCTCCAAAATCGTAGGTGGGTATAGATGAATTCAAGTAGAGATTAATTATAAATCCTAACTAGGTATGAATTCATTCTATATAAATCATACATATTTACACTTGGGTACATCAAAATACAAGAATTGTTATCTCTTATGGACCTTCCATCAATATGATATTTTCAATTTTGTAATTCGGATAAAAGAAATGAGTGAATTAATTAATGTGGGAGGCAAGGCACTATCATAGTCAGGTCGGTATGAATTGAATTTTTTGGCATCGCAACACCTTCCTCTATTACCATATCCAAGGTTCAAACCTCTCAACATAGCCTTTTCATCCAAAAACTTTAACTTTATTGCCATATCAAGTTCTATTATGGTTTTTTCTTTAACTTAGCCCAAGAACAACACTACCACCATTAGTTTTATCTCTACTATTACCACTCAAGAGAAACTACATCCCATTTAATTCAAGGATTTCAATAGACTCAGAAAGCCCCTCTATGATTTTAATATAATAAAAATATGCATTTATCTCCATGTCTAAACAAGACATATATAACATGTATACGTACTGTGGTCATGTTTCTTTTCAAGAGTGAGATCCGCTTCATTTTTGTTTCCTACATTAACAATTATATCATGATTCTATCACAAATTTCATTATACGTTAGCCGACACATATCTGATTTTATGTTATTGTGAATTGATGGGATACCTCAATACATTATTACTCAAACAAGTTTTTGGTTTTCCCTTATCGAGGCAATGGATAAAAAAATTGAGTTAGTCAGAGGATGTGCCTTGCTACATTCATTGTAATTTAGCATTATCTTATAAGACTGGTAGGAAAAATCCAATTGTATACTATTGTGTAAAAAATATTATTATATGATGGTATGGAATATAGTCTTATGATAGAACTTCACAGGCTATTAAAATTTGAGAACCACAATGTTTATCAAACAACTTTCATTGATGGATCTTGTCTCACTGGATAATAATTATTTTAAATGAGAAGGAAATATTTATCAAATTGGAATATAGTCTTAATGATGGGAACCACAATGTTTATCAAATAACCTTCACTGATGGCTCTTGTCTCACTAGAGAATAATTATTTTAAATGAGAAGGAAATGTTCAATGAACTTGCAATTGCAAGTGACAGATGTATGTAGGTAGAAGAACCTACTTCCAATTGTTTGCACTCACTAATTAGATATGAAATTTACTCCATGACATTGACCATTAGTTGGGCATGAAGTTTAGTTGTAAAATGACCTTTTTCTCAAAAATATTGTGGAGAAACATGACTTTCTATCATCTTGAACAACTTCCTAAAGACATTCCTTAAGTAAAACCAGTGGATTTTTATTAGCTCTAAAAAAATTAGAAACTTAATATTGAGTTTATTTTTTGAAAGTTAAAAAATATTAAAGGCTATCTATAAATATAGAAAGTATAATGAGAAAGTCTATTTATCAGTTATTAAATAAACATGTGGCCCCACTTAACCCACGTGGTTAAGTGATTTTTTATTATTTCTATTTAATTAATTTTTGAAATAAAAATATTTTAAATATTTCTTACAAGGCCCTTTTTACATCTAAATTTCCCCTAATGGGGAATCTACTTCTTTGGTCTTGATACACACAGGTTATATGATTCAATGATCACTCTACATTATCATATATGAGATTACATATGTACTTACACATGGCTATTATCCATGATTGTATCTTATACATGGTACTTTATCTTCTAAACACTCGACATAATTTTTCTAACACATTGGGTCCATGAGTTAGTATGACATGTTTATTTTGATTGCTTATACTTTAATTTATGCACTTTCTTGATTGTTTTTTTTTTTTTTTTGAGCATTTGAATATGCTCCTTTGTTTTCAGCCCTTATGTCTATGTATGTTTTCATTGACATTTTCATATGTTACTATTTGTTGTATGGACATTAGAATATTTCATTATTGCCTTTATGTAATTTTGACTAAGTCTTGTCCCTTCATTTATGTGATATTTGAATATGCCCCTTATTTGAGGTCTCCTTGGAACATTGCCTTTTGACTTAATTTTGAGTGCTCTCGTGTGTGTGATTATTTGCTTGTTGAGATTTTAATGTTACTATATTGACTTTTCCATGATATTTATCATGCATCTTAGGCCTACATGTGATCACATTGGTTCTATACATTTCAATGATATATCTACTAGACATTTTTAATTCTATATGCTACATGGTTACATTAATAGATTATACAACTGTCTTATCTTTTTGAGGTGAGGTAACTAATGATTCCTATCTTTCCTTCACCTCAAATGGGGGGACATATTAGTGGGGGAATGTCATAGAGACATGTTATCCACACTTGACACAATTTTTAGATTCAGTGGGGACATGATTTAGAAGCATGATCTCCACACTAAATTAGTATATGGTACTTATATCAGTTTATAGATTCACTGGAGGCATGTCATATAGGCATGGATTCTACACATTCATAGTTCTTAGATTCAATACATCCATGCTTTAGAAGCATGTTCTCCACATCTATTTAGTATAGGGTAATTATATCAATTTTTAGATTTAGCAGGGGTATGTCATATGGGCATGGCTTCCACATATTCATAGTTATCAAATTTAGTGGGGGCATGCTTCGGAAGCATGTTCTCCACACATATTTACTATTAAAAATATCTATTTTATAGTGAAGGCATGTCTTGGAAACATATCCTCCATATTATTACTTATATTAGTTTTCAAACTTCTCCATATATAGTGGGGCATGCTTTGGAATCATGTTATCCACACTTACACAATTATTTGAATTGTTAAAATCACATAGTTATATGATTCAGATTCACACTTGTGGTAGAATTATATATATTGTTATGATTATTATACGTAGTTTTAGCATGAGACATATCTAAGGTGCATATGTTATGCAACATATGCCTAATATTAAAAAATACAAACCCATTTTAGACTTCAAAAATATTTTATGGATTGTTACCATATCACATATTCTTTCATACTGATACCTCATGGAATTTTACATAATTTTATTAGGCCAATTTACTATAGTAGATAGTTCACTTTTGGTATGGTTGAGGTGATCAAATCACTCAAATTTTCTAAGTTTTTAGGCTAGACTTAATGATTCAGCCTCACCAGGTTATAAGTATCATTGGGTTGCATGGTTGAGCTAATCTCAACTATCAGGTGTAAACTCACTTTTGCTCTAAAGTTGGGGGCATGTGCTTTCCAATCTCTCTCTATCTCCTTAGATATATGAACTTTAAATATTTATTTATATTTATCCTAATATTAGTTTTTAGAGCCTTATAATAATACAATTTTTTCAAAATAACTTGTCGATAAGCAAAGTAGTTACATCGACACACATGTGTACTCCTAAACCTTTCTCTTTAAATTTCAATCTTTCTAAAGTACTTTCAACCCATAATAATTTCATTGATTTTATACTATACCATGCTCTTGGTTGTAAGTCAATCACCACCAAAACACTCAAGTTGGTCACATATAAATACAAGGAGTGAATACACACCTAGGTATGCATTCCTTTCTTTTAAACTACCAATTTAATTACTATATTAAAGGGGGGAAATGTAGAAAATATTTTATGATTATATATCACCTCAGTCTTGTACACTTGGAAAACTTAAACTTTGGCTATTCTTTTTAGTTATCTGCCTTTACCGCTTCTATAAGTCTCACATTTACTCTATATTTATGGCACTTGACCTATATATCTTAGTTTGATTAGTCTTATATTGATGACCTAGGTCTTCTATATTTCCTAAAATGTTTAAAATATACTTATCTTTCATCTCTAGAAGTTCTAAACCTACACCTATTCTCGTACTCCCTAGACACTAACATCACAATAGTGTTGACTTTATTGTCCTATCCTGACATAAGTGTTCAATGCCCTAAGGTTATCCAATTTGTAAATAAAGCATATTCTAATGATCAACCTAAGTGATTTAATGTGAGTTATTACTCCAAAGGGATTGATATAAATACAAGATCAACCCTCATTCATTTCTCATGTGGATATACTTAGAAAGAGACCACGGTACTTATCAAAATCACTTTATCAAGAATTTAATTGAATAAAGCTTCCTTATTTCCATACAAATCATAGGTATATAATATATACAAGTCTAAAGTACTAAAAAAATAATCGAAGAGCTTGATTTTCTAAGTTACATTCTAGGTCATTATTGTACTTAATTTTCACATATTGTGTGATTCACACACAAGCCAACATATAGAGGAGAACTACATAAGTCTAAGGCCATATTCAAAGTATTAGATATGTAGACAATGTCCTTAAATAGAGGGGTCATTAGGGTTAAATTGACACCATGTGCACACTAACCTATTTTTTTCCAAGGTCACATCAAAGATGGAAAGCTAGGGTTTTGTCATTTCATAAACAATGATAGTTTATTACCCATATCTGAATGCACTATAACAAAGGTGAATAAAAACCTAGAAACATCTAGGTGGTCGCATCCTATTTTAGGAGATATTTCATATAGAATACTAGTATCAAACCCAGGTAGTAACATCGACACAACCATCCCAAGCTGACATTACTATTTAGAGAGTCAACAACATTAGAATCATAATCTGACAATTATTCCATAATCTCGTTCTCACCTAATTTTAACATAATCTAGATCCATAACTATATTAACCTCATAATAAGCTAAGTACTTCACTTTTTTGTTATTTTTATATCTAACATAGTTGTACTTCCATATTTAGACTATCTCAACATAATAAATTTAGTGTATGCATATATTTGAGTTTAACATTTAATCATTCTTCTATAGATATAATTATCACCATTATGCCATTTCATTTCTATATACACCTTTAACAATCTAGATAACCCCAATCGAGATACCATTTTAGGTGTTAAATAGTTGGATTGAAGAGAATCCTTGTTGAATAGAAGCGATAATTGGTTGATTAATAGAAACATGGTATTGGTTAGATATTGTTAGTTGAGGATTAATCAACACTTTTTATACTAGAACATTGGTTGCCACCTATTAAGAAGGGCGATTAGTTAACACTTATTAAAGTGTAAGATTGGTTGCCATTTGTTGAAGTGGGGTACTTGCAACGTGTTGTCATGGTTTAGGTGGGTTTGTAGCTTATTTTTATAAGGTAAATGGAATATTAGAAGGAAGAGGTCTTGTAGAAGATGGAATAATATTTTGTTGCATGTTGGTTGGTACTTTATGTGGGTTAAAATATGCTACTTGATAGCTATCCACTAGATGTTGTGTAAAGTCTATAAGTAGATCCAAATCAAGATTAGTCACTAAATTAGTTTCAATGATGGGTGTGCTAAACATATCCACAACTAATGTTTTTTTAGAAAATAAATTTAGATTATACAAGGGATATGTAGATAAATACAATGGTTGTTCTATTGGAGGACTTCACTCCAAAAATATGGGATTTTGGACTTTAAATTCAGCCAAGAAGTTAGCTAAGTAGCTATAACAAGATTAGCTTATTCTATTTACAAAGAAATAAGTTGGCTTTGTGTGGGAGGGTCAACTAGTTGACCATTTCCTTTGTTTGACATAATTAGGGTTTGATTAATAAGCTTAATCTTGGCTAAAGGCAACTTAGTTGTCTATTAATATAAGGGTTATTTCCTTGGGTGTTCTAACCAAATAACACAAATCCTCTATTAAAAAACTGAGGGGGAGGATTTTGCACCCATCTCTAATAATCTAACAATATGTTTATCTTTGTTGTCAAATATTTTTAGATTAAATTTATCTTTTCAATATTCATCATTAGGTGGTGTATTGATAAAGTACATCAGATTATGTCTATACTTGGTATAAAATGGCACATGTGAAAGGTATGGTTGGTATTGGCCTTGCTCAACATTAGGTGATAAAATCAAAAGGTATGGGTTATGTTATTCAATTTCAACATTAGATGGTGCATTAACAAGGTATTGTTGATTTTATTCATCCTCTATGTAGTGATCATACCCATAGGGATTGTAAACTACCTCATCATCAAATGAGGGGTTGTAAATGGCCCCACTATGCATGTACTTAGGCATGTCTAAGTTTATAATCTTCATTTTGAAAAGGTATTAAATGCCTAAAACTATGTTTTAACTTGGTACATGACTTTCACTTGGGATATCACTTGGAAATTGATTTGAGTTAAGATCTTTGGCCTATGTTAAGGTAAATTTGGAATACACCAATCAAAGGTATATCAATGTGAATGTTTCAAAGGAATTTTCTCAAAGGGTAAAATCATAAGTTTTGGGCACAATGGTTTCAAGTATAAATGTACAATGTTTAGAATTGGGAACATTTTGCACTTGGTCTTATTTTAAAGGGTTTTGATCTTATAAACTTGACTCTGTGAAAAAAGAAAGGATGCTTGACCTATTTGAGACACTTTAAAAACTTTATAAATGTGTGAAGGTTGGAAAAATAATTGGTCTTGGTCGACAATGGTAAATCAAGATTTGAACTAAGCTTTAAACTCTTAACTTCTAAAAGGAATTAATCTTGTCACAATTTGACTAGAATGGGACCTTGGTCATGAAATTTAGAATTGATTTTGGAATTAGACTCAGTTTGACCTTGCAAAGAAGGTGATTAGAATTGGAACTTGGATTTGAACTTAGGTTTGGACTAAAATGAATAGCATGATAGGACAATATGGACAAGAAATTGGATTTTTGGACTTGGTTTAAAATAATTTTTTTGTTTTGGATAAGACTCTTAGTTCAAATTAGGCAACCTAATGGTGTGGTTGGGACAAGCGAGATAGGTACTTAGACCAAGTACTAACATGTCAATTTTGTTTCATCAAAAAATTTGATAGACTAATGACTCATTGTGTGTGAATAAAAATGCTTTGGATTTTGACTTGGTTGGTTTGATTTAGTCTCAAGTAGAAACAAGGTTTTAACACAATAATCAAGTAAAAACACACAAATATTAAAAGGTAATTTAAAAATAGAGACAGGTTTGCATCACATCCATTGAACCTTTAAAACACTTGCCTTGAGAGAGGATTATAAAATTTAAATGTTCATTAAAGAAATTATTACAATTATCAGTGGTAATTTAACCCCATCCTTATTTCTCAAGGTTTATATGATTAAGGTGATATTCGGAGGTTGTTACTTTTATAGCCCTATGTAAATGAATGATTTATAAAAAAAGAGGTATCTAAGAAGCAATCTAAGATCAGGCCATTCATGATAAGGTCATGTCCCTTCATAACCACTTCAACTGAAAGGGTCTCAGTGAAGTGATACTTGATTTAGGGTTTGTTTATAATTTTACTTGGGATTTTTAGATGGTCCTTGTATACAACCCATAATAGGTGGTACATGGGTATAAAATTTTCAATGAAGAATTTTAATAATATTGTTAATATTACTCCTTTAGAGGGTAGCACACCTTGTCTTAAGATATTGGAAAGAACTCCCTGGGGTTACTTTACTCAATGAAAATATGTATGCACAAAGCCAAGCCTTCATGATGATAAAGTTCCTCAATTTATATACTACATCAGATAAATAGGGTTTGGTACAATGCTAGGATGTCACTTACTAGGTCAATGCTCCCATAAATACTTATGGGAAGGTGTGAAATCCACTCCATATAGTCAAATAAAAAATAAGGTAAATGAAAATAGAAAATTTTATGTTTTTGAGTTACCCAAAATGGGGGAGAGCATATGCACAAAAATAAACTCACAAGACAATCAAACAATCAAGTAAAACTTTTAAGAAAGTAAAAAACATGAAAATGAACAAGTTTTGTTATAACCCAATTGAAATATGAATTCTTTTTTAATGTCCAAATTGAAATGTGAAGTAGAATTGATTTGTTTAACTCAAAATTACCACTCTTTGGCTAAGGTCCTCTAACAAAAGATTAGAAGTTTGATAAAAAATGGTTTTAAGTTAATAAGCAATTTAAAACAAGGTTTGTTTAACTCTCAATTTTTGCACATAGCAATTTCATGATTACATAGACTGATTTCAATGCCAAGTATATCAATTTCATAATTAGGGCATAAAAACATAAAATAAAGAATGAGTCATAAATAATTTTTCTAATATTAAACAAGATTTTGATATCAAGTCCTCTGATTTCAAAAAGATGTAGAAAACATAGTCAAAACATAAAACACATAGAAATGATTTCATGATTTGTAAATAATTTCACTATAGTGAATTTATTTCACTACAGACCTTATAATTTTATAATTTATTAGAAAATGGTAAAAATAGTGTAATGATACTTTCGCTACTACAAGTAATGATTTTGTTGATGATTAGTTCAATTTTGTAGTTTGTTCATGTGCAGAATAGAGTTAAGGCATAGAGAATGATTTCACTACTACCAACAATGATTTCATTGATGATCTCTCTAAATTCATAATTAAATAATAATTAATTCACTATTTGGTTTGGAACAAACTTGAATAGAATTTATAAGAAAAAAAGAGAATTAGCTTTTTTGGAAGGCTACTTCTGGTAATTAGAAGAAAATAAATAGTCTAAAAGCGCTTGTGGGATGCGTCCAATCTTTTAGGTCCTATCGGGCATGCCATTATGTAGATTAGGAATCCAAAAGAAGTTATTTAATTATTAGTGAATAAAAATTAAAAAACCTGAAGACATAACTTCTCAATCCTAATCCCTATGTTGAGTTATATGGAATACAAACAATAAATACAATTGGAAGATAAAGAACCATGTTTTTTTATCTCTCTTGAATATTCACTTGAAGACCAGTCTAAAGAGGCTGAGCTTTGCTTGTAGATGTAGAAGCCTTTGTTAATGCTTGAAGTATCATGTGCGTAGCATCTCTCCTTGTCTAAATTTAATTTGGATTTGGCTTGGCATGAGAGTAATGAAGTTCCTTGTATAATTTTACAACATAAGTGTACATGGATAAGAATCTTGAAATGAGAGGTGTGAGGCTCTTATTTATATATTTATTAAATCATTATGAATCATTAATCTCATCTCAAGATGGAGGGTTGAGGACCAATCTCCAAACCTATGATTAAACACATGGAGTGTGTAAGAGAGGCCATTTAATACCTCTTAGAGTATGGAAGGTACATTGAAATAAAAGTGCAGTCATTGGTCCTCTTGGAGTGTGTAAGAGGGATGTAAGAGAGGTGTAAGAACATATCATAACCTTTCATTTCATACACACTTTGCCTAATGATGTCATCTTGGGCAAAGCAATATTCTAATTTTGAATTTAGAAAATTAAGATAATTCAAATCCATATATTTTCCTATTAGAGGAATGATTAGGTTTGATTAAGTGGGATTAATTATCAATTAGAAGAAGGGTGGTTTTTTTAATGTTTCTACTTGTCAATCAAGTATTCACTTAATTGCCTTGTGAAAACACTTGTAAAGAACTGATTTAATTTAGGATAACTAAAAAAAGTTAATGATATAATATGATCCATTGCCCTAATCAGATATGTGTTGCTACAATTTTGGATTAAAATAACAATTATGTGAGTAAATTAGGTCTAGTGGTTAATTTCAATTAAAACTACATGTGATTATGAAAAGTCACTCTTGATTATGGTTTAAACATAAACGTGATTAAAATGAAGTGTCTACAACATCTCTTTTAATATTTCACCCTCATATAAGGATGCACATATTTAATTGAGTTTTACATGATGATATTTTATGATGGTTACATTTTCCAAATATTTGTGTAATTATTTATGTGATGGTTACATTAAATTTCTATGATTTTTCATAAATTTTGACACTTCAGCTATATATATTTTATAACACATGATGAATTTGAATATTTATAATCAAAAGAGTGATTTGAACATAGGAATTTCTAATCCCTCACCTCAAAAGGGGCACATATACCCATATATTTTATTTTTCATGATGGAGCAAAAAGTATTGATAAAAATGATTGAGTAAACTAAAAAGACTAGAAATAGTCCATTTTTCTACTTCCTTGATCAATAAGTAGATTTGGTTGTAATAACTCTTGAAAAATTCTCATCATAATAAAGTTTTTTTTTCTTATGAGATATGAAGGCATTTATATTTTAGATACCTAAATATTACATTAGATACATGACAATGTTAATTCAGACCTACCTTCAGCCTATATGACTTACGCATACATATATGCCTCTAATTTTCATTCTCACATCCACATGCTAGATATGGGTCTGATGCTTATAAGTAGTTGTCAATAATCTACAAGAACTCTTTAAATATATACCAAACTAGCAAACTATCATATTTAAACATCTCCAGATCATCAAATTAGTGTTCATGTCTCTCAAATAGAACTATTATATTTAGAAGGTACCTCCCAAATTTGATAGATTCATCCTTCACTCAATAATAGTTAAGTTTCAAAATTAAATCATTTTCTTAGGTCGACACATTTACCTAGTGTGTTGGTGGTGTGATAAATAACCCAAAGAGTGGAAAATAAATACAAATAAGTCTAGGCTTATTAACTTATTTAAAAATTACCAAGGATGTCTCAAGAACACTTCTGAACATTGAGTGAAACTACCCTATTCCTCTAAAATTAAAAATTAGTCATTATGAGAAATCATAAGCTAAGTTTATATTATACTAAGCCAATTCTAAAGAAATCATTATAAAGTGTTAAAATCTAGATCATTAGGTGCATTCATATAAAAAAGTATCACAATAAATTTTAGATTAAGGGGAATAAATATGTGTGGCTTGACTTCCCTCTTCATATTACTGGATACATAGGCAACAATCAATAATAAAAATGGAGTGATAGGGGTTAAATTAGCCCATTAAACTTCCTAATATTTTTTACAATTTTACTTCTTTACAAGTGGAACTATGGTTTCAAATGAAAGAGATGGATTTTTGGATGTCCTACATATAATCAGACCTTAAGATCGCACACAAAGCTAAAGGATAAATAAGGGAATTTATTTGTGTCAAAAAAAACTACATGGATAGAACCATATAGTTTGGAATATAACATTAAATACTATCGACCTGAAGTTGGAAATATATTTTGGGCTTAGATAGAGATCTTAAACCTACACTGAGTGACTTATAGTCTTAGTTTATGCATGCCTTACTACCTACCACTTGTCTCATATTACATAGTACAAGGAACTGCTAAGTATCTTATCCTTTTTTGTACTTTCCATATTTATTAATTACTATTTTTAAATTTATTTCAAGCTTTTACATTCATATTTATACTTAAATTTTCATATTTAATAATGTGAATGAGATTCTAGTTTATATCTTAATTAGGGCTAATAATTAATTTAAATTAGATTAGAACAAGTACAACTAGGTGTAATCATTCATATGCTCCTTATTTCAGTTAAATTATATCAAATTAATACATTTTCACATTGATTACTTGTTACTATTGGGTATTATTTCAGGTATGGTAGATTTTACAACATACAACAAACCCATGTGGATGAAGTCTGGCTCGAGGATCATTCGATTCATACTTTCTTCCCTAAGTAAGTCAAGGTACATGCTTAAGTTATTTATTTTTATATTTTTATGCACACATGCATTCATTCACATACACATATATAAATAGGGACATTATGTAGACACCCAATCTTGGTATAAGTCTCTTTCCCATAACATATTTTATTTTATTTTGCACATTTGGTCCACTTGTTTGTATTTAGATATTCTAGGAGACTTCCTACCCTACATTATTATTTAGATTTCTAACTTCAAGATGTCCTTAGTATTAATCCATTTCAATTTTTTAGCTGTATCTTCACATATTCTGAGCTACTTACACTATTCATGAACATCTTTCTCTCCTAAGAAGAATTTGTTTTCCACATGAATATTATTGAATCTACCCTTTTTGGATTTGGAGATCACATTTTTCATACCCTTTTTTGCAAGGCTTTCCACATTGGCCTTATTTATTACACCTTTTATCTTTCATATCACTACTTTATATGGTTAACAATTTTGTGTGTCATTTCCTAAAGATTCCTATATATATAAAACATTCCTAAATCATTTACGAATATGTATGAGTAGAGTTTCAATTATCAATCCTCTAATAATATCCTATGTTTTTCTCTCCAAATCAAGCAAGAGCCTTCAATTTGTATATCTATTGCTACATTTAAAACTTGACATTTCAAGTCTTATTCAAGATATTGTGACATCACCCAGTTGTACTAAAATATGGTTAGGCAAATGTTCATGTAGTTACATAATCACTTCTAGGGAAGAGGAGGTTGAAACCCTTGTTTTACATTCAATTTACATTACATAAAAATTATGTAGGGTCTAATTCTAGCACTAGAGATACATCATTAAATCTACCAATATGTTGTCCAATCCAATTACTTCTATCCCTTCTATTTTGCATGTGTTTTTGAGAATTAGGTCAAGAGAGGAGTAAAACATCATTTCAAACACTTTACTTACAAATTTAATTTACACTACACAAAAACTATATGGGGTCTAATTCTAGCATTAGAGATATGATGTTGCATCTCCCATGAGGTTTTACAACCTAATTACTTCTATCCCTTCCCTTTTACATGTGTTTTGGATAATTATGTCAAGAGATGAAGAAGAAATAATTTAAAAAACTTTTCCTATAAATTTAGAGAAGTGCAAATATAAGAATGTATGGCATTAGAAAGCAAACCTGCATAAAAAAATTTAGAATCCATAAAGGTGCATTGTACACATTCGATGCTTAGAGAGATACTCATTAGTCATAAATGCACAACATCAAATCTTCGCTAGGAAAATTCATTGATAAGATAACATACGACTAAAATTTTCCTATACAGTGAACAACTAAAATTTCACACAAAGCTCATTCATTCATCCGAGACCACTACTTAGCTTCTAGAATTATAAAATTATGTCAAGGTGTGACTATTCCATCTCTTTTATTTTTATATTATGCACTACTTGTCAAATTAACTTCAATTACACCTATTTATTATTTTCATCCATTGTTGTATATCTAATTTATTATTTCAATTTGTTATATTCTTGTTGTCACATGTTTTAAAAATGGATAAAAACTAGTGGAAATTCATTTTTTAATAAATGACTAATTTTTTTAAATTGAATTTGAAACCATCAATTTTTTTATTAATTAATTAAAAATTTATGGTTAAATTGATTTTTACCTCAAATTATTTTAAAATGCATTTGAGTCTCTCGTGCAAAAAGTCATTAAAATTTCCTATAAGTTTAAAAAATCATTTAACTTTTTATAAGTTGTGCAAATTATAATTTCCTTTTTCCACTTGGTGCAAATTATAAAATCAATTTTATGTTAAGTGTAATTTAAAATTTTATTTTCAATTTCTGTGCAATTTGTAAAATCCTTTTTAGCTTTCGTGTAATTTGTAAAATATTTTTCAACTTCCATGTAATTTACAAATTTGTTTTGGATTTTTGTGCAATTTTTTTTGGGGGTTTCCGTGTAAATTGCAAAATAAATTTAAAACTCCATGTAAATTGCAAAATCCTTTTGAATTTTCTCTTTTCATGCAATTCCAAATTCTATTTTCACAAGTCATGTCAATGCAAATCATATTTCTAAGAGTTGTGTAAATGCAAACTTCTATGTTGCAATTGCATTTTTAATGGTGCAAATTGCCATTGCAAATTAAAGTCTCATTTTGCAACTTGCATGCAAACTCATTTAATTTTTTTGCTAATCATGTAAATATGGTTATATTATTAAGTAATGTTAAATGAAGTTTATCTTCCCTTTTAATAAATATTTTCAACGTGCATGCTCAATTCTAGCAATTTTAACAAATTAAAAATTGAATTTTTATTTGTTATCTGCTAGAATAAATATATTCAAAATCATGGAAGGGAAGCAAGTGAACAAAAATAAGTTATTTAAATTTCTTTTTTAGGTAGAAAAAGGCCATGCAAGAATGCCAAAAAAAAAGAGAAATTTTTGAATAATAATTTATTTTTTAACCAAGAAGAGGCTGTACAAGGGAGTTTAGTAAAATATGAATGAAAAGATAATTTTGAAGACTGAAAATGAGTAGTTTTGTTTTATATTGTATCTATGAAATGCTCAAAAGAGGAAAATGTACCTAGTCCAAGTGGAAGATAAAGATTTAAATTTTCAACAGTGCATTTTCAAATTATTTTTCCCAACCAATAGGTCATATAATGCCAAAGAAGAATACGAGATTTTTAAAAAATAAAAAAAATTGGGTTTTATCTACCAAAAGCTGAACTATACGGTCAGTCATATGACTTACACAAGAGAGTGTAAGGTACAATTTTTTTAATGAAATCTTTAACTTTTTTCCCCATTTATTCTATTAATCAGTCATACAACTTGCATGAAGTGAAATTTTTGCAATTTAAAAATCTATTTTTGAATTTTCTTTGAGTAAAAATTGAATCGTACAACTAGCCGTATGCCCAAGGAAAGCCGATAAAAATAAAGTTTTTGTTTTTCAAAGTTTTCATATGCCTATATGAAAATTGTATGACCAAATAAGTTGGAGAAGATTAAAAAAGTGACATAATTATTTTTATTTTCTTTAGAACAAGAGAGAAATGTACGGACTTGGAGAAGATAAAGAAAAATAAAATTAATAGAAATTTATTCTTGATTTGTAAATTTGTAATTTTTCTTTGCTAGAATTTCTATCATATGACAACATTCAAGGAGGAAACAAAAATGAAATTGAAAAATTATATTATTCTTGATTTTGACCTGGGATAAAAATATAAAGTGGGGAAGTGGGATTTTAAAATCAATAAACGAGAATTTGTAAAATCACATTTCAACTCATTTACACTTCCCAGGAGAGTTCATGTTATAGATACAAAGCGATTGATCAAAAAAGAAGTCAAAACTAAAAATGATAATTGAGAGAGAAATTAAAATTTGTCAGGCGGTGTCAAAAAGGCACCAAAATGAATTTTCAAAAGCAAAATTATGGATTGACAACAATGATGATTAAGCAATGAATTTTATTGAGTCATTTTTTCAAAAGGTTTATGTGGAAGTGGACATATCAAAAAATATAGGTGACAGATGTATGGATAACCTATAAACATGGAGGTAGAGTTTAATAAGGTTGTGAGACATAAAATAAGCATAATATTGAAGAGGCAAATGCAATTAATAAGTGTAAATATGAATATACAACATGTGTGAGCATTCTCCTAGTTCATACCATGTAAATGGGCCAATGGTTAAGTAAATTGAATCAA
The DNA here is from genome assembly GCA_037957365.1 of Torreya grandis. Taxonomy (NCBI): domain Eukaryota; kingdom Viridiplantae; phylum Streptophyta; class Pinopsida; order Cupressales; family Taxaceae; genus Torreya; species Torreya grandis. Next base: position 1,416,477 of record JARHVA010000313.1, on the reverse strand, counting down.
TTTTATTGAGACATTTGGTCAAATAAGAACAAAACACATTAAGACTATGCTAAGCTTGAGAGATTCTACCTCTACATACCATTTTCATATTCTCGGGTATCTAGGCGTGACACAATCCCACCAATTGACACCTATATATAATCGAGTTATCGAGGTCCAGTGTTATGTTATTTAGATTGCAGTCAGCATTAGACCCAATCATTTTTTTTGAGTTTAACGACCCATATATATATATATATATATATATATATATAAATAGATATAGGGCTAAGGTATTTATAAAAATTTTACACATACATACATATATACATACATACATACATACATACATACATACATACATACATACATATATATATATATATATATATATATTTGTTCAAAAGGCTTTTTAGTGTTTCATGGTTTTACATACAGAAGGGTGTTTTGTATTATTTTAACTTGAGTTTTTAAAGGACTTGATTAGCGATATGGGCATGACACTTTGGCTGTTGAAAGGTTGTATAACCTTCTTAAATGCATGGCTTTGTAAATAAGGCTTCTTTTTAAAATTGTTGATATCTATTAGCATGTTGAGCCATGTATGATAAGGAGGGTGTCTTGGATGCCTATACAAGATGGTAAGATAAAACAAAATAAATATTGCATTCCCCCTTTAACCACGGTCTATGTGGAGTTCATCATGTATATGCTCAGGTTTGTAAATAAATAGTAAATGTATGCTAGAAACTATATTTCCTCTTAATGCAAATCAAATGTTGGGTGAAACTTTAATATTTTAAAACTGAAGACTTGATGTGAGATTAAATTTTAGCATGAAACAAGATTTTCTTAGGGTTTGGTATGGCATCGATGGGCCATCACTATGGGTCATTGACTGCAAAGAGAAAAAGAAGGGTGGTGATGGGGTGAGGAGATCATGGAGAAAATAAAGGGTTGCAGGCCTACATTTTGGGACATGTGTTGGGAAAGGATAAATAAGGGAAGAAGGGTGGATTAGAGAGAGACTATTTGGATGGCTCAGAGGGGAAAGAAATGGTAGAATATATGGGATGAAGGCAGGGCTGCTACTGCTACTACAGTATGGTTATGATGCCACTTCTGAAAGGATTAAAACCTCACAATTATATATTTTCAAGCAAGTGATTCCTCCTCCCCAAGTTTAATTTTTTTCCTTTAAATTTTTATGATAATATTGAAAGTTTATAAAAACTCCATCAGGTATATTCTCATGTGAGGATATTTGGTGATTCCCACATGAGCCTATACCAAGGCCAAGTAACTGTCATGATCTAGACAATTGTATGTGTGAGAAATCATTTTTATTATTATTTTATTAAGGAATAAATCTCTTTTATGTATTTGGTCACTTGGATTGAGTTGGGTGGGTTAGTTATGTGCTTGTAATTGTATAAAATCTTGTTCTTGTGAAATTATGGAGGACAGTTTAAGTTTTTATGATTTTTGAAAAATGGATAAAATGTTATAGGTCTATGATGAAGTCAAGAGACTTTATCATGGACCCATAATGTGGTTAGATTGATCTTTAAAAAATGATTTATTTCTCATTTATGTTATGATGGTTATTGATTTCTACATGTTTTTGAGTGAGGGAAAAATTTCCAAGTTTTGGGTTTTGAACAAAAAATATAAATTATCATTATTTCTTGTGAATCTCATGGACAAGGATGAATTAATTCAGTTTTAGGTATGGTTATGTATACTTTTAAAAAACCCTGTTGGGTAGGGCATTACACTCCCTTCATATAAACCCTTACTTGGGTGAACCCTTGATGACTGGTTTTAGCTATGCACCAGAAGGGTTTCAGCTATTATAATTGTTTTCATATATTTATATATATCAAATTATTTTTATTTTATATACCTATTTAAATTATTAAACCAACCCATACTTATTTTATTTGGCATTAGTATCTTATGTCATTTGAGGTCATTTTACATAGGAGTGCCATGGATCTGATTGGTGTTGTTATTGGTGAAAGTTTTCATGCTTTCTTATTGGTTCAAACCTACATGATTTGATTTATGCATTCTTGCTGATGAGGCTTGTAGTTGGCTGCATTGTACACATTTCATTCCTTGGCATCATGTGACTTTTATTGTCCAATCCATTGAAAATAATATATAAAATAATAAATTTGATGGTCTTATTGTGAAGATGAATTTTGCTCGACTAGTTATCTTGTATAGATGTTAGCGATTGGTTATCTGTGAATAAAAATTATATAAAAGAAAAATAAATGACATGGTATGATGGGTGTGCTATTTTAAAATATTTTCATTAATTGTGATTCATACACCTTAATTTTTGAAAAAGAGAAAATAGATTGATTTTGTTATATTGTGAACTTGCACTGTGAGGTGTTAGCATGAGTTGGTCAATTTTTATATGCTTTGTAATGAATTATTTTAAGAAGTACACAACTACTATATATAGGTATCCATGTTTATTTGTGGCCTTAGATGGTTGTACTCATTTTTGGGTAAATGAATGGATCAAAACTAATAGACTAGTCATGATTAGACGAGAGTTGAAGTATGCTTAACTACTATAATTTATCTTGTACTTATTATGTATAATTACTAATCTTGGATTATAGGAATTATTTGGCATACGTATATTGCCCCTTTTTCCCTAAGGGTTTATAGAATAGCCCATTGCTAATTTTCTCTTTTATAAAAAGATAGTTTTAACAGTATGTATCATGGTTGCCTAAACTATTTCATGTGGAATGAGGTTTCTTTGTTTACCTTGCTTATGTTGAACTTGAATTATTAAAATAGAATTTAAAATTTAAAATATTTATTTGGGAGGTAAAATCATATTTCTAGTTGTAAGATAACATATTATTTCACTCTTTCAGTGCAGGGATTATTATGCAAGTTGGCTCTTCTTTTGGGAGTTCAATTTCGTTTTTATTTTTATTTTTGCTTAAGTGATGTATTCATCACTGATAAACCATGATGGGTTTTACAATGATAAGTTGTTGGTTGAGTTTATTGTAATGATATAAATATTGCATTTGGCACATGTTATTTTGAGTGTCTAATTCAAACATTATATTTTTATGATAGCACATGGGTTCCTTGTGTACACGCTTTCAGGCTTGCTTACATATTCATATGTTAAACTATCATATTTTGTATTCAATAGTATTTTGTTTATACTTTTGAATGATATCCTTATTATGGATTGATCATGTTATATTACAAGTTGTATATTGTAGTGATCCAAATTTGGGTATGGTTAATCTCAAGTTTTGACATTCCCTCATTTTGAGGAGGATTATCCATGTGATTTGGTAAATGAAGATATAATAGTCATGGATGAAAAAATTATATATGTGTTAATATTACTTGTTTGGCCACATTTATTAAATTATGTATGTGAGATGATTGTTCTATTCACTTCTCTATAGGTTAATTGTGGGGTGCTTAAAGCTTTCTGATTATATATATATATATATATATATATATATATATATATATATATATATATATATATATATATAGTAATCTTAATTTTGGGAATAATTATTACTTAAGCAATTAAGAGTATATATTCAATTTGTATATGTATTCATTCATGTTGTAATAAGGCCACATCATGTTATTAAGTGCTGAAAATTTGTATTGCAAATGCACTACATTATGGCCTTGTGGAACTTGTTTTATAATGTTATTTTTAGTAGTTATGCCTCCACATTAACTTGTGAATCCAACTTAATGGGTTCCCTTGTTCTCATAATACTACCCTTACTAATACAGATTGATAATGCAAATATATTCCATTTTGATAGCATTTTTGGTCAAGCGTAGGTAAATCAATGAATCAATTATTGTTATCTTTTAAGGGTGTGAAATTAGCCATAATAAATTATTGTTAACTAGAATTGTTATGTTGATGCTCCAATGCTCAATGTTTCTACTGGGTACGTTGTTATTGGTGTGCTTGGTTGGCCATGTGCAAGCAATATTTTTATGGTAACCAACTATTCATTAATATAACCATAGCTAGTCTAAATTTATGACACTGTAATTGGCCTAATGGCTGAATTGTCATTCAATTAAGTTTTTTCTCTTTGGATTATTTCATTCATCATTCTTAAGCTAGGAGTTAGAATGAATTATTAGTGTGAAGAACCTATGGTTAGGATTTCATTAATATAATTATGACTGGATAACACAATTAATGTTGGTACATTTTAATAACTGGTATTTATCTCATACCAGATAAGAGGCCATATAGATGAGTCCTTGTTGTATAACAATATGGTTAAGGATGTTGTGTCCTCTTCAGCATGTGCACTTTGCTTGGTAAATGATAAATGTTCATGTTGATTTAATATATGTGGTTACCTAATGCCATGATAATATTTTAAGGTTAGCTTCATGATCTAATGAGGTAAAACCTAAGTTGTTCTTTGTTATGCGAACATAAGACTCTGTGTTCATAGTCTTATGTTGGGTCACCTTGGTAGTGGATTGATGTTAACTACTATTTGATATTAAAATATTGTAAGGTTGACGTAAGCCAAAGCATGGCTTGATGTTACCTTAGCCCTGCTATTAGGACCTATTTTACCTATTTTGGTACCTCTTTTTTATTCAAATCATATATTTAATCATAGCTAATAAGTTGACTCACTGTTATGCTAAAAACTTACCATGGGTCATTAACCTTGTTTAAGGATACCTGATGGCTTGAGTGAATCTTCTTATCTCATGAGTAGTGAAGTTATAACTATATAGGGTTATTAGATTCTTGTATTGGGATGAGGATCCCTTGGTGGTTCATTAAAAAAAATGAGTGCCTTCTAAGGTTCAAAAGTTATTAATGTGGGCTCACACACTAATACCTCTTGAACAGTGTTTCACCCTTTAGGTAACCCCTTTCTCTATGGAATCCTCTAGCGGTAGTCATTCTAGCATAAGTATTTCATTGATCCAATTTTTTTATGGGTTTTTTACTCATCTGGTGTAAGATCATGCTGATGCATCATGCATGGTAGAGTGGTGTAGCGGGTTCTACACATGGTTCTGTTATGTAATCTATTAATAATTCTTATTTTTTGGGTTATTTCATCTAGTATTAGAGCTTGTGATTTGAGTATTTTGGAGAATAATGTTTTTTTTTCACTTCTTAGAAGTTGAAATAATTTTAATTCATTTTACAACTGAATTAATTTGTACTAGTTTTTGGGTTACTACTAGTTGCTATTCCAAGTAAGGTTTGAAAATGAAAATATACCTATATTGGTTATTCGATGATTCACAAAACAAGGATAAGGTCAGATCAGATGGTGATCATGTTGATAAAATTTGAGACTTGGGTAGCTTAATAAGTAGAAATAATTTCTTTTTAGGGCTATAACAATTGGAGAAGCCATTCAAGGCATGTTTGGGAAATAGGAACATGTGATGAGTAAATTTGAGAATGTTTCCTAATGACTTGCCCCAATTTGGAATTGATTAGGCGATTGAACTTCACTACATGTGAGGGTGTTGATTGTGCTTGAACAAGTGCAAATGAGCTCAAGAGAATTTAACCACCTACTTATATGGGTGTAAAAACTGATGATGTAATTGATGCATGAATGTGTGAACACAATATCAACCTACAAGGTATGATGACAATGTGATTGAGTTGGTATTATTTATATGACATTGGAGTGATGGAAGTCTATTTATTTTTCTATGATGGATGTGTTCTCTACCTTTTATTTGATTGAGTTGATCTTTCCTAATTTTGATTACATTTAGTCAAGCCTCACTTATCAACCATTAACTTATATGGGTAGGTCAATGGGTGATAAGTGGTAAAGGATTCATTCTTAGAATAAATGGAAATAGTGTCTAACATATTTTGATGGTTTGTATGGGTAGCCCATCATTATACACTTAGAACATTTTGACTTTAGAAGGACCAAGGGTTTAACTCTAACCTAGAAGGCTAGATTGGATGTAGGGAACTGGTCTTCTCAAGTGAGTTAGTTGAGCTTATGTTTTCCTCTTGTTGGGGGAATGTCTTGAGCCTTGGAGGAGATATGAAACATGCATGGTGATAATAACCATTGATAGCCTCATAGAGAAGATTTATATAATTTATTGTTTAGTAAACTGAATATCCGATTCAGTTTATTAAAAAGAGTTCAATGCTGAAATTAAGGAACCAATATGCATTGTGTAAGTTGCATGGTTGTAGGTGGAGTAAGAATGTCACCACTGGTTTAAGTTGATCTTGGTTGAGCAATGTTTTTACAATAAATTTGATTTTTGGGGAGCCGTGATGGCAAACCTATGTAAATATATGTTGAACTGTTACATGTATGCAATTATTTTATTCATAATTGTGTATTTATGTCAATTCAGTTGGTTGATTTTTTGCATGATGCATATTTAAAACATAAATGGCCTAGTAAGGAATTGTTATATTCTCTATGGTTTGGTGGGAACATTAAAGGGATACTTTTTGCTTCTTTTACTTGTTTTACTATTACTCAATGTGGATTAACTGTGAGTCCATCTAGTTGTAATTGATGATAGTTAGTGTAAGCAATGGTAATTTCTTACTTGGATTGCGCATTACTGCACTTGATGGGTTTCATCAGTCAAAGAAATGGCTAAGCATTGTGTTTAACACTTGTAAACATTGTTTTTTTCTAAGTAATAGACTTATAAGCTAAGTTTAGACTAGGTTTTGGGTTGGAAACTCGGTTATGGTTGGTTGAATTACAACCATGGTATCCTGGAAGCAAATAAGTATTATGCATCATAATACTAAGGTGCTGAAATTATATGTATTTATTTTTTTAATCTTGGCTTGCTTTATTCTTTTGGCCCTTCAAGTTGAATGAAACAGCTCATGATTTTATCAGTCAAAAGGCTAGAGGCTATTGAGTGTGTGGTTATATTTTGATTCCATGATGTGATTATTTTGAGCATGGGTATTTTTAATCCCATAAGATGATAGTGATGCCCCTAGATATGTTTCACATCTATGTGTTAATTAATTGATGTTGGATTGAGTTTTGGAATCCATGAGGATGGCATGATGCTCATATATATATATATATATATATATATATATATATATATATATATCCATGAAGATGTCTTTTATGATTGTAATTATATTATGGTTGTGGAAACTATGATTTTTGTGATGATGATGTAATATTCACCAAGAGCCTTGGCTAAGTTCATTTTTTCTCTGAGATTATATTGTATAAAAGCAAACTTTTTTAGTCAACCATTGACTTGTTGACATGAGTCAATCAAAAGGATAGTGATAGAGCTTATTGTTGGAACTATGAAACCATGGTTGGTAATCATAGTTGGCTTGCATGGATAGGCCATCTTATGATGTTCATGGTATAATACTTCTAGAAGGTCCAAGGATGTAACTTAAGTCTAGAGGGCTTAGTGGGTGAATACGGCTTACTTGAGAAAGTAAATAAGTTTTGGGGATCTCTTATTATTAATAGGTAATGTGAGCCATCTAATCCATAAGGCACACACTTATTAGTAACTTTTCAAGATTCATGGATATAGATTTATGGGTTATGTTGGAACACACTCTTCCTTGAAAGAAAGTGTTGATGGATTTGGGATCCCTAAAAAATGAGCATGATATTGTATATTGGATATTTTATGTCATCTTAGATGACATTTGGGCATCAAATAGACTGATGAGGACCACATACTCTTATACTTCACTTATTAATGTATTTACGTGGTATGATGTAAAAAAATACCTTAGTGTAATCTACCAACCTCTAGACCTACATGTGTGTCATAATATTTTATTATCCCTTAAGTGCATGTAAATTATTTTATAATGTGTAAACATTTTTACATTTTATTGGTTATGTTAACCATGTAAGCTTGTAACTTCTTGTTTTGTATGAATATAATTGGTTTGTATACCCTCATATTACCTTTAAATATCTGTATTATTTATACATATTATTTGATGATGTGATGTGATCATGAACCACCTTGTGATTTAATCATCTTTCCAAAATTGACCTCTTTTAATTAAAAATATGTCAAGATATAGTGAACATGTTGTTTAGTGTGATCCTACATCACTAATCTAGCATTGATTTTTGATGCAAGTAAGAGGTTTAGGATTAGCCTGGGTATGGGCTAAGAAGTGTAGTCTCACGTAGATTAAAAACTCACTTCTCTCCTTTGCACAAAGCAATCATCTGATTTGTTTAAGTTGTGTCCCATGAGTGCCACATGATGGTTGTGAGATCTTCATGCATAATGGTCATTTCTTGGATTGAGTGTTCCTTTACCTACCTTTTTATGGTTTTTGTATTGTAAAAACACTAATTGGTCCTAAAACTTGGAATTTCAAGAAAAATTAACAAGACTAAACTTATTGAAATACATGTATTGACTTGTAAAGTCAAGTGTGTTATTCATAAGGTAATGATTGAATTAATTTTAAAGAATGTTCTGATTTATTGGCATGTGTTGACTGGTAAGTGAAACCATGTTGTGTATGAGGTATTGTTGTATGTAATTGATATTATTTTTTTAATTATTTATGGCTGAAATGTATGCTGATTTTATGTTCAAAAGAATAATGTTAAGTTTTGATTAGGTGGATTTTAAATTTTTATGTACTTTGTTATGTTATCATGAGGTAAGTGTAGTGAGATGGTGGGATTATAATCCCTATAACCATCATGTGATCTCATAAATTTATGGATAACATACAAAAATCCTTGAAATTGCATGTGAATACCTGGGATAGCTTCTTCGATGTTCAGTATGGTTGGTATGAGATGCTATACTAACTCATGAATGGTAAATGGTGAAATATCAATAACTGTAGATTGATAGATCTATATTTTTGTTGACATTCTATGATGAATATTGTCAAATAAATATGCATTCACCACATGTGTTGTGGTAGCCATAGTGATATGATTATTATTGTTCATTATATTTTTGAATGAATGAAATAAGTATGCACGAAACATGTTTTAGGTAGTGGCAACACCACGTACTTGTAAAAATATTATGTTGTTTAACATTCTATAAAATGATATAAAATTATGATTATACATATATATATATATAACTTAAATTATTGTGTAAAGATAACACCTCAAATCTAAAACATTAGTGAAAATCTATTAGATTGATTTTGGGCAACTGCTATTTGAAGTTGTCAATTTAAGTGATAATAATTCATCATAATGAGAAAGGTTCTACTAAAAATTATTTTATTATTAAAATTCTAGTCATAAATTTATGTCTAAGATGAAATTTTTGAATATGTATTGCTTTATTTGGTCAAATAGTTATGAGTTGTTATTTTAAAGAGTATTGAAATTTTTTGTTGTTTTTAATATTGGAATATATTTAGATAAGTACAATCTTTGATGCATATTTTTGCATAAATTGACTATTTTTTCTAATTGTATAGGTGGTTAGAAATCAAGTAGAATTCAGTGGTACTGTATTAAAAATAATAGTTCACTAATAAACTTTCCAAGGTATGGTCAAGGTTAAGCTGAAAAAACTTATTGCTTTAAGTGTTAATGTTTCCTGAGTGAAACCATGACCCTACAAAGCACAAAATCTGATTTTTTATTTTCGTTCAAGTCTTATTATTGCAAAATTTCATGGCTGGTATAGGTTTGTACAACACCTCATTTTGCTCACCTTGACTTTTAAAAAAAAGAAACCAAGTTGAAAGGATAATTTTCTACCCTGGTTTAATGAAGGACATAGTTGTCTTGGAGGTAGCACATGGATTTTAGCTAGGTAAGGTTGTATGTTTACTCAGGATGTGAGTTTGATAAATCTTCTTGTTATATTAAGAAGGTAAGCATATGACAATATTTCTTATTTTTTTGTTATACTACACAAGTACGTAGTAGGGATGTTTTTTACTTGGATGATAACAAATAAGGTTATCAATCTGGTTATTTCTATTCTTGAGCTATCTATTTATCCCTATAATGTGTATGCAATGGTGCAAAGAGTGATAAAATCTCTTTTTGGCATAACATGATTCCTTAGTATAGATTTATTGTTGGGATAGATTTTCTTTAAGAAGAGGAGGATGCCAGGACCCCACTAGTTGGCACTGACATATAACTGAGCTATCGAGGTCCAGTGTTATGTTATTTAGATTAAGGTTGAAATTAGACCCAATCATTTTCTTTTAGAGTTTAATGACCCATATATGTATTTATATATAAACATATATATAGGTCCAAGGTATTTATAAATGTTCTACACACACACACACACACACACATAAACATATTTTTTTAGAAGGATTTTTAGTGTTTCATGGTTTTACATGTGGAAGGGCATTTTATATTATTTTAGCTAATGTTTTAGCTTGAGTTTTTAAAGGACTTGCTTAGTGATGAGGGCATGACACTTTGGCCATTGAAAGACTTAAAAACTTTCTTAAATACGTGACTTTATAAATAAGGCTTATTTTTAAAATTATTGATATCTATTGGTATGTTGAACCATGTATGGGAAGGAGGGTGTCTTGGACACCTATGCAGTATGGCAAGATAAAACAAAATAAACATTGTATTCCCTTTTAACCAAGGTCTATGTCGAGTTCATCGTGTATATGCTTAGGTTTGGAAAGAAATAATGTATGCTAAAAAATATATTTCCTCTTAATGCAAATCAAATGTTGGGTGACACTTTATTATTTTAAAACTGTGAAATTGATGTAAGATTAAATTTTAGCATGAAACAAGATTTACTTAGGGTTTGGTATGACATTGATGGGCCATCACTATGGGTCATTGACTACAAAGAGAAAAAGAAGGGTGGTGATGGGGTAAGGAGATCATGAAGAAAATAAAGGGTTACGGGCTTACGTTTTGGGCTGCAGTGATGGGCAAGGAGAAATAAGGGAAAAAGGACACAATAAAGAGAAACCAGGTAGATATCTCAGAGGGGAAAGAAATGGCAAAATAGATGGGAAGAAGGTAGAGGTACTATTGTTGCTACAACATGGTTATAGCACTGCTTTTGAAAGGATTAAAATCTTGTAATTATATATTTTTAGGCATGTGATTCCTCCTCCCCAAATTTAAATTTTGTCATTTAGAATTTTATGATAATATTGCATGTTTATAAAAACCCCATCGGGTATATTCTCATGTGAGTATATTTGGTGATTCCCACATGAGCCTATACCAGGGCCAAGCATCCGTAATAATATAACAATTGTATGTGTGAAAAATCATTTTTATTATTATTTTATTAAAGAATAAATCTTTTTTATGCATTTGATCACCTGGATTGAGTTGGGTAGGTTAGTTACATTCTAGTAATTGTATAAAATCTTGTTCTTATGAAATTATGGAGGATGGTTTAAGTTTTTATGATTTTTAAAAAAATGAAAAAAACATTACAAGTCTATGATGAAGTCAAGAGACTTCATCATGAACCTGTAACATTGTTAGATTGATCTTAAAAAATTGACTTATTTCCCATTTATGTTATGATGGTTATTGATTTCTGCATGTTTTTGAGTGAGGAAAAAATTGTCAGGTTTTGGGTTTTTAAAAATTTAAAATTTGTCATTATTTATATAAAGCCTCATGGATAAGGATGAATTAATTCAGTTTTAGGTATGATTATGTATGCTTAAAAAAAATTGTTTGGGTAGGGCATTCCAATCCCTTCATATAAACCCTTACATAAGCAAACCCTTAATAACTAATTTTAGTTATGCACCAGAAGGGTTTCAATTGTTATAATTATTTTTATATATTTATATATATCAAACTATTTTTATTTTATAAACCTCTTTCAATTATTAAAATGACCCCTACTTATTTTATTTAGCATTTGGATCTTATGTCATTTGAAGTCATTTTACATAAGAGTGTCATGGATATGATTGGTGGTGTTATTGGTGAAAGTTTTCATGCTTTCTGATTGGTTTGACCCTACATGATTCAATTTATGCTTTTTTATAGATGAGGCTTGTAGTTGGTTGCATTGAACACATTTTCCTCCTTATCATCATGTAAATTTTATTGTCCAATACATTGAAAATAATAAATTTGATTATCTTATTGTGAAGATGAATTTTACTCAATTGGTTGTCTTTTATAGATGTTAGTGATTGGTTATTTGTGAATAAAAATTATATAAAATAAAAATAAATGACATGGTATGATGGCTGTGTTGTTTTAAAGGATTTTTATTAATTATGATTCATACACTTTAATTGTTGAAAATGAAAAAATAGATTGATTTTGTTACATTGAGAACTTGTACTATGAGGTGTTAGCATGAGCTGATCAATTTTTATATACTTTGTAATGCACTCTTATAAGAAGTATAAAACTTCCATACATAGGTATCCATGTTTATTTTTGGACTTAGATGGTTATACTCGTTTATGAAAAAATGAATGGATTGAAACTAATAGATTAATCATGATTAGACTAGAGTTGGAGTATGCTTAATTGTTGTAGTTTATCTTGTGCTTATTAAGTGTAATAACTAGTCTTGGATTACAGAATTTTTTTGACATATGTATATTTCCCCTTTTACCTTGAGTGTTTGTAGATAGCCCATTACTAATTTTCTCTTTTGTAAAAATATAGTTACAACAGTAAGTATCATGGTTGCTTAAACTATTTCATATGAAACTAAGTTCATTTTTTTACTTTGCTTATGTTAAACTTGATTTATTAAAATAGAATTTAAATTTTAGAATGTTTGCTTTGGAGGTAAAATCATATTTCTAGTTGTAAGCTGATATATTATTTCACCCTTTCAATGTAGAGATTGTTATGCATGTTGGCTCTTCCTTTGGAAAGTTTAATTTTTTGTTTATCTTTATTCTTTGCTTAAGTGATGTATTCATCACTAATAACCCATGAAGGGTTTCAGAATGATAAGTTGTTGGTTGATTTTATTATAATGTTATAAATATTTTATCTGACACGTGTTATGTTGAGTGCCTGATTCAAACATTATATTTGTATGATAGCACAATGGGTTCCTTGTGTACATGCCTTCAATCTTGCTTACATATTCATATGTTAAGCTTGTACTCAATAGTGTTTCATTTGTACTTTTTAATGACATCATTTTTATGGATTTATTATGTTATGTTATAAGTTTTATATTTTAGTGATCCAACCTTGGGTATAGTTAAGCTCAAGTTTTGAGATTCTTTCATTTTGAGGAGGATTATCCATATGATTTGGTAAATAGGCAATAATAGTCATGGATGAAATAATTATACATGTGTTAATGTTACTTGTTTGACCACAATTATTAAATTATGTATGTGAGATGATTATTCTATTCACTTCCTTTTTGGTTAATTGTTGGGGTGCTTTAAGCTTTTTGATATATATATTATAATAGTAATCTTAATATTGGAAACACTTCTTAATTAAGCAATTAAGTGTATAGATTAATTTCATATATGTATTCATAAAATGTTATAATAAGGTCACATCATACTATTAAGTGTTGAAAATTTGTATTGCCAATGCACTATGTTATGGCCTTGTGTAAATTATTTATAATGTTATTTTCAACAATTTATACCTCCACATTAACTTGTGAATCCAACTTAATGGGTGCCCTTATTTTCATAATACTACCCTTGCTAATACGAATTGATAATGCAAACATATTTTGTTTTGATAGTATTTTTGGTCAAGTGTAGGCAAATCGGCAAATCAATGAATCAATTATTGTTATCTGTTAAGGCTGTGAAATCAACCATAATAAATGATTGTTAACTAGAATTGTTGGGTTAATGCTCCAAAGTTAAACATTTTTCCTATTGGGTACGTTTCTCTTAGTATGCTTTGTTGGTCATGTGCAAGCAATACTTTTGTGGTAACCATCTATTCATTAATATAACCATAGCTGGTCTAAATGTATGACACTGTAATTGGCCTAATGAATGAATCGTCATTCAATTAAGTTTTTTTTCTTTGGGTTATTTCATTCATTGTTCTTAAGTTAAGAGTTGAAATGAATTATTGGTGTGAGGAACCTATGGTTGGGATTTCATTAATATAATTACAACTAGATAACATAATTAATGTTGGTACATTTTAATAACTAGTGTCTATATCATACTGGATAAGAGGCCATATGGATGAGTCCTTATATAACCAGACGGTTAAGGATGTTGTGTCCTCTTTAACATATGCACTTTGCTTGGTAAATGATAAATATTCATGATGGTTGAATATATGTGATTACCTAATGCCATGGTAATATTATAAGATTAGCCTCATGATCTAATGGGTTAAAACCCAAGTTGGTATTTTTTATGTGCGCATAAGACTTTATGTTCATAGTCTTATATTGAGTTACCTTAGTAGTCAATTTATGTTAGCTACTGGTTGATATTAAAATATTGTAAGGTTGGCGTAAGACAAAGCATGGCTTGATGGTACTTTAGACCTCTTGTTAGGACCTATTGTACCTATTTTGATACCTATTTTTTATCTGAATCATATATTTAATCATAGTCATTAAGTTGACTCACTGTTGTGCTAAAAAAAATTTCAAAGTCATTAACCTTGTTTAAGGAGACCCGATGGCTTGAGTGAATCTTCTTGCCCCATGAGTTATGAAGTCATAACCATATAAGCTTATCAGATGCTTGTATTGGGCTAAGAATCCTTAGGTGGTTCATTGGAGAAACCAAGTGCCTTCTAAATTTTAAAGGTTATTAGCGTGGATACACACAATAATACCCTTGAACAATGTTTCACCCTTTAGGCAACCCCTTTATCTATGAAATCCTCTAGAGGTGGTAATATTAGAATAAGTATCTCATTGATCCAATCCATTTATGGGTTTTTTACTCATCCAGTGTAAGACTTTGTTGATGCATCATGCATGGTGGAGTGGTGTAGTGGGTTTTACATGTAGTTATATTATGTACTCTATTAAAAATTCTCAAAATTTTATTTTGAGGTTGTTTTAAGGTGTTATATAGTCTTGAAACAATACATAATAGATGATGATATTAATATCTCATCCATGCAATCAAAATCAAGAAAAACAAAAGACAACAAAGATCACTTTGGGTGGACATTCTCACACGATGAAAGTGAAGATGAATAGGCTTTGTCAGATGTTTCTGATATTTTCATAAAAATATTAAATCTTATTTTAAAATTTCTAGTTGTAATTTTTGTAAGTGTAAACTTGAAAATATAAGTCATGCAAATGCATCGTGCCAATTTTGTAAATTTTAATTTCACTTTTGCATGTGGTGCAATAACACCAATGTACTTTTACACCATTTAAGTGGTGTATTTTTATAAACTCATTTTTTTAGATTCTAAAATATATAAAAGGTGGTTATGCACTATAACCACTTCCCCACACTATAAATATGAGTGTAAGGCTCATTGTAAAGGAAATTTTTGGTAGTGAGACTATACGTATATTTTGTTTGAAGAACTAAGGTTTGTTATCAACTCAATAAAGATTAAAATTGGGATATTTTGCAAGTTTTGTATTCAATTTTTTTTGGTGAGTTATATCTTTGTATGCGATTCACCTATTTTTTTATCTATACTTTCAATTTATCTTCATAATCATTACCAAATTGCCTGATAATGATAATTTACATTAAATATTTCTTTTAAAATTATCTTGTGTTATTTCTATGAATATGATAACTTGGTGGGGTTTAAGAAATATTTTAATTATCTATTGTGGGTAAATATGGAATGGTTATCTTTGATCTATTATCAGTATTAAAAAATTATCTCAATGTATGTTTTGCACTCTTAAGGGTGTAATTATGTTTTTACTACCTATTGAATGAGAGATATTTTTATGAACATATTGTTTTCCCCTTCTCAGACTATTCAGGTAAGTTTCTGCATTTAGCTACCCAAAGTTGTCTTTTATTTTTCTCAGGATTATCATGGTAGTTTTTGTGTTTAACTAACTATGATATCCTTTTTCTCCCTTATTCCATCCTTTATATATTCTTCCCTTATTTCCCATCATTTATTTTTTATCTCCTTTATGTAATTTTAGGTTAAAAGTATGAAATCCCCACTATAGAAAATATTTTTACTGTAAATAGTTGTGAATAGTTTTTTCATGTTTTTCACTTTTAGCTTTCAATAAAGGTAGATCCATATACTAATAAGAGAGGGAATTTGTCCTAAATTATTAACTAACATAAAGACTCAGTTCTCACATTGTTGACTTAAAGTCCCCATTTATCCTCCTGACATATTTTTGAGTCAATAGTTTTTGACGACTCCGATAGGGATCGAGGTGCTTTACACACATAATTTTTAGACATTTCAAGAAACTTCCCCTAGAATGGAGGTTGGTGAATTTTTTAAAAATAAGTACATAGTGCTTAAACCTTCTTGATTTCAGAAATGGTGTTAGTCCATACCAACCCCAATGATCCTAATGTTCCATGGGGAAAAAATTTTGGGTTGTTGGCTTTGGCCCAATACAATGAGTTCAAGGAAGAGATTCCCAAAGTTCTTTAAAAAAATGGTCAAGATGTAGATAAACATATCCAAGCCTTCAAAGTGTCTTGTATCATCTTGGGAGTTATGTATGAAGATGTTTCTATGAGAATTTTCATTGGACCTATTGCTAAGTGGTTCTGACACTTAGAAGATGGATGTGTTATGGATTGGAACTCTTTGAAGAATAGGTTCCTAGATAGATTCAAATCAATTGTGAATGTGTGAGCACTTTTTTTAGACTTTTTTCATATTTAAAAGGGAGATGATGAGCAAATGAGAAAGTTCATAGCATGTTTTAACAAATTATTGAGATTGATCCCTCAGAAAAATCTACCAAGTCTTAACAATCAACTCTACATTTTCATTTATTCTCTTCACCTAGAGATCAAGTTCATTTTGATGAGAAATAAAGTAAATGCCTTAGTGGTTTCACAACAAGATGCCATCAAGATTGAAGATGATTTGATCATGTATGAAATGTTGAAGAAAGAGGTCTCAAAAGGCACTATAACTATTTGAAATGGTGACAAAGAAACAACAAAACTTGATACAATAAACTCTACAATATTCAAAAAAGAGATTTCAAAGGAAATTTCTTGATCAAACATGTCAAAAATATAGAGGGAGAAACAAAAAGTGATTCATATCACATATGATTGTTTTGGTTTTATAATTGTGGAAGAAGGTGAACAGTTGGAAGAAATAATGATTTATATAAAAAAATAGATGAATAATTTTCCTTCTTTGGCAAAAAGGAGAGATTTGTCTATTTCACCAGATTACTTAAGCCCCATAGTCCTAGAAAAAATGATTTATTTGAAAAAGAACTAATAAAAATACAAACATAAAGGAGTCATAATGTAGAGTGTGATGTTATACTTTTTGAAATAGAAGATATTGTGGGATCTATTTTCAACAAACCAGAAGATCCCTTTTCTATTGTAATGAAAGACTCAATATTCAAAAATGAATATTCTTTAGGTATTTCATTTTTAGGGTCTATCATAGAAGAATTTTTTACAAGATCTGAAGCCAAAGTAATTAAGCCTATACAAATTGAAAATCATAATCATTGCAATGTTGAGGTTAAGGAAGACACCAATGCATAACAAAATGAATGGTGCCCAATAATCATTACAAGTGAAATACAAATTATCAAGGCAAAGGAAATTGATGAAGATGATGACGACGAGTAATTCGGTGATGAATTCATTTTTACCATGAGAAGTGATTTAGAAAAGAATACTAACACTTCATTCATTCTGCATGATAATCATATTATGGTTTTAGCTCAAAAATAGATATGTGACACACTTCTCTCCAATTCAAATATTGTATCTATCATAGATGCATTTGAAATCATCCAAGATGACATTAAAAAAGTTTAGTATTACTCATAAGTGCTCATAGAATATTAGATAATTCATAATAATTTTATTTCAAAACTAAAAAAATATTGTTGATTTGTTCATTCATGATCATCCTTATGTGAATGATAACTGTAAGTTCCTCTTCCCACTTGCTTGATCACTACGGCTAAATGTGCTTAGAGTTCATAAGTCAAATCTATTGTTTTGAAATAATAAGTACTTCTCCTAGCTAGTGAATGGTTTTATATAATCTTTTCATTTTCATATACTACTTATAAATAGTTCTACTTTCATAATTTTGTCTTGTTTCTTTTTCCCATTTTGTTTTAATGTGTGTATGTTATTTTTCAATAAATACAAAAGTCTATTTATTACTCCTCCATGTTTTGGTATTTTTGTTTGAAATTATTTTTAGTTATGATTCTATATAATAAATATCATGGAAAATCACATGATTTGTAAGAGTGACAGATTAGACAAGTTTTTCATGGATCTTTTCAAGTGAATAGGTGATAAACATGAAATTTTTTAGAATACATGATCTGGCTTGGCAGTGCATGTTCATTTCTCATACGATTGAGATGGGAGAATTGAATGTTAATTAGTTGGATTAGGATATGTAAATGTGACATATACAAGTTTTTAGAACATGAATGATAAATTTTTTTTTCGAATAGGGAATTGACTCTATTGCCCAATGGATAAGGCTCAAGTCACATATTGAGATCTGTTTATTTTTAGAATTTCAAAATGTTGACATTACAAATTTATGAAAAAAATTTTAGTGGAAAAGATGAAATTTTTAATTTTTTTTAAAACAAGACACAATGTTAAAATAAATGTATCTCTTTGCATTTTAGTTCATGTGAAAATACGTAACAAAAATACCCTCACAAACACTATCCTTTTGGATATGTGAAAGCATTTATCAAGTTTAGTACCTAATAATCTGATCCAAAACTCAAAAGATTTGGTTGAAAAAAAAAATCAATAAATAGGAACAACACAATTCATATAATGCTATCTCTAAGAAGAGATATTTTATTGATCAAATTTGCAGACCCAAACATATGCCTATCTCTAAGAAGAGATGTCTAATTTTCATTTTGGGTTACATATTCATTTATACATATTTTGAAGGTATGAGGAGAATGTGGAAGGTCACAAATATTGAGGGATATTAAGTGGTTCAACTTCCATGATTTAAAACAATACAGAATTCAAGGAATTACTATTTTTAGAAACTTATTATTTTTAGACTGCACTACTAAAATTGAGATTTGGGGCACTTCCATTGGGTTTTATAGGGTCAAAATTTATATATAAAATATCCATGCCATCTCACCACATTATCCTCATTCTTAGCTTTCCAACGATTCAAATGATGAGTCAATCAGAGCTACGGTGCAAAAGTTATGGTTCCCAGAAGTTTCCCAGATCATAATCATATACACTATTTTTTGGACATGTGAAAGCACATGTTAAGATAAGTACATAACCCTCACATACACTATATTTTGACATGTGACATATCTTTAATGGATTGAGGACCCATCCCTTTATTGAAAATCATAGATCAAAGATTTTTTAAATATATTAAAGTTGTTGTTGAAGACTCTGTTATTCAATAGATAAAACACCGACCTACAAAACTATAGAATTCGAGTTCTTTTTGTTATTTACAATTAAAATTTCCAATCAGAGCCAGTTATTGTCATACTTTAAAAATGTAGATAAAAACTAGTGAAAATTTAATTTTTATTAAGCAACTAAAATTTTTGAAACAAAATTAAAACCATCAAAAATTTTAATAAATTAATTAAAAATTTAAGGACAAATTATTTTTTACCCTGAATAGTTTTAAAACACATTTGAGCCTCTCGTGTAAAAATTCATTAACATTTTTGGTAATTTATAAAAATCATTTTATAAGTTGTGTAAACACACATTACTTTTTTAAAAGTTATGCAAATTGCAATTTTTTTTGGCTCGGTGAAAATTATAAAATAAATTATGTTTCATGCAATTTGTAATTTTATTTTCAATTTCTATATAAAGTTTAAAATATTTTTCAAATTTCATACAATTTGTAAAATCTTTTTCAGGTTTCATGTAATTTACAAATTTATTCCATGTTTTCATGCAAATTGCAAATTTGTTTTGGGTTCCCATGAAAATTGCAAAATCGATTTAAAACTTCATGTAAATTACAAAATATTTTTGATTTTTTCCTTTTTGTGCAATTCCAATTTCTATTTTCATAACTCATGAAAATTCAAAACATATTTCCAAGCTCTGTGTAAATACAAGCATCCACATTATAATTGCATTTTTTATTGGTACAAATTGCCTTTACAAATTAAAGTCTCCTTTTCCAATTTACATGCAAACTCATTTAATTTTTTCATTAATCATGAAAATACGGTTATTTTTTGGGGTAATGTAAAATGAAGTTTGTCTTACCTTCTAAAAAATATTTTCAACCTACATACTCAATGCTGACAATTTTAACAAATTAAAAATTGAATTTTCATTTGTGTTTTAGCCATTATCCACCTGAAGAAATATATTCAAGATCATGAAAGGGGAGTAAGTGAACGAAAAGAAGTTTATTTTAATTTTTTATTCAACCAGAAAAAGCCATAAAAGAGCACCCAAAAAAAAGAGAAATTTTTGAATGAGCATTTATTTTTTTAACCAAGAAGAGGTAGTATAAGTTCACTCCAAAAAGAGGAATGAAAAGAGCAATTTAAAGACGAGAAATGCATAATTTTGTTTTGTCTTGTATCTATGAAACGCTCCAAAGAAGAAAATGTGCCCAGTCCAAGTGAAATATAAAGATCTAAATTTTCAACAATGTATTTTCAAATTATTTTTCTCAGCCAACAAGTCATATGATGCCAAGGAGGAATACAATATTTTAAAAAAAACAATTTTTTTTGTTTGTATCTACCAAAAATTGAATTGTACAACTAACCTATGACTTGCATAGGAGAGTGAAAGGTGAAATTTTTTAATGAAATCTTTAACTTCTTTTCCCTGTTTCCTCTATCAACTAGTCATACAACCTGCATGAAGTGAAATTTTGATAATTAAAATTTTATTTTTGACTTTTCTCTGAGTAAAAATTGAGTTGTATGCCCAAGGGGAGCTGATAAAAATAAATTTTTTATTTTTCAAAGTTTTCATCTGTCTATATAAAAATTGTATGGCCAAATAAGTTGGAGAAGATGAAAAAAAATGACAAAATTATTTTTAATTTCTTTGGAGAAAGAGAGAAAGGTAAGGGCTTGAAGAAGACAAAGAAAAATAAAATTAAGAAAAAATTATTCTTGATTTAAAAATTTGTAATTTTTATTTTCTATAATTTTTGTCATATGATAATGTTCAGGGAGGAAACAAAAGAAAAATTGGTAAATTGTATTATTCTTATTTTTGGCTTGAGATAAAAAGATAAAATAAGGAAGTTAGATTTTAAAATCAAAAGATAAAAATTTGTTAAATCACATTTCAGCTCATTTACACTTACCAGGAGAGTTCATGCTATAGCTACAAAGTGATTGATCAAAAAAGAAGTCAAAACCAAAAATGGTAATTGAGTGATAAATTGAAATTCATCAAGTGGTATTGAAAAGGCACCCGAATAAATTTGTTTAGGTAAAATTATGGATTGCCAGTAGTGGCAATTAGGCACAAAATTTCATTGAGTCATTTTGTTAAAAGGTTTATGTGGAAGTGAATAGATCAAAAACTATAGGTGACAGATGTATGGGTAATATATAGACATGGAGGTAGAGTTCAATGAGGTTGTAAGACATAAAACAAGTAGAACATTAAAGAAATAAATGCAATTGACAAGTGTAAATCCAAATCTATAACCTTTGTGAGCATTATAATAATTTGTACCCATGTAAATGGGTCAACTAAACAAATTGAATCAATTTTATTGAGACTTTTGGTCAAACGGGGACAAGACACGTGAATACTATGTTGAGCTTGAGAGATACCACCTCTACATACCATCTACATGTTCTCAAGCATCTAGGTGTTATATAGTCTTGAAGCAATACATAATAGATGATGATATTAGTATCTCATCCATGCAATCAAAAACTAGAAAAATAAAATACAAAGAAGATCACTTTAGGTGGACATTCTCACACACTAAAAGTGAAGGTGAATAGGCTCTATCAAATGTTTTGGTCTTTTCATAAAAATGTTGAATCTTGTTTTGTAATTTCTAATTATAAATTATGTAAGTGAAAAATCATAAATGTAAATCCTTCAAATGCACTATGCCAGCTTTATAAATTGTAATTTTACTTTTGCACGTGGTGCAATTACACCAATACACTTTTACACCATTTAAGTGGTGCATTTTTGTAAACTTATTTTTGCAGCTTCTAAAACATAGAAAAGGTGGTTACATACTATAACCACCTCCCCACACTATAATTATGAGTGTAAGGCTCATTGTAAAGGGACATTTTGGTAGTGAGACTATACAAATATTTTGTTTAAAGAGCTGAGCTTTGTTATCAGCTCAATAAAGATCGAAACTGAGAGATTTTACAAGCTTTATATTCAAAATTTCTTTGTGAGTTATATCTTTGTATGTGATTCACTTATTTCTATATCTGTACTTTTAATTTATCTTCATAATCATTACCAAATTATATGATAATAAAAATTTTACATTAAGTATTTATTTTAGAATCTTCTTGTGTTATTCTTATGAATGTGAAATCTTGGTGGGGTTTAAGTAATATTTTAAGTGTATTTTACGGATAAATATGGGATAGTTGTCTTTGATCTACTATCAGTATTATAAAATTATTTCAGTAAATGTTTTACACTCATAAGGGTGTAATTATATCTTTACCACCCATTAAATGAGAGATTTTTATGAACATTATGTTTTCCCCTTCTTCGACTATTTTAGTAAATTTTTGCATTTAATTACATAGAGTTGTCTTTCATTTTTTCCATGGTTATCATGGCATTTTAAGTGTTTAATGGACTATAATAACCTTATTCTCTCTTATTCCTTTCCTTATTTCCATTATTCCTTTCTTTTCCCTGATTTATTTTTTATTTTATTTATGTACTTTTAAGTTAAAAGTATGAAACCCCCAATATAGAAAATATTTTTGTTGTAAATAGATGTGAATAGTTTTTTTCCTTTTTGAATTTCAATAGAGGTAGTTTCACCTGATAATAAGAGAGGGACTTTGTTCTGTGTTGTTGACTAACGTAAGGACTCAATTCCTATATTATTGATTCAAAGTCACCAATTTGTCCTCCTAACAATTTTTTGAGCCAATAATTCTATATCTACCTTGTACTTTAAACTTTATCACATTATAACCTAGTGTCATATTTTGGTACAAAAATCCCTATGAAGATTGAATATCACCTCTTTAAGCTTAATATTTTAGCTTATCTTGGTCTTCATATAATCTTCACTTCATAAGTATGTTGTGTCGTTATTTAGTCTAGGTCAACACTTTCTCTTATTTCCTTGATATCAACAACATAATTAAAGTAGAATGTAAGACATAATAAATGTACGTTGACACCTCATGCCTTGACCAACTAACCCACTCCAATCCTAATCGGGAGCTTAATGTGACAAGTCATTAATAATATATATATATATATATATATATATATATATATATATATATATATATATATATATATATTTAAATTAGTAAGATAGGGTTGGAGAGTCTCTCAACCTTTTCATTAATATCATATAATTCTAAGAAAAAAATACCCTTTGTTCCATTACATGAGAAGGGTTGGTGTTTGGAGTGAATAAATGAGAGAGTTTCTTAAATCCAAGGGAAGTTGTATAAGAAATATGTGTTATGAAAGATAAATAAATCATATAAGAGGACCTTTAGATAAATGAAAGTGTTTAAACCTTTTTGTAAATAACGATTAACAAGAAGAGAGTTAGCCTAAACAACCAAGGAGTGAGATACTCTAAAAATTAGGTCAATTAAATGAATTTAGATTTTAATAATATTCTAATGAGATATATTAATATATTGAATCTACGCATATTGAAAATATGGAAATTACAACATTAAAATATTTAATATAAATAAGAAATTATACTTAGATTATACAATTATGCATAAGTATATCTAAGTGGTGCAAGTGCAAAAGTGGATTGTCTGAGTGTTTGGATCTTGTCTTCAGATTTTGAATATTTGCTTTCTATCAGTCTAGACACTTGCATCACACTGTGGACACTAGTGTATAGTATAAAATATTTATTCTTTTTATAAAATTTCACATGTTCCTATTAAGTTTGATTGTCATCTTTTAGATTTTTTGTTCATATTGCACACACATGTTCTCAATATCAATATTTTAATCAAAACCCTATATCCTCTAATTCAGACATGTCACCTTGAAAAAATAAGGGTTAATAGGTTCAAGTAAAGTTGAGATAATCTCAAAGATCTCTATCAGTAAACTCTACCTACATATCCATATACTCTGAAGGGGGCCTTAGATCGATGTAGTTTTCCCCCTTATGTGGGTTTGTGTGTGAATAATTATGTAATATGTTATATACAAATGCATGTAGTTATTTATTTTATAACTTGGAAAATACTTCTCATGGATTATTATTTTGATATTTTCAACATGTAGTAAGACTACTCCTATGACTAATTTGGAAATAGGAAAGAACATGGCAGAATAACTTAGTTGCATAATTGATTTTTAGTAGTGTAGTGTAATCTTGAGAAGTGCTTACTAGACGAATAAGGGGATTTAACTTATATTTACAACATATATTTTAAAAATTTTCTCATAAAAGGGTTAAAATAAATAAATAGGCTAACCCATATATATCAAAATATTTGTACATTTGAGTGTTTGTAAGGCATGGACACTTACATTGGAGCTGGGATACTAGCATCGATGCTAGTGTCCAAGTTTTAACATGAGTGTCTAAGAATATAGAAAGTTGTTGAAGTTATGTAACTGATAATGAATGGTATATATCTAAATTTAAGTATATTTTAGGATACATGTGATCTGGGTAATCATAATATCATGGTCAGACTATAAGATGAGCATTTTGGCATAGTGAGATGGTGAATGCAAGACTTTCAACTGTAAATCAAGTTAAAAATTGAAGGGTATATCCATGACTAATATTTTATAAGTGTTTAGTACTAATTTAACATATAAATCTAGATTTGAGTATCTACATTTTTTCCCTTTTAAACTAGTAATACATAAGGATGAAAATACTATATTAAAAAAAAATGTATATCATGGTGTGTAGAACACAACTTGATTTGACTTGAGCCATGTTTGAATTTTTTTTGTGTATAACATGTAACCAATATCATGCTATAGGTTTAACTAGTGCATATAATATGAAAATGAATTATTTAAATTACTTTTAAAAAAATTAAGGAAGGAGTACACGTGTATCAATGAAACCATGTTGTCTCTTGATAGTTTGCTTTGGTAATGATGATTATTAACTAAAACATTGAAGATAGGCTCACAATTAAACCTTGGATATGTGAAGAGGGGAATTTAAGGATGATCATGCCCCCAATATGGTATGAAGGTGAGTTTTTTCAAATCCATCGAGAGCACTGAATCTAAATCGCATAACTCCAGTGTAAACATAATCAGGCTAATCTCGCCTTAGTCAAATGGTGTAACTATATCAACTCACCATAAACAAAATTAGTTCCATGTCCATTGAGAGTGATAAATCTCAATCACATTAATCAAAGTAACTAAATAATACATATATAAAATATCAAATGATGCATCTTGGTAAGGTCATGTATAAATAGTGTATCTATAATTTGGTTCTTTCACATGACATATACACCTCAATGTGTCTCAAGCTAAAGTATCTATCAAAATATAACCTCTGCTCTATAAACTATGTATAATATGTGTCATAAATATGAAAAATTATATCTCATATTTATTCTAAATGCATATGATGATGTCATAAGTATATATCTAAATCATGTAAAATATATCAAATTTTTCTAATTTTATAAACTGTATGTATATGGATTCATGTCTCTATAACATATCCTCCATTTTGAGGTGAGGGGATGAAAATTTATAATCACCTTATCAAAAGGATAAGATAACTATGTTATATTTTTGTCAATAATGTAGTTAAGAATATATAGTGATATCATGTCGAAGTAGATATATCAATGAATCTCATAGTATACATACATAACAAGCCTTAAGATGCATGATATGAATCATGAAAGAATCTGGAACAATCTCAATAAATAATTAATCGCATATACAAGATTACTCAATTTCATGAAAATAAGGGTATAAGGAGATCAAAAACAAGGGGCATATTTAAATGTTGCATATTTAAAGGGAGGACATATTCAAATTTACACACATCAAATAAATAATTAAAACTCAGGGCATTGTGACCAACAAGCAAGGAATGTGTTCTAATTTTATATAATCAAGCAAAAAATTACACCAAATTCATCCATATGAAGAGATGAAGTAAGTGAAATATAATCAACTAGAATAAGCATGGCATATTAGTCCTTACATACATAATAAAATGTCTTGTAGAATAACATATCAAGTACATTATGTAAGATAATAGCATAAGTATAGACATGTGTAAATATTAGTATATAAGCTCAATGTGATAATGAAAAATGATCATAAAATAATAAAACCTAAGTCAATGTAGTGTGTCATGTGAGAAGGAAAAAGGTCCAATATTTTCATGCTCATGTATTATGGATCTAATATATGCATGTATCACACTCAAGTACTTGAAAAATATATGTGTATATAAATGATATGATATATAGTAACATAAAGTAAATAAAATATGTAAAAATTAGTAAACATGTGAATTGCTAAATATTTTTGTATTTTTATTTTATTTGAATGTTTTTTGTATTTTCTTGAATTTTTAATTTTTACACATTTTTTTGGATTTTTTTGAATGTTTGAAAAGAGTGTGCTAGCCAAGATCCCATCTAAGGTATATTCATTTGGTGCTCTATAAGTAGAATATGGTATAATAAATTGGTCATGTTGTCAAGGATCATATATATGTGCTTAATCTGGAACTATATAATTTATAATACTATGACTATGCCTCATAAGACTCTATGGTCATGAAGTGGTAGCAGAAGTTGTAATGGTTTTTGGAACCCATTGTTTAATGTTATGTGATTTCCTTGGTATAATTTTGAGTCTTTATACCCTCTCTAAAACATGTTTCTCTATATTCAATAATTGGCTAGGTTGTGGAGGTGTAAATGAGGACCTCATATAAGCCATTGTATGTCTTTGATGTAATGGACTCTCAAATATTGGTCACCTAGGAAATGGGATTGTCTTTTGCTTGCCCTTTCACTAATGATTAACCTTAGTAGGTTTTACAATTAATTTTTATGAAATTAATTTTGCTTGTTGCAATGGATATTCATATTAAATCCCTAAAATTGTAATTACCTAGTTGGCATGAGTATATTTAAAATAACCATGTATTGTGGAATGTACCATACAAAGATTATGAATCCAAAGTCATCCTAATAACATATCAAATATTCTCATATGTGATATAACTAAAAATTTTGTGGTCACATGTGTTAGACCAACTTGTAGAGGTATATTAATCTCACCAAAAATTTATTGTCTTCCTATGGAATGATTTTACCATCTTGGTCTAAGGCAATAAATCATCATGTGTATCCCATATGTGTGAGTTATGTCACTATACATACATTCTTAGTATAACCATTATGAACCATAACACTATGTATAGGTTGATGATCAATATATGCTCTAATAAATAACGAAAGAAGATATAAGTCATCATTCACAATCATTTTATCATCGAATGAAATGGAAGGCCTTTGAACCATAAGAGGTATCTCACATATAAGTGTACCAATAATCCCATATAATGGGGGCCCATAATGTGGTGGAGGATTATGTGCATGATATGCCATTTTTACTTTTGGTGTTTTTTTAGAATGATATTGTAATGAATTGTTGATTATTTTTTGATTTTGATGATCATTAGATTATGATCTTAAATTCAATGGATAATCCTCAAAGGTAAGTTGATTTATATCAATAAGGTCTTGTATTTTGTGATTCAATTTGAAACATTTGTTTATATAATGCCTAACACATTGGTGGTAGTCACAATAAGTGTTTACAAATTCTTTTGGTAGAGGTCAACTTGTATCAACCACCATAGGAGGAAGGAGATATATGAGATGACATTCCACTTGATTATAAAAGAGTGAAGTTGAAGACTTGGGTAATCATGTAAATTATCTCTTAGGTTAAGTGGATAAGATGAGTTGTTTAGGTTGTTATGACAATGTATTAATCAAGATGGTTATTGTTAGTGTAATATTTTTCTCACTATGTAATTTTACCTACATGGTCTAATTAACTTGCTTAGGTTAATAATAGGTCATTAGGGGAAATGTACTTTAAGTTATTTTTTTATTATGCATTGATTTAATTATATTTTTAGATGACCTAGTTTTTAACTATATAATGTAACTTCATATATACTTTTTGATTAATAAATGAATGCTCATTAATATAATTATTTATTGTGAAGATAAGCTTCTTTCTCTTATGAGTTATTCTTCAGATTTCACTATTCCATACAAATTCAACTTCATGCATTCAACCCTATTCAATTGATCCTCGATTTTGACCCACTTCAACATGGTCTCAAATCTATTCTATTAGATGAATCTATTGATTATGTTGTGAGATCTTTCATTCTTGCTTGTTCCATATTTTCATTGATTTTAGTTTTCTAGGGTTTGATGGGGTTTCTCATAAATATTTATAAATTTACATACTTAAAGTCTCTAATTGAAAAATAAATAAAACCATTGGATTTATAAAATGAAAAAACCCTAAGAATGACTGTAAACATGATCTAGTTTTATGACAATATATTTTTGGTCATTTTTAGAGGGTTTCAAGGCCATTTTTTGAATTTAAAAAAATCTATACTTTTTGGTGACTTTGAGGAAAAACCATTTATTAGGTTTATCAAGAAACCAAGTGGGTATTTTTAAAATTTTGGTGAATCCATATAAAATATGTATTTTTTGAGGTTTCTTCAACTCAACAAGATTTTGATCCCTCACAGGTAATTTTGGTGGTTGATAAACTTTTGGGTCTTTCCATGCACACTCATTAGATCGTGATGACCCTGCCAACATCACCAATTGATCTAGTAACCTCCACCAGGAGACCCTATAGGCCTTGATATCCTTGCACATAACTCCATCAGAACCTAATTTCCTTATTTGTAATATCATTGAAACTCGACAACCTTTCACACAACCCTACCAGAACCTGACAACCTTGCTCACACACCCAACAAAACCTGATGGTCATGATAATAAACTCTTCAAAATCTAATTGACATATAGGCACACTCAATATACTTTGTGTCTCTACATATAAACCAGTCAAACTTTGACTCCTGTCCAAACATAATCAAATATATATTAATCAATTTACACATTACAACATGTCAGAGACTATAAAATTTAATATAGTGGAGAGTGACACTATTCATTTTCAAAATAGAGGTATTTTTTTGAATGATGTCACTCTCACATAAATTAAAGTGAGAGGGGAGGAACACCCAAAATAGGTCTTAGTTATCAATCACTTCCAACCCAAAATTGCTTAACTTTTACTCTAAAAGGGCAAAGATTTTTTTGTGGGAATTTGATTCTGAAAATTTTTAACTTTTACACACTCAAAATGTTTCAAAAAATTTTAAAGTGGAGATTGCCCTTGCCATCCATAAATTCAAACATGTATAAATTTCATCGTGTTACTCCTTTTAAGGTGTTATTTTTTTTTAAAGTGTTAGTTTTTTGAGCTATACGTATTGTTAATATTCTTATGTCTTGTAAATTTGAACCTCTATAAATTCATAGGGGGTTTCATATTCATAGTCTTTCAGTACATGTAGTTTATTACATACTTATTTTTTACAGCATGGATTTGAATTTTATTTCAATTCTTACACCATTCAACTATCATGAGTGAAAAGTCAAAGTAAAAATCCTCTTGAGTAGTAAAGAATTACACCAAATCATTATGGGTATAGAAAAAGAATCAAAACCTAAGGCAAATAAGGTGAAGTAGTATAATATAAGTGATGAAGCCTATGGTCTTCTATGTCTCCTAACCTACTCTTTCATATTGAATCTATAATTAGTCTTAATGAATTCTGAATCATATTTAGAAAATTCTTTAGGAAATAAGACATAATGAGAGGTCAAGAGTTGGAGAAGGAACTCATCATTTTTAGCCTAGGTGATTTTGATACAGTATAAGACTTATCCAAAAAGTTTAAATTACTTAGGTTACAATTGAAACTATGTGGCATTGACAGAAAAGATGATCAATTGATTATTTCCATCCTTAAATAATTAGGATCTAAATATTATGTCTTTGTTTCTACCTTTCATGCCATCAAGTTTGCCCTTATAACTAGATGGACTATGTTTTCCTTGGATGACTTTATCATTAACTTGACTCAAGAGCAATACAGTCTCATTTAATTGGGTACACTAAAGTCATCTAAATCATATGCCTTAATTATGATTCATGATAAATAGAAGGCTTTTGATAGTAAGGATAAAAAATAGAATAAGAAGGACCCAAAACAAGCAAATGATCATAAATATGATGCTAAGTTCAAAGCATCAAAAGAGACTTCTTCAAATGGAAAATCCAAGAAAAATTGACTTACATGCACGTACTATAAGTAATCTAGAAATGATGAATCTAAATGCATGAATATATAGATTAACCAACTGACTAAGATGATCAAAAATCACAACATCAGTGTGCCTGAGTCTTCTAATCAATGTTTATCAGCATAGGATTCTTCTAAGACAAAATAAAATGTGAAGGTCAAAGATAAGGGGAAAATAATTATTGTAGTTGCATCCTAGCTTTCCACATGGGTTATTGATTATGGTGCATCCCACCACATGGATTCATCACATGACATGTTATCATCCTTAGAGCCTTGTTATATGCCTTCCATGTTGTTGGATGATAATACTTCCATAGAAGTTAGTGGGAGTGGATTTGTTGAAGTGAATTATGGGACATTTTATGTTGTTTTATGTGTTCCCTCTTTATCCACTAATCTCCTACCTATTTATCAGATCTGAGTAATAAAGTTGAGTTCACACCCAATTTTATGGTTAATAGGGAAGCATCCAATGACTATGTTATTTCATTTGGAAAGTAGATCACTAGTCATGATTGTATACTTTTTCACATTTTGCTCATGATCAACCCTCTACTACACTGCTCACTCATTCATATGGGTTTTATGATATGAGCAATTTTTTCATCTCAACTATCACTACCTGGATCGATTTAGTCATCAACACATGGTTTTAGGGTTGCCACGAGTTAAGTTTTCTAATGAAGTTTACCAAGGTTTCATACTTAGAAAGCATCTTAAGGATAAGTATGACAAGGGAATATCACAAAAAGCTGAATAAATATTGAAGATTGTCCATAGTGACATTGTTGGTCCATTTTCAAAACATTCATTCAATATGACTAAATGCATGCTTACTTTTATGACTTTTCAAATCATACTTGGTTGTATTTTCTTAACCATAAATTATAGGTGTTTGATAATTTTTAGGAATTCAAATCATTTATAGAAAAATAGTCAGGTAATCAAGATTTTACACACTAACAATGGTGTTGAATATGTCAATAACCATTTTGAGAAATTATGTACATTAGAGAGGATTGAACTAAAACATATAGTTCCATATATTACTCAATATAATGGTGTTGTAAAGTGTAAGAATAGGTCCTTGAAGGAAATAATCAAATGTATTCTACACTCCAAGTCTCTTGCACCTCAGCATTAGTCTGAGGCCATTAACTATGCATGTTATATCTAAAACTATGTTTCTCATAATGCATTGAAATGAGTCACTCCTTTTGAAGCTTAGAATGGTCAGAAACCCATAGTGAATAACTTTTGATTGTTTGGATCTCTTATTATGGCTTGTATTTCTAGAATAAATGTAAGGAAATGGAATCTTAGAGTTAACCTTGCATCTTTATTGGATATTCTAAGGGTGTTAAGGAATAAAAGCTTCTCCATCCCACCACTCATGATTTTTTCATTGAGATGAGTGTTCAATTTCAAGATGGTCCTCAAGACTCCACACATGACACTCCTCACTCTTCCTTGGATGTAGTAGGATTTGATGATAGTTCTAATGATTCAGATCTATATAAGCAATGTCTTGATGATCCATATTATTATTCTAGTTCTGTTGATGAGAGTAGTGATAAGGATTCCCCTCTTCCTTCTCCCAAAATATATTTAGAGGATTAAGAATCTCCTCCTAAATCTATGATCACTAGTCCTCTCTAAGCTAGATAGACATTGTAAAGTGTTGGCCAATGGGTTGGATATCCATAGGAAAACATGCAAATCCATTCAAAATTCCAAGATGTTCCACATGATTTTATTACATCTTATTTTAATCCATAGTGGGATAATGTTATGGAAGAGGAATATGGTTCCTTGTTGAGGAACAACACTTGGGATTTAGTCCTTATTTATAACGGAAAAAAAATTATTCGATATAGGTGGATCTATAGAATTGTTTTGTAATAGAAAGGTTCATAGACAAGTTTAAAGCATGTTTGGTAACAAAGGATTTTTTTTAGGTACCTAACATTGACTATATCAAGATGTTCACCCCAATTACCAAAATAAACTCAATCTGACTCACTCTCACCATTACCACAACACACTATTGGGATATTCATCAGATGAATTTGAAGAGTGTTTTTATTCATAGTGACCTTAAATATGAAATATATATGAATCAACCATAAGGATTTGTGAAAGATTCCTCCTTAGTTTATAAAATTTAGAAATGTATTTATGGCCTCAAACAAGCTCTTCGAGCTTGGTATGACAAGATTGACTCCTTTATTCTTTTAGTTGGATTTAATAAATGTCATTCTTATCCTAATGTCTACATTATGTGGCAAGATGCTTCATTGTTGATTTTGGTTCTCTACATAGATGACATAGTGATCACATAGACTTCTTCATCTATCATCACAATAGTGAAAATTGGTTTGTCTAACAATTTCTCAATGACTGACTTGGGCTTGTTGTATTACTTATTCAAGATTGAAATTTTTCAATTTGTCTTTCAGATCACTATTGCACAATCCAATGATTCTTTTTTTTTCTTGCATAGTTTAACATGGCTAATTGTAAGGTAGCTCTAACTCCTTTTCTATCTAGTGTGAATCTTGAGGTTAATTGTCCATTTACTTTGGTTGATGTTACTTTGTATTGATAAATTGTTGAAAGTCTCATCTACCTTACACACACTAGACCTAACATTTAATATGCAATGGGAATTGTAGACACCTAAAACTATCCACCAATAGCCTCCAACCAGGCTTCAAACTAATTTCTATCAAATATCATAATTTGGCTTAAAAACACTAAAACAAATTAAATGGTTCAAATTTTTCATATACAAGTGCCAATTTTGGCCAATGTATCCCTAAATAGGGCAATACATTTTATGAGACAACTAACTTTGATCAAATCATTTCGAGTCAAAATGACATTTTACACCTGGATGATCCAGATTGCTCTTTTCTACCAAATTTATTATACAAGATACATGCCCTTGTTATTTTGTGTTGAAAACATCATAAATGGGATAATGATTCCAATGCATCTAACATTGCCTTTCAATTTCAATCCAATCAAATTTTGAGTTAATAATATGACATTTTGATCAATTTAATTAGTTTATGCATCAATTGCCAAGATTTACATCAAAATTGATAAATCATGTTTAAGACTAATTAATTTGAATCATGATCTTAATTAAAAATTCCATGGAAATTTTTGAATATTTATTTTTGGAAATCGATTATGAGTTTTTGCATCATCAAGTGACATTATTTCTTGGGAAGGCATCCCTAGGCCCTAAATGCATAAAATATTTGGTTAGGCTCTCCCATGCCTCTCTATCCTAAATATTTATGAGGACATTTATTGATTTTAGCCTCCAAAATTAAATGTATTCTTATCCACATATCTTCATTTTGAGATGGGCAGTTCAGGTTCATTATGATCATTTGAGAAAATCTATAAATAGAAAGCCTTGCCTATTAAATTTTAAGCTCTTTTGGTGTAAAGTTATAATGCTAAAAATCTCTCTCAATCCATTGATGTAGTTTTATCATATCCAATTGTTGAGCCAAGCCAAAGTCATCACAATCCAAAGGTGCCAAGGAGAAGAGGAGATAGCCAAACCTATTTTTGATGAATACTCTTTGAGCACAAGCTAAGTAAGCCACTTCAACAAGCCATTTAGAGCATCTAAAGAAGGTGGAGGATTATTTGTCTTTTACATTCTAGTTGTGCTTTTCATGCTCACTTCTTGAGATAAGATTAAGGTATTAAATATTAGTGTGTTGTTTTGTTTTTTGATTTCATACACTAACATTATATTAATCTCCACTTATTACAATCCTATGTTCAGAAATGGCATTCCTAGTAGGACCAACTTTATGTAAGAAACACATAAGTTGCACTAGAAAATAGCTAAGAAAATTATCCATTACATTCAGGGTACTCATAGTTTCGAGATTCGCTATGAAACAAGCATTGACATTGAATTTATTACTTATATAGATTTAAATTGGGTTGGTAATATTGAAAATCATAAGTCTACTTTAGGCTATAGTTTCTTCCTCAGTTCAGGTCTGATTAGTCGGTCAAGCAAAAAGTAGAATGTTATTACTTTATCTTATACTAAGTTAGAATACATAGGAGTTGTTAATGCTCCCATTAAGTCTATTTGGCTTCAAGTGATTCTCACTAAATTTGTCATCTAATTTTGACAACCAATAGTCAGCTTCTAAGACAACCAAAGCATAATCTAGATTTATAGAAATCTGATCCTCCATCAATGGACCAAATGTATCAATATTCATATGCATTTCATTTAGGAGCTCATCTATGAGCAAGTCATTGATATCTAATACATCTAGAAAATAGAGGAAATTATGCATATATTCACCAAATCCTTTACTGAGAGCAAGTATCTTCATTTATGGGCTCTTATTAGGGTTTGAGTAGCTCTATCTTCCTCCTCTAAGGGATCATCTTTATGTACTTGGGTACCTCAATAGGTCTATGTGTCGAGACCCAATTCTTCTACCCACTTAAGCTATGCTTAAGGGGGTTGTTAGTGTAAGTTTTTTTCCACTATGTGGTTTTACCCAATGGTCTAATTAGCTTACTTAAATTAATAATAGGTCATTAGAGAAAATATATCTTAAGTTATTTTCTAATTGTGAGTTGAACTAATTACCTTTTTAGGTGACCTAATCCTAAATATATAATGTGCCTTCCTATGTATTTTTTAGTTAATGAATGAATTCTCATTAATATAAATTTTTATTGTGAAGACAAGCTTATTCCTCTTGTGAGTTGTTCTTTAGATTTCATTACTCCATATAGATTCAGCCTCATGCATTCGACCCTATCTAGTTGATCCTCAATTATGGCCAACTTCAACATTTACCTCTTTTTTATCCTCAATAGGTTTTAACTTATAATAGGTTTGATATGAAACTTGGTGTTGGATGTAGCTGGTGTGTTTGCTACATACTTAAAATTGTTTAATGAAATAAGTATCATTTCTCAATCTCAAACAATATGGCATAAGTCATCAAAATATTTGAACTTATTTAAAATAATAGACTTATGTAAGTAAGCAAACTTTGCTTACATATAACTTCAATATCTTTATATGTCATTGGATTCGTCATTTTGACCAACATTGCCTTATAGATCAAGACATATTTATTAATTAGCTTATTGGCTCCTTGTTTGATCTTGAAAATTTGTGCATATAACATATTTTTAGTAATGTTGATAGAGAAATGTGTAATAAATTGATCCTTCAAAAGCTTGAATGATTTTACTGATTGTATTGGTAGATCATAACACCATATCAAAGCATAGTCTTTTAGAATTATTAGAAATAATCTGGTCAAAATTTTATCGTTAGAAGCATAATCAAGGTATGATGCATATAAAGATTGAATATATTTCTCAGAATCACCCTTGCCATCATAAAGTGTGAACTTGGGTGATACAAAACTAATTGGAAAGGGTGTAAATATATATTAGGTGTAATAGGATTATGTAGTACATTTTATAAATCAATAGCATGAGTCAATTTCAAAGTATTTATCTCAATGTTGGTAACCTTAGCTTCCAAAGATTGAATATCTAAGAGAAGATTTTGCACACTAAACCCATTGAGAATGAGAATTGAGATTTTGAAGAGTCACAAAATGGGATGAAAACTCCACTTGTGTTGATGTATGCATTGAAATCGATAATTGAGTTGAAGTATTAATTATTCCCATGAAGGATATAGCAATAGTTTTTTGATCTCAAAGGAACAATGGTTAGAAAACATATCGCATGACTACAGTAAATGTAGTATGCAATGTTGTGCTTGAGGGGAGGGAAATTAGAACTGATGTGTGATAGGCATATCTAGTGGCCCTAATATTTGTATCAAGAGATAGAAATGGTTATTTACTAACATATTTTGTGTTTTTAGTTACCAATATAGTATTAAGTATCATGTGGATATCGTCATGATTATCATGAATTCATTATATAAATAATGCAATAGATTTAACTTGTTATTGATCTACCTATTCATGTTCATTACTTTCATGTGTTTCATTATCCTCATGTTTAGACTCATCCTATATAATATTTTGTTTAGTATTTTTTTCATTGTCATTATTGGCACTCTTATTATTAGTAGTATTTAACATGGTATTAGATTGAGACATTTTATGTCATCGAAGGGGAAGTTTAAAATTTTCAATAAGAACCCCACCTATTTTAGGACTACACCTACATTGCATACAAATGATAGAACAAATTTGAATAAATATTGCAAGCATAAACCTTAGAAGGTTAAAAACCCTAGGACAAGTGAGGATTTGCATGAAAAGATGTGGACGTCAAGTTCACCAAATAATTAACCATTTTTTAAAATAAATATTAATAAGAAGAGAGTAGCCTAAACAACCAAGTAAGCTACTCTAAAAATTAGTTTAATTAAATTAATTAAAATTATACTAATATATTGATCTAAGCATATGTTAAATATGTAAAATACAACATTCAAATGTTCTAATAATAGAAATATGAAGGATAAATTATACTTAGCTTATACAATGATGCACAAACAGATCTGAGTGGTACAGGTGTAGAATTTGACTGTCTAAATATCTAGATCTTGTCATCAAATTATGAATATTTACTTTTATGTCAGTTTAGACACTTGTATCTTCCTATATACACTAGTGTCAATGCTAGTGTCTTAAATCTTCCACTAGTGTCTAGTATAAAATTAACACTTTTATAAAATATCGTATCCATTTTTGCCTACTAAGGTTGATTATCACCTCTCAGATTCTATGTTTGGATCATGTGCATAGGTTTTTGATATCATTTTTTTATCAAAACCCTATATCCTCCAATTAAGGCATGCCACCTTAGAAAAATAGGGGTTAGTGGGCTCAAGTTAATTCAAGTTGAATTTTAAGACCCCTTTATTAATGAGCACTACCTACATAACCATATACTCTGAATAGGGCCTCAAACCAATGTAGTTATCCCCTTTATGTGGGCTTGTGTATGAAAAATTATGTAATATCCTATATGCAAGTTCATGTAGTCATCTAGCGTATAACTTAGAAAATAATACTCATGGAATCTTATTTTGATGCTTTTGACCTGTAATAAGATTGATTTGAAAAAAGAAAATAATATGGTAGAATAACTTAGTTGTGTAATTGATTTTCAGCAGTGTAGTGTAAACTTGAGAGGTGCTTCCGAGATGAACAATGATGAGGCTTTAACCTGTATTTATTCTACACATTTTTAAATGTTTCTCATGGAAGGGTTAGAATAAATAAATAGGTTGACCTGTACATATCGAAATATTTTCAAATTTAAGTATCTAAAAGGTATAAACACCTACTTTATAGCAATGACACTAGCATTGATACTAGTTACCAAGTATTAACACATGTGTTTAGGAATATATAAGGTTGTTGAAGTTTTATAACTGACAATGAAAGATATATATCAGGTTTTAAGTATACTATGGGCTACAAGTGATCTAGATAATCAAAATATCATGGTCAGACTATAAGAAAAATATTTAGGTATAATGAGATGGTGAACGCTAGCCTTTTAGATATAAAATAGGTTAAGAATAGAAGGGTACAGCAATGACTAATATTTTCCAAGAGTATAGGATTAGTTTAACATATAAATCCATGTTTTAGTATCTATAATAAACAACTTTGTAGTATTTAAATATTTTTAAAATGTTCTAAGGTTAGTGTGGCATTCCATAACTTCTACAATGGTGAAAGAATAACATGTGAGATCCCCTTGATACTTGTAAAAAGGGACCATTCTCCTAGAAATTTGCTTAGCCTCCTTTATAAATTAGATAAACTTTAGCTAAAGTCAAAAAATTATTTTTCCTAGTATTTATAGGGGAACTAATGCAAAAGAATCTAGATGAAATAAGTAACTGTGTGTGTATGGATTTCTCCTCATATTTATGTAGCTATAAAAACACGCCACTATCCACCTATCTTTACACATTGACATTAGACTCAAAAATCTATGGCAAACCCAACTAGTCATCCAAGTCCCTACTAAGTACTAAGGAAAAAATAATATGCTCAATTTCATCATTAGCTAACAAATATGTTGCCTAGTTGGCCTTGTAGACACTAGAAAACTGCACACACAGTCCTAGTCATCACAATACTTTTGGTTTCTCTTGATCTTCTATCGACTACACCCATAAGTTTGACAAACCTACTTGGCCTAGCCTACTTACCTAATCAGGAGTCAAGTTAGTCGCTTGTCTAGCTTAACTCACCTTTTCACCCATTTTAACCTATCTTTTTCCCAGGATCTTAATTGGCAATGGTTAGGGTGACTAGCGATGGTCACCCTAACCGGTGATGGTCGAGTTGGACAGCTTGGACTCAGCATGCAACCTACATGCAAACCACCACCTTATTTTTTTAAATATGGTAGTCTAAATCTGATTACAATCCCTTTTCATGGATCACTTATATTTAAAAGCCTTCTTCAAGTCCAGTTTGGATAACCACTTCCACCTCTTGTTTGTGCTTTTGAGAGAGAGAGGCCTAGGAGGTCAAACCATCTGTAATTGTTATCAAGAGATCTTTGTATCCAAAATCTCTCTTTGCAGGTCAATTAGGTCAGTTCACATTATAAAGTGCTATCAGTTATCACATAGGGAACCTACTTGCTGTTGACTCTCCACTAAGCTCCCAAATACCATTACACTATCGAAATCAACCCAAAGTCCACCAACAAGAAAATCCACATCAACCACCCACAATCTAATTTTTGATAAGACAAGTATTCATTTTCTTGTATTCTTTTACCAATTTCTCATTCCAAGCCTAGATACCACCCAAAATCCACTTTCTATATCCCATCAATCAACAAACCCAAACCTTAGTTTCACTTCCAGATTCATTGATGGGTAATTGGTGATGGTTACTTGACCAGTGACAATTACCCTCAACTGGTGATGGTCACCTGATCGATGATGGTTACCCTTGACTAATGATAGTTGCATGATTGGTGATGATACCTGTGGCACCAAAAATTAGCAAGCTAATTTGACCCTCTTACACCCAACCAAATTCACTTTTCTATGTTCATACCTGTTCACAAGTCCATTTCTAATTTTTTGAGCCATACCATGACATGTTAACACTAGCATTAATTAGTTTATCACTAATTATATCATTTCTAGTCTCTTTTCTAAACAAGTTTTTATTATATTTGATTTTAGTAATCTTCTCTTATTGATGCAAATATCTTCTTTCCAATTTTATCAACTTAATTATTTAAAATAGGTGGATTGATAGCCCTTAAGGAAACTCTCACTTTTGGGATCTAGCTCTCACTAGGTAATCCACCCAACTATCCATCTAATAAACAAGTTTTCTTTAGTGATTTCTCATCTACAGGTATTCCTCCCAACATAAAGAAGAGCTCTCATAATCTTCTAATTCAACATGCACACAATCAAATAGGTATTCCTACCACAACCTGTATTGAGTCTCTTTTCTCTTTTAGAAATTAGGTTAAAAATTACTCTTAAACATTATGTCATGCTTGATGGGACCTAGAGTCTTTACTCATGTTTTCTTTGCATTTGTATGCTCTTCTATCTATCTGTGTTCATAATTGAAACTAAAATTTCTTTTGGGTTTAAAATCAACTATATCTATTGCTTGATTTTAACATTACTTCACTTTGAATTAAATCATAGTAATCTTATCATAGCATCACTTTTGTTACACACTAGCTAAACCACTTTCATTAATCAAACATCAAAATAATTTGAGACAAGGCCCAACTAGGATTTCATCACCTAGTGGTCACTTTACCCATTCTTGATGGTCCTACTTGGAGGTCATTACCAAGAAGAGAACCAACTCATCTCTCTAGTTGAGTATAAACTCTGGATATCAATAAATATTGACTAAAAACCTGACACCCTTATCATTATGAGAATTTGAAGTGAGGGGGTAGGCCTGACTACTAAGACACATATTGATTCTATTATATATTCTTTTGAGAACCTAAACAATCCCAAACTAAATATAGACTTCTTCTATAGTACCTGATCTACAAGCCAACGTCTATCACACATTCTCATAAACTAAGGCATAAGCCAAAATCAAGATTAAAACTAACTTCTAGGCTTAATGTACTTTCTATTGTGTGTCTTAATTGCCTTGATCATTTTATTATTTATTTCTTGTTTGAGTCGTGAGATTGTTCTTATTTTCTTTCCCCATTTTCTTATATGGTTCTCATTCATCAGTAGTGAAAAGACCTGGTAGAACAAAATCTGCCACTTAAATCAACCTCTTCTACCTCATCTATGGACTATGTTTTTGAGGCAAAAAAATCACCTTAGGCATTGGGAAGCCCTACTTTCCCTTGGGTATTTCCCTAAGGAGACATGGATTTTACCACCTTTTTAGACAATAATCTAGTGGCCCTTCAGCACTATCTTAATACCTCTTCTCACCATATCCCAATTTTAACTCCACCTCAAGATCTTCCTTATGACATGCCATCTCACCTTATAGAGGGTATTCATGTTTCCATAGTCACTACCCAACCTTTGACCAGCCAGGCATTTTTGTCTACTAACCCCTTTGATGATATGGCCGAGAACCAACCTATCCAACCAACCATTACCCTTACACCTTCCACCCCTACTAATGACTCCTCTACCTTGGAGACAACCCAACCATTAACCCATTATGTCCCATTTATAGCTAGAACACCCACCACTGGCATTACCAACCTCCCCTTTGTCAAACCTAGCCCATCGATTAATACCTTTTTACTAAGCTTAGGGGTATCTATCCCTTCTACCTCACCACCCATTAGCATGAAGGTCACTACCACCCCTCTTATCACCAACCCAACTACCAACCATACCTAATCCATAAGGACTTCTTAGTAGTTACCCATTGCACCCAATCTAGGATACATCCCTAACCCACAAGGGTATGTACCCACTACCCAACCACCATCATCCACCTACCCTACCCAACCTCTAACATCCACATTCTAATATGTGGCAGCCTCTCAACTACTAAACAATTACCAATATGTTCCCAAACCTCAACCACAATATCAACCTTACAATCCTTTTGGTGCACCACCTCAAACTGACCTAATTAAAATGCTCATGGACAAGATGACCAACCTTGATTCATCCATTTTAGGGGCTCATAACATCCTATCTTATGATTAGATTTATAATGAACCTATCCATCCTTGTGTTCCTGTAATACCTTACCCTCATCAATGGGAGTTTCCAAAATTTATCAAATTTTAAATCAAGGAGGACCCCCAACAACACCTTAGGGATTTTAGGCATGCATGCTATATGATTGCTTACAATGATGCCCTTCTCCTTCGAACCTTCTCCATGTCTTCATCCGATCTAGCACTTGACTGGTATAGTTCCCTTACCAAGCATTCCATCTTTTCTTTCACCCAACTAGCACAAGTCTTCTTAGATCACTTTTCCATTAACATTTCCAAGAAGGTCTCTATTATGAACCTATATTCTATCATACAATTTGACGATGAGTCCATTGTTGATTTTTTCCCTCATTAGAGAATCTTGATTAATCAGCTTTCATTTTCCTTGCCTCAACCTAAACTTATATAAATTTTCACTCGATCTTGTGTTAAACATATATATTATACACTGCATGTCTAGAGCTTCAGAACCTTTGATGAGGCTTTTATCATGTCATGTAAGCTCAAAAATTGGGCCATAGATGAGGGTAAATTGAAGTTATGAAACATGAAATCTACCTTCAAGACCAATGAAACCTCTTCCTCCAAACCAAGTAACCAAGCCAATACTAGAACCAAGACCAAGGGAACCATGAATTTCATTGTCCTTAAAACCACCCCTCCACCTAATGTCAACCAATAAAATTCCCCCATTACCTCTAATCCAAATGCAAGGAACCCAAACTGAAATAACCAAAAATAATTCACTCCACTTGGATAATATTACACCTCGATCCTGGAAAATCTACTCAAGGCTAATCTTATACAACTTCCACCTATCAAACCTCCCCAGTGATTTGATTCTTCTCGTCTAGCACCTACTTGATATAATGAGAATGATCTCTATGCTTTTCATCAGGTAATTAGACATGATGTCAACTGATGTAATACTTTCAAGAATATTATTTAGAGTCTTATCAATAAAGGGGAACTCATGTTGGATAATCCCAATGCCCCTCAAAATCAATATTTTTACATCTTC
Organism: Torreya grandis; assembly: GCA_037957365.1. NCBI lineage: Eukaryota > Viridiplantae > Streptophyta > Pinopsida > Cupressales > Taxaceae > Torreya > Torreya grandis. Next base: position 1,373,508 of record JARHVA010000313.1, on the reverse strand, counting down.
AAAAAACCTTTTCCCAACCATACCCCTGTCAAAGCCAAGGACACACAAGCCGAGTGCTCTTATAATGCCCACACGGTTAACATGGTTCATGATACACCTACCTATGAGGACCTGATTAGCCAATCTACCCATTCCTCCCCTGCTTCACTTATCAAGGTCATAGATTCACCTTACCCTCCTTTAGATAGATAAACTAAAGAAGTTCATTTCTCCCTAGGAATCATCACATACTACCTCAACTAGTACATCTGGGCAAATCAACATTCTTGATTTACCACCTCTACCAACTACCCAAAAAACTGCTACTCCTATGGATATTGTCCCTAAAGGAGGAACATTCCTACCCACACCTCCTATGGATAAGCCATTTATCTCAACCCTGCTTCCCTCACCTCAAGAGATCAACTAACTTGCTAAGAATCCTACCCAACCTACAAGTCTATCTATTGTATCCACTACCCACAAATCAAGACCAATACATAAAATGTTTTCCACATTAGTATAGAAATTGGAAGTCACCTTAAAACTAGACACGGATCAGGCCACTTTTTGGTAATAGTTAGGGCTTCCCTCCATCAATAAACCTAAACCATCTAGCACACCTCTAACCAACCAATCCATCATCTCTCCACCATCTCTTAAACCAATCTGAACCTCCAACAACCCCTCAATTTTTTAGTAAACCAACAAAACCACCAACTCACCAACCAAACCTTTCAAAAATCTTAGTGCCTTCCCTACTCAGAGTTTGGTTCACCCATCTTTGAAAGTAGATTTAACTTCACCCAAGCCTATACCCAAATCTCAACCCACACCAACCAAGAGAATGAAAGAATTGAAATGACATATGACTAAGCCTCTACCTCCCTCTACCTTTCCCTCTATCGTAGGGCCTCACCCTTCCACTTTGCTTAAAAATCAAACCCCTTTCAACATATGTCACCCATTATCATTTATTATGTTGTCACATTTATTAGTTGATGTGTTGGTCCTTCCTAGATCATAACCAGTCAAACCACTAAATTTAGCCACCTCAACTACCAACATACCTAGGCCAAAACCATATTCCTGAACCACCTTACCCAAGTCATCTCTCACCCAACCTATTACCATCCACAAACTCATCTTACCAACCAAAACTGTGAGCCCAAAACCTTCCTTAACTCTAGTAGAATCCTATACAACCATTATTCAAAGGTTAGCATAGACTTCCTAACTCACATTAACTCCCATCAAACCTTTTGATCCTTTTTGTTTGAATCCAACCTAGTACAATGACTATCAAATATGTTCTTATCACAGGACACCTGGGCATGACATGAAGAATTATAAATATTTCCAGGCCATTATCCACCAACTATATGATGAGGATGATCTCTTGGTAGATGACCTTCCATCCATGCCTCCACCATTACACCCAACAACTAGCCACCAACACATTCCTAACCCCCCAGTCTCACCTTAAAGTGATGAAGAATCTACCCAACCCCTCATCATACCTTCCCCCTCTATCCATACTATTAATGTGGTTACATAATCACAACAAAAGGATAAAGAGAAGGCCAAAGTGTCCATTCCATACACATACCCATCAACTAACCCTAAACCAAACCTGATCCCAACCTCCACGCTTATAGCTAAGCCTAAAGTTACTATCTTAGGCACATTAGAGTCTAATCCCTATGAATCCATTAGGAGACTCATCCTTAAACAACTCCACTAGACCCCCACTAAAATGAGCCTTTATGAGCTCATTTCCACCTCACCTCACCATTGTCAAGCCATTATTAAGGCTATATAGGCCTTTGAAATTAGATCAAGGGATTTTAACCCATAGAGGCCTTCATTGGTGCTCTCTAAATATCCACCCTTGTTACCTTCAAGGACTTAGAGATACCATCTATCCACCCCAAAGACCTAGACCCCCCTCTAATTATTAAAATCTACATCAATCAAACCCACATCAAATAGGTTATGATCAATGGGGGAGCTAGTATCAACATCATCTCTTCTCATGCCTGTGAGCAACTAAAGCTACCAAACAATGTCATTTCCAAAAATTCAGCCATCCTTAGATCTTTTAATGACACTATGACCATTACCTTGGGAATTGTCATCCTTCATATTTTGCTATGACCTTACATGCTCCCTAAACTCTTTTATGTGGTCAAAGGTGAATTTTAGTATAATGTTTTATTAGGGAGACCTTAGATCCAAGCCATGTGTTGTGTACCTTCCACTGTTGCATCAAGTTTGACATGAAGGTCAAGTCATTACCATACAAGCTAACCCTAGACCTTTTGCAGTATATAATATAACCTAATGACCTAATTACATTCTTCTACATCCATCCAAAGTACTGCAAACAACCGCCATCAAACCCCCACCCATAGAAGCAGAAGTCATTACATCTTCCCCTTTCACTGAGGCCTCTACCAACTCATCTATCCCAATAGACCAATACCCATCACTAGCCCTTTGGAACCTACATTCCAATGCCTTACCCTTGGATAATACCATGTCCTCACCCTTGATGCCCTCCTTACTCCCCAAGAATATGATAAACTCAATCACCAACTAGGTTATGAACCCAACATTGGAACCATTTCCCCCTTAGGGCCTCTGAGTTGTCAAACCCACTTTATCTATGTGGGAATTGACAATCCACTTAATTTTGTCATCACTCCCTCTCCACCTCAACCATTCACCTCTACCTTCTCTTATTGGACAACCCAAACTTTGCCAAACTATACCTTCACAAATATGCTTGGAAGGGATTTGGTTTGGGATGATATGAGCACGGCCCACACACATTGACCTCGATTGAGACCCAAAATCCTCATGAGAATCATGGTCTTGGCTTCATTTTACCCAATAAGAAGAAATCCAAAAAAACTACCCATACCATTTTCAAAGAAAAAACCCCTTCCTCACCAACACCACCTCCATCTGTGCGTGAGGATGAGGACATCATCCCACCTAAAAAAAATCATCAACATGATTACCCTCAGCCCCCTAACTTATCAAAAGGAAGGGGAATCCATATCCATCCTTTTGATCCATCCTAAACTCATAGGAGAAGACTCTCTTACCATAGATATTATTGAGTGTCAAGATGATGATGTTATTCTCACCTACCTTGGTGCACCAAATTCCTCCATCCATAAATCTTTAACTCTAAAAACCTCAACCATGTTGAATTAATCTACCACAGACATTGACATAGGCACTATGAACAACCCCCATATCATCAAACTTGGCCAAAATCTCACCTCTGAGGAACTACAGGACTTCTCTACCTTCTTCCAAGACTACATTATTACATTAACTTGGTCATATGTTGACATGCCTAGTATCGACCCAGCCATCACCACCCATAATATTATAACCAATCATGATGCCAAGCTTGTCAAATAAAAACTTTTCCAAATACACTCTCGCATAACACTCCTTAAAGAAGAGCTTCAATGCCTCCTTTCTATCAACTTTATTCAACCCATTGATTATCCCCAATGGGTTTCAAACATCATACCTATCACTAAAGCCATAGGGGGACTACGTATCTATATGGACTTTCATGACCTCAACCTCACATGCCTAAAGGATGACTTCAGCCAACTTATTGATCTTATATAAGGTCACAAGATGTTTTCACTCATGGATGGATTCTTAGGTTATAATCATATTTTAATTACCCTTGAAGATCAACACATAACTACCTTATCACCTCATGGGGGACTTTTTGTTATAGGGTCATGCCCTTTAGTTTAAGAATGTTGGCACAACCTACCAACATACCATGACCTATATTTTTCATGACCTTATCCATACAATCATCGAAGACTATGTGGATGACCTTCTCGAGAAGTTTAAGCTTTGCAAGGACCATTTAGTCATTCTCAAGATTATCATTGAGGGACTTATCCATTATCACGTCTACCTCAATCCCAAGAAATGTATTTTTGGGGTCTTGTCAGGCAAACTTCTTGGCTTCATCATTTACCTTTGAGGAATTGAGTTGGATCTAGCAAAAATCAAAGTTATCCTCAAGATGCTACCTCCAAACAATCTTAAACAACTCTGCATCTTTTAGGGGAAACTTTAATCCATTTATCGCTTCATCTCCTAGCTCTCCAATCAGTGTCAACCCTTTCACCACCTTTTAAAAAAGGACATCTCTTTCAAGTGGAATGTCGATTGTCAAAAGGCCTTTGATTCACTCAAAGAGTACCTTCTATCTCCACCTATCCTTACACCTCCTAAAGATGATCAACCTTTCTACCTTTATATCTCTACCACAGACCATTCCCTAAGGGCAATGTTTTCCCATCAAGATGAACAATATAAGGAGCAAGTAGTCTATTACATTAGTTTCACACTTTTCAAATATGAGACTTGGTATACACATGCTAAGAAACTATGTTTGGCCCTAGTCTTTGTGGCCACCAAACTTCACCACTACCTTCATAACCACAAAATGTTTTTCATAACCAATATCGACCCCCTCAAATACATGCACTCCAAACCATACTAAAACCAATGTATGGATAAGTGGCACATACTTTTAGCTGAGTTTGACCTTGAGTTACTCCAAAAAAAATCAATCAAGGGCTAAGTAATTTATAACCAGTTAGCTGAGGCACCCCTAACAAACAACCAACCGCCCTCTTGAATTTCTAGACGAGTCAATGGCAAGTCTATCTCAAGCAGATCTCACCAACTTAGTAACCATGTTGTTTTATGGTTCCAAATGTTAGCATGGTGGGGGAGTCGATATCATCCTTGTCCCCCTTATTGATGAACCACTTCCTTTGTTATTTAAACTCGAATTTGAATTCACCAATAATGTGGTCAAGTATGAATCCCTAGTAATAAGTCTCTAAATTGCTTTAGCATTAGGAGTCAGAACAATCAATATCTTTGGTGACTCCCAACTGGAGGTCAACCAAATCAACAACATTTACCAGTGTAAAAATGAAATGATGTAACTATATAAACAACTCATCACATAACTCTTAGCATCATTCAAACACTGCCATATCCAAACCACCCCTCGATCTACCAATAAGTTTGTTGATGCCATAGCTTCTCTTGCCTCTCAAATCTTATCAGCACCCTTGAACTCTAAGCTGTTGGTTACTATTCACCACCTCACCAAACCTTCTAACACAAAGTTAGACACTCCAACCATCTTCAATGTGGAAGATATTTTACCTAACCTCTGGTAGCAGTAAATCTTTGACTATCTTCACCTTGATGTAGTTCCCTTTGGCCTCTCTAGGAATGTCTATCATGCATTTATTTAGAGTACCTCCTATTATACCATTATATGAGGAATTCTCTACAAGCATGGTTTTGATGGACTCTTATATGTTGCCTCCGTAGTCCAGATTCCTCTCACACTATCAAGGAGACATGAGGGTATCTATGGGGGCCACTTTAGTGGACTCATTATGGCCAAGAGTATCCTTTTCCTAGGTTATTACTGGCCTACCCTTACCCAAGATTGCTATGATTATGTGAAAAAGTGTGTCAAATGTTAACAACATGCTAATTTACATCATACACCTAGTAATAGTCTTTGTATTTTTGTAGACTTTTGGCCCTTTTCACAATGGGTTCTAGACATTATCAATGAAATCAACCCCCACTCTTCACAATGACATCATTCTATCATTACCAAGATTGAATATTTTACCAAATGGGTGGAATATATTCCTCTTATCTTGATGAAGGCTGAGAACATTGTCAAATCCATCACCCACCATATCATCTACCATTTTGATGTTCCCCATAAGATCATCATCGATAATGGTAAATATTTAAAAAACAAACAAGTCTAGGGCCTTTGTGACATATTTGGTATTTAACTTAGATTTTCATCACCTTATCACCCATAAACAAATAGATAAGCCAAAGCCTATAATAAAACCATTAACAACATTCTTACCAGAATGGTCAATACCTTAGGTCAAGATGAGCACTTCCATATCCCCTTTTCCCTATGGGCATATCGTACTAGCATCTAAACCCCTACTAATGTTACTCCCTTTTTTCTCATCTTTGGAGCTGAGGTTGTCTTGCCTCTTGAAATACAAATACCTTCTCTTTGCATATCTTTGCACGACCTCATTTCAAAAGACAATTATCATCAAGAACATTTAGCCTAACTTGAACTACTTGACGAGCATCATTTAGTCACTTTTTCCCATCTTTTTGTCTATCAAGATTGAATTAAGTGAGCTTAGAACAAACACCTAAAATTCCAATAATTAAACATTGGAGATCTTGTCGTCAAGGAAAACCAACATGTCACTAATATGGAAAAAAGTAAAAGGGGAAAATTTGCTTTCAATTGGCTTAAACCCTACATCATTACCCATAAGTATGGATTAGGAGCTTATCATTTATCCTCTCTCCAAGGCCAACCAGAACTTGAGCTCCTCAATGCTTCACATCTGCACCCCCTTTTATTGCTAAGTAGGGATCACCAATCCCCATTTTATTAAATTTAATATCATCCCTTACAACCACATTCATTTCCCTCTTTTTAAGGACAACTAACTACAATTGAATCATGTGATTATCTGTCATAATTATAGCCTAATCTTGAACTATGTATATCATAGCTCTATCTATGACATGATTCTCATAGTACTTCCCATCTCTTTTAAATCAGTTCTTATGGTCGTTGTCACCTATACCTCTCTCTCACCTACTAAACCTCCATGTCAACTTAGTTTTGCCTTTAAGTTGGTAATGTATTGAGCATGAATGAGCAAGTCTGTGTCAAGCAAAATCAAGTCAAGACAAAATCAATATCAAATAGCAAAAACAAATTATGGGTCATTTTTAGGATTCACAAACTGGCCCCTTAAAGGACAACTATTAAATAGTCAACTGAGATTGCCAAATGTAAGGTGGACTACTCTTTGAAGGATAGCTATTAAAAGCATTTATACTAGGCACATAAACTTAGACCACTCCTTTAAAGGATGGTTGAGTAGACCATTTGTAAAAACTAGCAATTTTTTGGAAGCTTCTCACATCGATTAGCTTCCCTGACCCTCAAACAAAATCAAAATAAAAAATAAAAGCAAGAGCAAAAGAATGTTTAAAGATGCAATCAGATTTCATAACAATAATAATCTTGGAAAGCTACAACTGGCTATCCTTAGTAGACTCCCCCCATCGATTAGTCTACACTTCATAGACATAAACTTATTTATACTACCTCTTTGGACACCTACATAAAAGGCATATTAGTCTTACTAATGGTTCTAGTTTCACCCATTCTCCCTCCACATATCATATGCATGGGACTATGAGTTTACTTGACACAATGTTATCAAGATCCCTATTTATCAAACTAAGCATGCTAATGTGAAGCAACTGAAAGGCTTATTTTCATTAAGATAATCCAATTTTGGGTTTCATGTCGATCTTTACCAATAAAAGGGCATTGTGTTCTTTTTCTTATCTCTTATTAGTTTATGTAAGGCTATCACTATGAATATGAACAATACACATCACATCAAAAGTATGTACATCATGAGCTCTACCAACAAGTGATGACATATATCTATTAATGAAACAAACAAAATGTAAAAATATCATAATATACCATGAACATTAGTCACGTCATAAACCATAAGCATGTCATTACACAATCACAAGCATCAACCAAATCAATGAGCGAAACATCATAGCATATACCATTCACCACTCAATCCATATAACTATAAACAAAAGCCATAACATGTATCCATCCATGACATATCCTATCATAACCATGAGAAAAATTAAAATATCATAATTCAACTTCCTAAACATCACATGCCTAAACTACTAAATCAAATAGCCATAACCATGAGCATCCATGAATATAAATCACAAACATAAACATCACATAAAACATCGAATGTCATAAATCATATATATCAAATAGTCAAAAATAATACATGTAGAAATGTATCAAACTCTCTCTCAACAAAATATATATCTTGCTACATCGGTGCGTAGGCCGATATCAAAATAATGCACCAAAATCACATATCCAAGCATAATCATGGGCCCCCGCTGGCCCCAATTGGCCCTGTACCACTACGATTGGCCCCATCTAGTCTTGCACTTGTAATTGTACATGGTGATGGTCCCCCTAAATCCCCTACCTATCCAACCATCACTACCCACTAGCCTAGATTAGTTGTTGTCAGCCCATAGGCCAAACCAATTGTATACTATGCATATCTCATGGCCTAGGGAAACTGATCTAGCACTATGGCCTCATAATATCTAATCTCCCATATAGTGGATAAGTAGCATGATTTGGGCATGAATTAGGTGGTCCTTTAACTACCCCTATCCCTATAAGAGATACCCTAATAGCATCTAGCTCTTCTATAATCATGGTAAGGGAAGCCTGTGCCTGGTCTCTTTCAACTCTCAAAGACTACACCTACCCCTACAAGGTGGCCACATGTCCCTATAATGTAGCCACCTATCCCTGTAAACCAATAACCTAGGCCTGTGCTATGGCAAGTGCTACTATTACCTGTCCATCTCCCTATACATGAGTTGATGCCTAAGCTAGATCTGCATCCATGGGCTACTAACCCCCATCACCCCATTTGAATTCTATCACAACATACCCACCCTGATACCAAGCCATGTAATAGTCATCAATGATTGCATCATCAATATGAGCCCTCATTGGTAACTCCTCAAAATTAGGCACAACATCTTATGGTTGGGGTGCAGGTAACATAAACTCTTCTTCCTCTCTCTTTCCTAAGAAAATTAGGTGGGATCTCCTGATCAAGCCTAAACTATCTCTACACATGATCAAATGGGAGAAGCTCATCCTTACCCTCCCTACGGCCATATATCCATATCCATATTTATAGACCTAAGGTGTAATATCTGAGCCATGCCCATTATGACCACCTAATGTAGGGCCTCCATATCATGTCCTTAACTACCAAGCCATTTAATTCCCCTTAGAACCACTCAATGTCGCTGGCTCCTCCACCCACCCCTGTCATAGCTCCAAATCTCCTCCATCATAGGAATCCCACTATATAATCCATCAAGAGATAACCCTCTATCAACAATCCTAGGGCCTTAGTACCTGAATGTGCTCAAGATCCCAATAGTTAAGAACAAAGTTGACACTAATCCCATACCACCTATGGTGTCTAAAACCCCAAAGCTCCTAGTATATATGTACTAATAAAATTAGGGCACAACTAAATATAATCTTCCCTAATAACATCTCAACTAACACACCTAATAAATCCATAAGAAACCATACCCTGACTGAGTCAAGTAGCACAAAGGTTGTTAATGCCATCATCATCATCATCATGATCAAGCATCTGTCTACTAGACCCATCTGGTATAATAGGTCGTATCCAAACCCACCTATATGCTACCATGCCTAAGCATGATCATCACCATAGATCATTTCCATCAGGTCATATACTTCCTTGCCCTCTATTTGATATACTACCTCTTCTTGGATCAATAGATGCATGATCCTATGCACATCCTCTGGTAGGATGGTGATCTCTCCAATTAGTAGCTAAAACATGTTTGTTATGGGGTCCCATTGCTTGATGAGTGCGATGATCATTATAGGGTCTCATGGTAGATGTTGATAATGTGGAATTACACTTAAGCCCACATCCTCCATATGTCACCACTCCTCTACAATCATGGCATCTCAAACCTCGACAAAGAGTATCAACACATGATCTCTCAACCTAATATGCTCTCTAGCCTGCAAGCATATCATACAACAATATATTTTAGTGTTTCACCTAATACTAAGTACTGAGTTTTGACCTACCCTTACCCTACCCCATTTCCATCTTACCCCATCCCCCTAGCCCATCTACCTACCTACCTTAACTAAGAAAATCCATAACACTCAACTACCAATCTAACTAATTCCCTAAAAGCACACCTTTTTACACCTCTAGCTAATCAACACAATACAAAAACTAGCATCACAAATTTCAACATTCAATAAGCCTACACTCATACCCTCAACCATCTATGGCTCCCTAACCATCACTGGTCACCTAAGGATGCTTAACCCCTTAGGGTCGACTAGAGATGGTCAAGTTGAACCATCACTGATCATTGTCTCCATCTTAGTGGTTGAGACTCAAACCCTATACCTCCTACTTTCACCAAAGCCAACATCTCAACATTCTAAAAACCTAATACACACTAACATTTGTTCCCAAAACCTACCCCCAAACCTATTTACAAATCAAAAGCTTTCCTAATCCTAATCTCCCTAACTTTTTTCTCAAACCCACCCCACCTATGGATTCCATAGCAAGCCTAAAATAGTACAATCCCTAAACAATCTTAAACCCTACCCTAACTACAAATTTAAATGTAACCCTTACCTCATTCTAGGAGTGCTTCCATGTTTGCAAGCCTCATCCAACTTATTTATCATGTCCTTGAACTACCTCCATCCTCTCAAATCCTCACTTGATAAGTACACCACTTGTTTTCTTCCACCTCAGCAACCCTCAACCCACCATGCACAAAAATCACCATAATTCACTAGAGCAAAATCACAAAAGTCCAAATGAGTGAAAATGACAGTCACTTTTTAATTTTACCCTAGAAACTTTTAGGTTTTTACCCTGACCATCACCAGTTAAGGTGATTGACATTGATCAACCCTTGGGGCATTCCCCTAACCATCACCGATTAGGGTCCCCACCTTACTTTTTAAAGCACCTGCTAGCAACCAACCTAGTTTCTCAACCATATCTTTCCCACATGGGAAGAAATACATTTGGCTAGATGTTTTGTTGGATATTGCATCCATGTAACTATGTAGGGAGCATCCATGTGCCTTGTGCACATGGAGTCATCTTGACCATACCCACCAACCCAACAACCTCATCACCTCACTGTTGGTCTATTTTTCCCTATTTAGCATGCAAATTTGCTACACTTTTTTGCTTGGTATTTTGACCTCAATGACAACATTTTCATGTTGACATTTTCTATTTTATAGCACCTCATGCATACCAACTCACTTATGTCTCAATGGGAGCACTTCCTACCTTAGATACCCATGAAACTTGACCTATTTGTGTTTTCTCTAGGAGTACTTCCTGCCTTGGATACCCACTAGGGAACACATAACCCCCTTAGGTGACTTGCATTTATGAGTATTCTTAACCACCATGCCTTTAGGTAGTCATGCAATTCACTTATCACTTGTTCGCCTTAGCATCGACCCTTACTTTTTACCAACATTGGCAATTTTAATTTTTTGCATGATCTCGACTATTGCACCATTTTGTCACATTTTGTGCATAAATTTTCATCTCACATGCCCAACCTTTATTTTTATCACCTACCTCATGACCTACCATCTACCTATTATCAAACTTGTACCTACCTATGTTTCACCTCACCATCTCCCAGTTTGAGGGGGCACACCTCCTCCTACTCTTGAGGCAAATAGATCTAGAGTCAGTTTCTATTTTTGTTTTGTTATTCATTTATGCAAGCTACATAACAAAAAGGAGAAAAATATAGACATTAGAAAACTACACACATGGTCCTAATCATCCTAATACCTTTAGTTTCTCTTGATCCTCTATCGACTACACCTATAAGTTTGACAAACCTACCTAGCCTAGCCTACTTACATAATATAGATTCGAGTTAGTCACTTGTCTAGATTAACTCACCTTTTCATCCATTTTAACCTATCTTTTTCCCAAGTCCTCAACTGGGGATGGTTATGGTGACCGTAAATGGTCACCCTAACCAGTGACAGTCAGGTTAGATAGCCTAGACTTAGCATGAAACCTACATGTAAACCACTACCTTGCTTTTCTAAATACGGTAGTCTAAATTTGTTTCTGAGTCCTTTCCATAGATGACTTATATTTATAAGCCTTCTTCAGGTCTAGTTTGGATAACCACTTCCACCTCTTGCTTGTGCCTATAAGAGAGAGAGGCCTGGGAGGTCAAACCATCTATAATTGTTATCAAGAGCTCTTTTTATCTAGAATCTCTTTTGTTAGGTCAATCAGGTCAGTTTGTATTATCAAGTGTTATCAGCCATCACATAGGCAGCTTACTTATTATTGACTCTCCACTAAGCTCCCAAGTACCGTTACATTGTTAGAATCAACCCAAAATCAACCAATAAGTAAATCCACATCAACTACCCACCAACTAATTTTTGGTAAAACAAGTATTCATTTTCTTGTATTCTTTTAGTAGGTTCTCATTCCAAGCCTAAGCTATCTCCCAAAATCCACTTTCCAAATCTTGTTAATCAATAAACCCAAACCATAGTTTTACTTTCAGATTCATTGACAGGAAACTGATGACAGTTACCTAATCAGTGATGGTTACCCTCAACCGGTGATGGTCACCTAACTGATGATGGTTACCCTTGACCAGTGATGATTGTATGACCGGTGACGGTCACCTGTGGCACTAAAAACTAAAAATCTAATATGACCCTTACACCCAACCAAATTCACTTTTCTATGTCCCTGCCTATTCATAGGCCCCTTTCTGATTTTTTAAGCCATACCCTAACCCATTAACACTAGTACTAATTAGTTTATCACTAATTAGATCATTTATAGTCTCTTTTCTAAATAATCTTTTCTTATATTTTACTTTAGTAATATTCTATTATTGATGCAAATATCTTCTTTCTAGTTTTATCAACTTAATTATTTAAAATAAGTGGATTAACAGCCCTTAAAAAATCTCTCGCTTCCATAATCTAACTCTCGCTAGGTAATCCACCCAACTATCCATCTAACAAACAAGTTCACTTTAGTGTTTTCTTATTTGTAGATATTCCTCCCAAGCTAAAGAGGAGCTCCAATAATCTTCAGATTCAATGCATGGACAATCAAATAGTTATTCCTACCACAACCCGTATTGAGTCTCTTTTCTCTCTTTAGAACTTAGGCTGAAAATTACTCTTAAATAGGCCTCTTGAAAATAATATCAAAATGTGAGTGAATAAAAATGTCACACAAATCTCATGACATAGGATATTATTGAACTTCTAATTAGACATTGTTGATTCTTAAAATTGCGTTGTTTCCAACACCAACATGGGAAGTTTCAGGAATGTGGGACTTGCGACCTAAAATGACCTCTAGATTTTAAAGAAGCTGGCTCTTCTTTATCTCAAATGTATTGTGGGAAAAAAGGATAAAAATTAAATGAAATCACCAATGCAATGAAAGAAAATAAAACTATGGCAATGTGCCTGAGTATGATTCGTTCCTTAATACTAAGCACAGTGAAGCTATCTTTAGGATTCAATTACATTAAAGAGCAAACAATGAATGATCAATGTAAAATATGAAAACAAATAGAATAAAAGGCTCACAACTTAGATGATTTTGAAATAACACAAAAAATATCAGCAAAGGCACAAAACTTAGTCTTATTAATTTTCCAGTCACATAAAAGTCACTAATACATGCATAGTTATACAAACTTTCTGAATTAAGAAAATAAAACAAAGGCAAATATTACTGGCCACAGCAAGAAAGTCTCAAAAACTTCTTATAAATATTTGATAACAATCTCTATGCAGAAAATTCTCTTCCTCTCCTTTTTCCTCTTTTTATGAACCTACGACTTGAACCCATATTTATAGCATAGGACTGGCTCAAGATTGCTCGCACGATCAAATCCCAACGGTCTAATTGAACTAGAACTTAACTGGAAGTGTCCAACAGAAGATATCTTTTAGATCTAAAATCGTTAGCCTCCCTTCAAGTTCATTGGTTGAAACAGATACACGTGGCATTTCCTACTGTGAAACAGGTGAGGACACTTGGCAGCATCTGCTAGTCTTAACAAGTGACGCATGGCAGCTTCCACTGAGCTATAGAAGCTTTAGATACCTTTTGAGAGTCTTGTAGAAGATGACACATGGTGGCTTCCACTGAGCTTTAGAAACACTATAGAAACATTTGGGACTCATTTATATTCACACAGACGATGACACTTGGCACGCTCCGCTTACTTTAGCAACTCACCAAAGGCCCACCACAATCCTTTCTCAACAATGAAACAAAAGGAAGAAACTGTGGATGTCGACACTTGGCGGTCTTTGTAGATATTACAAGGGACACGTGGTGCTTTCTATGTAACTTAGAGAAACATATTAAAATAAGCTTTTGAAACTTATAAAAAATTGAAATGCGAATGCTGACACTTGTCGAGCTCCGTGGGTATATAACAGGACACATGGCTCCATCCGCATTACTTAAAGAAATTATAATGTGTCCTAGTTGATGACACTTGGCATGTTCTACATGACTCTGAGACTTACACAAAACTTAGGCAAAATGAAAACCCGTGCCCATGCTCTGTGTCAAAACCTTCACTACCAAAATTGAAATGCATAGGGACAAAACTAGAGCATACAACTGAAACTCAAAACAAAATGTAGAGTATTTTACTTTACATTTCTTGGCGACCCTGAGGAATTTTGAGCCTACTCAAAAAATAATCCAAAGAATATATAAAAAATGTGGCAAAAATCATAAATTATGTAAGGTCATTTAATAAACAGACCATTCAACATCAGATAGTCCCTATTTATTTTGCAAATCTTGGAAGGCTAAATCAAGGTTGATGATGTCCTTATACAAAAAACTCTACAAAACATGAACTATAGTCTTCAATTGGAAATCAAGTTGGGCCATGCAGATCAAGACAACTTCCACTTCTAGAACTGATGATGCATGAGACAACGTGTCAAACACATCATAAAAGTGGCTACATAAAGGTACCTTGGGGAATTGAGAGAGATTTAGTGAATGTGAGAGTTTCAAAAAATTTGAAGACGTTGAGTCATGGCCACATGTTCATAGAACACTTATTAAAAGAAAGATCAAGAAAAAAATGGGAAAATAGAGCAACAAGGAAAGGGAAACTATCTAACTATAATACATGGGAGATACTGCTTAAATGAAACGTTTCAGGTAGATTCCATTCACAAGAATCTCTTAGGGTTCACCCTCCATTGTTTCAAGGTCAAATGAATTTTGTTGTTTACATGTACGAATCTTATAGGGGCCAGTCCATAATGAATCAAATTTATTGTGTCGACCTGACTTGGCAGCTCTCGCATCCCATTTCAAAACAACTGAGCCTACTTTGAAATGGGGTTTTGAAGTCTTCTTATCGAAGCAGTCTTTGATTATTTTTTGATGTTTCATTAAATATTCATGTGTTGTATATCTTTTTTCTTGAACTTCTAGGAGCTCAGCAAGTCTGACCTGCATGGGGCCATTCTCCTCAATTTCAATCTATTTTAATAACTGGAGAGCAGGAATCTCCAAGCTTAGGGGCATTACAACAGACTTACCATAGACCAATTCATATGGGGACATCTTTGTCACTTATTTAGGCATAATTCTATCAGCCCATAGTGCTATATTAAGCACTTTATGCCACTCTTTGTGATGATCAGCCCCTATTCTCTTAATAAGTCTAATCAGGTTCTTGTTGGTTGATTCTACCAAACCATTACCCTGAGGGTAATAATTTGAGGAATTTTTTAGATAGATTCCATGCTTTAGTGCAAATTCAGATATTTTTGCCCCTAAAAATGCCTTAGCATTATCTCAAATTATGGTACGAGGAGGCCCAAAGCGAGTAGTGATATCCCCCAAAAACTCTAAGATCACGTTTTATGTTGCTTCTTTGAGTGGCACTACCTCACTCCATCTGGTAAATTAATTTGTAGTAGTTAGAATCTATTTGTGTCCCATACTCGACACCAGATTGATCATTATAATGAAGTCAAGACCCCATTGAGCAAAGGGTTCATCAATAATTATAGGACTAAGGGACATTGTTGCATTCCTTCTCTTCCCCACATAATACTGACAAGATTGGCACTTTTTGACTAGTTGATAATAGTCTATAAATAAAGTGGGCCAGAAATAACCTACCTGACTTATTTTTATAGCTGTGGTTCTTGCAGAAAATGTCTACTTGAGACTCCATGGTGCATTTCATGTAGTATATTCTGAGCCTTATCTTTCTTTATGCATCTTAAAAGTATGCCATCAATATTTATTCTGAAAAGAACTTGGTCAATTAAAACAAAATAGACCCCTTGCTACCTATAGTATCTCTACTTGTCCTGAGAGAGCTCTTTTGGAAAAATCCCATGTTTCATAAAATGGATTTTGTTTATGACCCAGGAGTTCTGATCAATTTCTTGTATCCTTAATACATTTTCCTTTTATGTTTCTTCTTTTCCATATCTTGAGCCATGTATTGGCACAACCCCCTACCTCTGACCAGCTTAGTGGGTCTGACCTCTACATCATACTCAAGGATCATTGTTATCTAGTTTGATATTTTTTCAATAATTTCACCTTCCATAATATATTCTCTGACACTAGGTTGAGTCACAAGTATCAGAATCTTATTTCCTAATACCATATGCCTAAATTTCTTGAGGGTTTTTACCATAACATATGCCTATTTCTACACAAAGTTGTATCTAGATTCATACTCCCTAAGAGTCTTTGAGAAAAAGGCTATTGGGTGTTCTCCCTCTTGTTGATCATCTTTCTGTGTTAGGACAACAACAACACTGAACTCTCCTCCATAAACATACATTATAAAAGACTTAGAGAAGTCTGGGTTACTAAGTACTGGGGCTATTGAAATTGCTTTCTTGACCTCCTCAAAAGCTTGTCTTTCTTCAACAAGAGTGTCATTGATCTCATTAGGCCTGCAAAGTTTGATATGAACTGATCAAAAAAATTAATCTTTTACAAAAAGGACTGAACTGACTTCTTATTTACTGGTAGGGACAAGTTCATTATGGTTGTGACTCTCTCTAGATCTATAGAGACTCCTTCTTTGGATACTATATGTCCCACTAGTTTTCCTTGAGGTACTACAAAGATACACTTCTTGGGATTCAGGGATATTCCAAACTCTTGACACTTCTTAAAAATAGATTCCAGATGATCAAAATGATCAATAGCATTCTTGAAAAAAATAGTGAGATCATCAAGATAAATCAGAATGATTTTATTTATGATTTCTCCAAATGCTACATCTATTTCTCTTTGAAAAGTGGCTCCAACATTTGACAAGACAAATGGCATCTTGGCATATGCAAACATTCCCCATTTGGTAGTAAATGCAGACTTGTGTTGGTCTTCATCAGCCAACCAAATCTGATTGTATCCAGAGATACCATCTAGCAAGAAAAATCTCTTTGATCCAACCACAATCTATAAAATTTGTTCCATAGAGGGCAGGGGATTGTGATCTTTCAAAGATGCTCTAATTAGGTCTCTGAAATCCACACAGAGCCTTATGTCACCATTATTTTTTTTGACTGGTACTAGATTGGATACCCAAGTTGAGTGTTTGATTGAAAAAATTATTTTAGATTCTAAGAGTTTTTGCAACTCATCCACCATTAGAGGTTCAATCCTTGGATTCACTAGCCTTTGCTTCTATCTGACTGGCTTAGATACTTCAGTCAGTTCTATGGTGTGTTGAATGATGTCTCTGTTATATCCATGAAGGTCTTCATAGGTCCAGGCTATTATTTTGTCATATCTTTCACACAAGTCAATTAGTCTTTCCCTTTCCTCTTGGGTTGTGGAATTTTCAATCTTTAGTTTTCTCCCTTCACTCACTTGTATCTCAAAATAATCTATATTATTTGCTTGAAACCTTTTCTTCTCTAGGCTTACATCTTCTAGATCAAATAGGTTTTCTAAAGTAACAAGCCTTTGGGAAGCTTATTGGTCTTTAATTAAATAATTTGTTCTCCATATGCTTCTTCAATTTTGGGTTGTAATTGATTAACAAATTCCCCTGAATTTTGCAAAAATGAGAGTACCTAAAAATCATTTTCAAAGACTTTCCAATTTTCATTATTGTCTGGGATAGTTGGCCTTACTATAACTTTGACTGACTCATTGTTGACTAATAGATCAGTTGTTGGGTCAAACTATGAGCCAATTTGTGCCATCCTATCTGCTTCAAAATTTTGGGTTCTAGGAACTACTTCAATATTGAAAGCTTCAAAATCATCTATTAAGTCCCAAATTCTGTGTCTATAGGATCTCATCCTTACATTTTTGGCTATTGTTTTTTCTCTGATTTGTTTCACCACTAGTTCTAAATTTCTTTTTACTATCAGATTCTTTACTCCTTTTTTCTTGGCTAACATGATCCCATGTACTAAGGATTCATATTTAGCATCATTATTAGTACAGGAAAATTGGAAACGGATAGCTCTTAAAATTTTCTCACCATTTGGAGCAACAAGACAAATTCCTGTTGTAGCACTATTTTTACTTCTAGCCCCATCAAAATTTAAGGTCCAAATTTCTGAGTACTTTTCAAAGTCTCGAGTCTTTGGCATTTCTTCCCTTAAAATATTTTGGATTTCATGGTCTTCATCAAATATGACATAAGTTCCCAGACCAATAGAGTTATAATTTTCATATGGGTCACTTTGCATCATAGTTAACAACTAGTTATTTTCCTCCTCTTGGTCATGTTCAGTCCAGTCACCTAACTCTTCAACAAAGACCCTTTCTTCCTTATTTAACATAGTATGAGCTACCTCTAATTTTGGGGTTGGTTCATTGGTGATGTGATCTTTAGATAGTGATTCAGATAGTGTTTTCATCTTTGTACCATATTTGGTTCTTAGGATGAGGTGAGACCAATCAAGTGACATATAACCTCCTATCTTGGCTGTGAAATCTCTGGATAAACATAGGCTAAATACAGCGGGTATATCTATGACTACCACATCTTGATTGACAATTATATTAGGGAAAGTATACAATTGCAATGGGAGTTATTTAATTTTCCCTATTGTTTGCACCGATTTCCCATCTAGCTGCATAACTCCTCTAGTAAGTGGCTCATACTTTATTTTTAAAGCATCTACTATTTGTTTAGGCATTACTGTAGTACTAGCCCTTGAGTCTATCATTGCATTATGTAACAGTTTATTTCCAACTATCAAATTTAAATAGAAGGGCTCTGGTTTGGATTTGCTTACTTCTAGTGCATTGTTCAAAAGGGTTGTTGTCTGCAAAGGAACCGTGTCTTTGAGTTTTTCTTATCAGCAGGTCCTCCTTTGATACCAGTATGTTTAGTCACTGCTTGGCCCTACATAGATTCTTACAATAGTGTCTTTTGCTTAGGAATAGATAACATGTCCCATATTGACACATGTGTTGGGGTCTTCTTTTGCTGATCCACCACATTCACCGATCCTAGTGTTTGGGTTCTTAGATAATAAGGGTACCTTGATTTTTCTTGAACTTGTCTAGAAATTACTTGGTTATGCACTGAGGTATTTCTTGTCTAGCAGCTATGTTTTGATGACCTTGAAATGGAGGAATCCCCATAATTTCATTATTTGTGACTTTAGGTCGTTCCATCATCCTTCTCTTAGCTCTAGTCTAGTAATCTGATTGTATCAATGGCTTCTTGGAAGTAGAAGCTTCATTTAAGAATACTAACTCTTCATCTTCAACCCATGAAAATAAAGCATGATTAGGGGCTATTTCTTCTTCTTGTTGTAAGGACATCCCTTGCATCTGAGCCACCATGACTAAATTTTGCATACCAAGGGATTGGTAGGGTTGAGTGTCAGAATTATTTGCAAATTGTCCATCCATTCTTCTTTGCTCTGTTATCTTTTGTTGTAGATTACTACTAGGAAAATCTCTGGGCATATGAGCATGATTACAAGGGAAACACCAAGCATTGGTGCCATCTGCATAATTATTCTACCCTAGAACAATCTCCTTGTTTGGATTAGGGGGAACAGTCTGTGAGGGTGTAAGGACTGTAACTAATTGGTTTGATGGTTGAGGGTTAGTTTGCCTTTGAGGACCCTGATACTGATTTGGCTGTGGTGGAGGTTATATCCTTGGTATCCTTGATATTAGGGTCTAGAATAAGGATTCTGCTATCTTTTTAGGTTAATTATCTCATTAAAAAATGTCCTTAAGATGTTTTTGACATCATCCATCTCAGATAACTGGACAGGGACATCTACTTTAGTAGGTTGTTGAGGAAATGTATACATAGACATAGGTGGGGCTATGGGATTAGGGGCTTCTTGAGGCAAAGGTAAGGTAATCTCTAGAAACATGGGCATGGGAGGCCCTGGGGGCAACTTTCCAGCATCTATCAAGTTATTTTTAGCTCTGACTGCATAGTCATAGGCTTCTGGCAGAGTTTGACCTCTAAGTGACTGAATCATTATTGATATATCTGAATTTAAAGCTTTAAGATAAAATACTATAGCCATACCTGGTAATGGTCTTGCTGTAGCAGGAATTTTTTCCCAAGTCTTTTGAAATCTTGAACTAAAATCAGTCATTGCTTCTTGTGGTGCCCTTTTGATAGTAATCAATTGTTGCAACAAAGAAGATTTATCACCCTTTTCTTCAAATCTTGCAAAGAAAGCATCTCCAAGCTGATCCCATGTAGATATTGTATTTAGGGACAAAGATCTGTACCAATACAGAGCCTTCCCCTTAAAAGAAGCTGCTAACAATCTTATAGCCACATTATGCTGTGTGATCACATGTATTGCACAGACATCAGACACATCCTATAGATGTTCTTCAGGTGTTTTAAAATCTTCCCCACTAAATTTGGGTAGAGCTTTCAGGGCATTTACTAGAATAAGATCCCAAGTGGTTGGTGGTACTGGGAGAATCAGAGCACTGTCAGTGTTCCAATTTGCATAATTATTTGGGGCTATGGGTGCTCCCATGTTTTCTCTTGGTGTTACTATAAACTGATTGACCCTTCTTCTTGAATTAGTTATCAATGGTGGTAAAAGAATACTTGGGTTCACCGCATATTGAGCTCTTGTTACTGGTTCATAGCTCTGACTCCTTGTAGCTCTTTGGTTCATATAGTCTTGAAAGAAACTTCAAGAGATTGTCCCACTAGGCGTGCCAAAAATTGTTGATGCTTAAAATTGCATTGTTTCCAACACCAACATGGGAAGTTTCAGGAATGTGGGACTTGCAACCTGAGACAACCTCCAAATTTTAAAGATGTTAGCTCTTCTTTATCTCAAATGTATTGTGGGAAAAAGGGATAAAAATTAAATGAAATCACCAATGCAATGAAAGAAAATTTAACTATCGTGATACACCTGAGTATGATTCATTCCTTAATACTAAGCACAATGAATCTATCTTTAGGATTAAATTACATTAAAGATCAAACAATGCATGATCAATGTAAAAGATGAAAACAAATAGAATCAAAGGCTCACAACTTAGATGATTTTGCAATAACATAAAAAATATCAGCAAAGGCACAGAACTCAATCTTCTTATTAATTTTCTAGTCACATAAAAGGCATTGATACATGCACAGTTATACAAACTTTTTGAATTAAGAAAATAAAACAAAGGCAAATGATATTACTGGGCATAGCAAGAAAGACACAAAAACTTCTTATAAATCTTTGATAACAATCTCTATGCAAAAAATTCTCTCCCTCTCCTTTTTCCTCTTCTTCTGAACCTGCAATTTGAACCCATATTTATAGCATAGGATTGGCTCAAGATTGCCCGCACGATCAAATCCCAATGGTCTAACCAAACTAGAACTTAACTGGAAGTGTCTAACAGAAGATATCTTTTAGATCTAAAATGGTTAGCCTCCCTAAAAGTTCATTGGCTGAAACAAATACGCATGGCATTTCTCACTATGAAATAGGTGAGGACACTTGGCAGCATCCACTAGTCTTAACAAGTGACACATGGTGGCTTTCGCTGAGCTATAGAAGCTTTAGATACCTTTTGAGAGTCCTACACAAGATGACACATGGTAGATTCCACTGAGCTTTAGAAACACTATAGAAACATTTGGGACTCATTTAGATTCACACAGACGATGACACTTGGGATGTTTCACTTACTTTAGCAACTCACTCAGGGCCCACCACAGTCCTTTCTCAACAATGAAACAAAAGGAAGAAACTGTGGATGTTGACACTTGGCGGTCTTCACAGATATTATCAGGGACATGCAACACTTTCCACGTAACTTAGAGAAACATATTAAAATAAGCTTTTGAAACTTATAATAAACTAAAACGTGGATACTGACACTTGTCAGGCTCCATGGGTATATAACAAGACACGTGGCTCCATCCGCGTTACTTAGAGAAATTATAATGTGTCCCAGTTGATGACACTTGGCATCTTCCATGCGACTCTGAGACTTAGACAAAACTTAGGCAAAATTAAAACCTGTGCCCACGCTCTGTGTCAAAACCTTCACTGCCAAAATTGAAATGTGTAGGGATAAAACTTAGAACATTAATAAAATAAAATGTAGAATATTTTACTCTACAGACATCAAACATTTTGTCATAACATTTATAATGATATGAATAAATTAAATACATCATAAATTTACCCAAATACATTCTTTTAATTCTTTTAAGCTCAAATAATAATTTGTCCTTGTGTACAGGACCAAAATTCTTAATGGGCCCAACTAACAACTAACTTACTCACCTTTTGTTAACCCAATTAACATATAACTTAAAACATTAATAAAGTATTAACTGAGGGTGTACCTCACAAGGAGAATCATGCCCCACAAAAATTACTAATAAAATATCTATATTACTAAAACCAACAATCCCCCTTAATCTAAAGGAAACAAAAGATGGTTTGCAATAATAACACATAAGAGGTATACTATAAAACTCACTTCAATATTCCAAATAGTCACTTTTACCTCTTATACTAATCAAATTATGTCAACATGTCTACTATAACCATAAGTTGGTCTTTTGTGCCATATACCTATCGACATTACCTAACACAAAGATGATTGATTTACCTCATTCACCATCTCTTTTATCGATGTACTTATATTGAAGTATGAACATCATAATGGGAATGCCAAACTATGTCGATCTTTATCTTGAAGATAATTTTGAACCTAAAATATGGCACATGCTACTTAATTCCTAAAAACTCTAACCACTTTGTAAACAATCTTATGTGTGTAACACCATCATTTTTCATACACATTTTTGCTTAAAACCCCTACCAATATGTATAATTACTCAAAGACTAATCAAAACCCCAATACACCCTTACCCCTATCAATTGAGAGGTGAGAATTATATGCAACATAAACAACACCATATAACTAGTATGCTTCTCATCAATGATATTAAGAAATTAAAACCAGAATTTAGCATAAACAAAAATAACACCAAATTCCTATTATCTAGGGAAAATGCTATTATATAAAAACTTGATTGTAAAGTTAGTAGCAAACTCATAATGGGTGGTTCTTCTATATTTGTCATTGAAATCGAGCCTAATGAACCTATAGACCAAAAGATGCTAAATATTTGTCTCTAATGGTAACAAAATCATGAAAACAATAGTTTTACAATCATAGTGTTCACACCAAAACTAGTATTTTCAAGTTCAAATTAAGACCATGGTGTTAATTACAACCAGGATTGCACCATTTATACAATTAATGTTGTCTATCTTATTCAAAATAATTTTTAATTACATTTATTTGAAAAAAAACATAAAGGGAGATGCCAAACCAAAACTAACTTTTTCAATAAACTCAAATTATGCTACTTCAAGTAACCACATGTCATTTGTTTCAAATTGTTGATACTTTGTCATTTCCATCTCAACTAGACATGCTAAGAATCAGGTTTGTATAGCTTTGGCCTTATTAGGAGTTTGATATGAGGGCACTTTTATTGCAAGTGTTAGGGTGTGGAGCTAAAAGCTTCAACTATTTGCAGACACAAGAAGAGGATGCTGAAGAACCAGAGAAACTGGCGTCAGTAGTATAACTGACATCGATCACAGACAGTGGAGAAGGAAACCGGCGATGGCAGGGAGTCGGCCGACGTCGGTAGCACCAGATAGATAGGGACCGACGTCGGTCGCCTGTGTATTCCAGAACTGTTGTTGACGAATAGTCAGTTAAGTGAAGCGAGTGTTTGCATGTCAAATGACTAATTATAGTCACGAGCTGCGTGTCTAATTATTGTAGTTAGATTTCTATTTTTGTAACCATGGGATTCTATTTAAAGACCCATGAGGCATGTATTGTAATTACCAAGAAGGCAAGTAAAAGCATTGAAGCAAGCAAGGTCAAGGAGATCTACAGGTGTAAGGTCAAGGAGATCAGCTGAAGCATTCAAGGAGGGATAGCAACTCAGGTTGTAGAGTTGGTTTTGTGTTGAGCAAGAGAGAGAGGAAAGAAGGTCTTGAGGTGTGGCAAGCCTTTGAGGTGGAGGAAGAAGTGGCATCTTCCTTATTGTATTTTCTTCTAGTAATATCTAATACAAGAGTGTGTATTGTCTCTCAAATTCTTTGTTGTCTCAATTTTCTAGTTACTTTATCATTCTGGTATAATTTTGTGTTTAATTGATTATAAAAAAGTAATCAATTGTGCTTCCGTTGGATAAGGGGTCACCTAACAGTTGGTATCAGAGCATATTGATTGTTGTAGGTTCTCCTGACAAGTGGTATCAGAGCTACGGTTTGCAGGAAGCAAGGTATTGTTTTTTTATTACAGGGCATTCACATGGTTTTCTGATTGAGTGGGAGTTTAGCAATGGCAGAATAAAGTAAGCTACGAATGGAAAAGTTTAACGGCAAGAATTATCAACATTAGAAGATGCAGATTGAGGACTATCTGTATTAGAAAGATTTGTACTTATCATTGGGTGGGGTTGCATGCAAGCCCACAGATATGAAGGATGAAGAATGGAGTGTTCTTGATCAGAAGGCTCTCGGTTCCATAAGGTTGAGCTTTGTATCGTCTGTGATTTTCAGCTTATCATAGTGCAAGACAATGGAAGAGTTGATAAAGTCTTTGGTGAATTTATATGAAAAGCCCTTGGCTTCTAATAAGGTATATCTTATGAAGCAGCTATTTACTTTGAAAATGCAAGAAGGTGGATCAGTACATACTCATCTCAGTGATTTCTATGGTTTGGTAAACCAACTAGCTTCAGTCAATATTGTTTTTGATGATGAGGTAAAGGCTCTCTTGATTTTATGTTCTTTGCCTAAAAGTTGGGACAGTTTGGTTATGGCAGTAAGTAATTCTGCATCTGCTTCTAAAATATTAAAATTTGATGATGTTATGAGTGTGATCTTGAATGAAGAAATACGCAGGAGAAGCACAGGTGAATCATCAAGGAATGCTCTAAGTGCAGAAAGTAGGGGAAGGCAAAGAGAGAAGATTGAGCAAGGGAAATCAAGGTCAGGAAGGAGATCCGAGTCCAAAGGTATTTCCTGCTGGTTTTGTGGAAAGAAAGGACATACAAAGGAGTGTTGATTGAGAGATAAAGAGAATCAACATGAAGGTATTGAAGAAGCAAAGGATGCAAATATTGTGGTACAGGATGCTCTCATACTTTCTTTGGATGGTCAGGTAGGATCATGGATTTTAGATTTTGGTTCATCTTTTCATGCATCCCCAAACAGAGATTTGTTTCATGAGTATGAATAGGGAGACTTTGGAGTGCTCTATTTAGGGGATGGTACACCTTGTCAGATAGTTGGCAAAGGGAAAGTGCAGCTGAGATTGCAGATTGACAACACATGGGTGTTGAAGGAGGTCATGCATGTTCCAATTCTAAAGCAAAGTCTGATTTTTGTAGGAAGGTTGGGAGATGAGGGATGCACAATAACCCTCACAGTGGACTCTTGGAAGGTTACCAAGGGAGCACTTGTTCTAGCAAGAGGTAAGAAAGTAGGTACTCTTTATCTATCTACTTGTATTACTGATTCTACTTCTAGTGTAGATTCGAAGATGTGGTCTAATAGGCTTGGTCACATGAATAAGAAGAAAATGGACGTTCTTGATTCAAGAGGTATGTGTTCAGATTCGGAAAGCATAGATAGAGTTCATTGCAGAAAAATGAAATTTGATGCTTTTGACAAGAACAAAGAAGCCTTGGTGTTTATAAAGGAGATGAAGGACAGAGATCAGTCATAGGAGCTGAATAAATCTGAGCAGGGTAGTATAGATAGAGGTTTGATCCAAGAAGAGCTCATGGATGAAAATTTCATCACTTACAGGAACACACAGATGCCAATGTTAGTCACATGGGACCGACGTCAGTCATCCAGATACCGACATCGATCATGTGCAGACCAGCAGGGTCGATAGGTCAGGCAGGAGAAGTCTGACGTCGATCATCAGGACCGACGTCGACAGTGGGGGACGCCAGCGTCAGCCAGGGAAACGACGTGGGCAGTCAGGGTCAGTGCAGGGAACCGACATTGGTCAGGAGTAGACTGGGAGATGGCCGAGATCGGTCACTAAAATAGATGATGGGTGGACAGCTAGATGTCAAGGAGTCTCAAACACCCATATGGAAGTCAGAAATGGTAAGTGAACCTCATATTCGTTGTTCACCTTCTTTATATTGCTTACTGATAGTCAAGAACTAGGAAGATGGAAGAAGCAATGCAGGTAGAATCCAGAAACAGTGGGAACTTGACATGAATGAGGAGTGTGAGTCCTTGGAGTAGAGCCAAACAGGTATTTGTTGGTAGAGTTGTCAGTTGGAAGAAAGCACTAGATGGAGGGATGGATTCCCGTTTTAGAGAAGAGAGTGGATGGACACATGAGACAGAAGGCTATGGTATATGGTCTTGATTAGGCTGCAGATAATGGAGGTTTGACCATTGTATTTTATCTTTACCAGGTTGGATAATATTAGCTACATTATCCTATTACTGTATTGTGTTACTTGTTGCAGGGTTTCATAAATAGGAAGTTTTCTGAGCTAAGGGTAGAGTTGGTTCAGAAGTATGTCATGAAGAATTTGGGAGTAGCAAAATTCTTTTGGCATAAGTGACAGGTTTAGCATCATAGGTTTCAGTAGTGGTTGGTCTTCAAGAGTGACTTCGAAGAGGGATACAGAGCCAAAGGAACAAAATAGATGGTGTACAGGTATAGGTACAGTAGCAACTGTTTATCTCCAAGTGGGAGATTGTTAGGGTGTGGAGCTAAAAGCTTCAACTATTTGCAGACACAAGAAGAGGATGCTAAAGAACCAGAGGAACTAGCGTTGGTAGTATAATCGACATCGGTCACAGATAGTGGAGAAGGAAATCCGCGACGACAGGGAGTCGGCCGACGTCGGCAGCACCAGACAGACAGGGACCGACGTCGGTCGCCTGTGTATTCCAGAACTGCTGTTGACGAACAGTTAGTTAAGTAAAGTGAGTGTTTGCATGTCAAATGACTAATTATAGTCACGAGTTGCGTGTCTAATTATTGTAGTTATATTTCTATTTTTGTAACCATGAGATTCTATTTAAAGACCCATGAGGCATGTATTTTAATTACCAAGAAGGCAAGTAAAAGCATTGAAGCAAGCAAGGTCAAGGAGATCTACAGGTGTAAGGTCAAGGAGATCAGCTAAAGCATTCAAGGAGGGATAGCAACTCAGGTTGTAGAGTTGGTTTTGTGTTGAGCAAGAGAGAGAGGGAAGAAGGTCTTGAGGTGTGGCAAGCCTTTGAGGTGGAGGAAGAAGTGGCATCTTCCTTATTGTATTTTCTTCTAGTAATATCTAATACAAGAGTGTGTATTGTCTCTCAAATTCTTTGTTGTCTCAAGTTTCTAGTTACTTTATCATTCTGGTATAATTCCGTGTTTAATTGATTATAAGAAAGTAATCAATTGTGCTTCCGTTGGATAAGGGGTCACCTAACAGTTGGTATCAGAGCATATTGATTGTTGTAGGTTCTCCTGACAGCAAGGTGACACTTTTTCTAAGTTTATATATTGTTAGGGTTAGTTGATTTATATGATTAGGGTTATATTTCATTTTAAAACATCATTTTTTCATTCTAGATCACATTTCATTTCAAAAATGGCAAGATTCACATTGTGAATCATAATTTCTTTCCTGAAATAGTGAGTGTTTCATTTGTAAATTGTACTTTAATTTTAGCATATTGTTTTTACTAATTATTTCTAGAATACTAGATGCAACATATTGTTTTGTTATTTTATTTAGTAGATTAGTTTTTTGTTGCCTTCTAGCCTAGTTTTTTTTATTTTAGACTTTAGTCTACCCAAGCCAAAAAACTAGATAATGGATTTAGGCTTGAAGTGAATCCCTTAGGTAATATGTTGTTTTTTTTCCATCCCTATGCCAACCCTTGTTTCAAGTCATTTTATTCACATCCATGTGCCCAAAATAATTTGTAAATCTAAATAGGAAATAATGGTAAGTATTGGTATTAAGTAGTATACGTAGCTAAGGAGTAGTCTTGCACATGAAATATTTTAACTAAATCCAAGATGGGATTAGTATAGATAGTTAATGAGTAGTCTACCACATGAAATATTTTAAGTGAATCCAAAATAGAAAGTAAGGTTGTTAAACTCAATGCGATAAAAGAGACCAAAGGGGGATATCATGATAAAACCCTAGAGGGGAGAGGTTTTAATACTCAAGGGGGGATAAAGTGGTAAAACCAAAAAGAGAAAATGATAAATGTTAAAATAAACAAGAGGGGATAGAATGTAAAACCCAAGATGGAAAAGGTTGAAATACCCAAGAGGAAAAATAAGACTCAATTGGAGATAACACAATTATAAGAAACATGAAGGGATAACTCAATCATGGTTGTAAAATAAATTACTCATAAATGTAAAGATATAATAATAATGCAACATGAGAGAAAGCTAAGGCAAACATAGAGAGTGACAAGATATATCATATCTCACAAGTGTCTCAAAATATCATCAAATACCTCTTTAATAATGGTGTAGATATTACATAATAGCTCATATCTTATTCCTACCAGTGTCTCCTTGATTGTCTAAATTCCTAGGAAACACTTACTTGCGAATGTATTCGATTGAAAATATAAGAGGATCTAGGTATGAAGATATATAATCTATTATATTATGTATCTCTTTATGATCGTTGTGAACTCTCTTAATGATCATGGTGTTTAATTATCATGTTAATCATGGGGAGCTCGTCCCCAATCCATGTAGTATGCAATTGTCACAAATGTTGCTAATATATTATACATTCTTTTCTAGAATCTGTATGAGAGTTATAATGTTTTCTTCTCTTGTGAGACTCTTTGTGAATATGTTGAATGGTAGTGGTGATTGTTATATGAGTGGTGTGATAAATATGGTAAGTGACTTCATTACATATGGAGATCCTATTGGTGTTATCGATATACTTGACATTCTTATTTATACCGTGTAGTAAAAAAATGAAACTCAAAACTCCTATATGAGTAAGTGGAACATGCATATCCTCTATCTACCTCATAAGTGTGATCATTTGAATCCATACACTCCATATGTTTTTGATTATCATGTCTCCATATAATGCCTAGAATAATTGTGACATGATAAAAATAATGAAAAATCATATAATGGTTTGCTTTGATTTAATGAAGTAGATAGGTGAGGAGACTCCTTATATGGAGTGATAGTAGGTGGGGAGTTTTTTTGGATGGAGAGATAATGAATGGAACTAAGAAAATAGTAAAATATTCTTGAAGAACATCATTGAGTACTAATATCATCATTATTCTAATTGAATAAAGAAGAGGAATTGATCATTATTTTAGAAACGTGTTTGAGGTGGACTATGATGCTTCACATGTGGGTGTTGGTGAAGTATTGAGTCAGGAAGGTTGGTCTATGAGGCCCCAATTTGAACAATGCTAGTATTATTGGAATTTTCATTATTTCACACTTGTTTTGATGTGACATGTTTTATATAATATTGGAGATAAGAGAAACTTATTTTTATATTATGATTGAGATAGTGGTTCATTATGTATATGATATTATTAGTTGCTTGCATGAGTATTATTTAGGTTCTAGTTATGGATGATTCCATTTATTCAATGAGATGCATATTATATTATTGTACTAGTGGATCTAGTGTATTTTTAGCATGTCAATTGAGTGTATGGATAATTGGATGTTGAAATGTGGATATTACCTTGTGATGATTATTGAAATGTGTTTTTTTATGTTTTTACGTGTGTGTGTGTGTGTGTGTGTGTGTGTGTGTGTGTGTGTGTGTGTGTGTATTATGTTAATATATGTTAATTGATATGTTTATATTCAGTCACTTCAAATATAGGGAAAATAAATTTTAGGGGTGAATTGATGTGCAGGTGAAAAAAGGCTAAGCAATAAAACTAGGACTATGCCACACATAAGTGTACTAATATAATTATTTGAGTAGTGTCCTACATGGCACTTTTAACATTAAAATCCAATACTAGTGTTACCTTATAAATTAAATTTGAGTTTTAGATTTTTAAACCTTCCTGACACTATTCATACCCTATTGTTATACCTTAGAAGTTACTTTAACCTTATCTTGAGTTATAAAGGTAAATAAAATACCACTTTAGTTTCAATTACACAAAACTCAAATGGAAAATTAGACCTAACTATTTAAATTGGTGAAAATTAAAGTATAAATGTTGGTAGGTGGATTTAAGCCCCTTTTCACCAAAGGGATGGACATAGACCTTTTGGAAGTGTTAAAAAAGATTTAGGACAGCCCATGTGACCATTTATGGCATGGGGAAGATAACACGTTTATTAGCATGGGTATGCCTTCCTCACCCACATGAGTTTATAAAAAGATTTATTCCATTGGAAAACTTTTGGTAGAAGAGACAACGAATGGGAAGAGACAAGCATCACCTTCCCATTGGCCATCAAGTTTGAGTGTTTTATCTTTAATAAGTAA
The DNA here is from genome assembly GCA_037957365.1 of Torreya grandis. Classification (NCBI taxonomy): domain Eukaryota; kingdom Viridiplantae; phylum Streptophyta; class Pinopsida; order Cupressales; family Taxaceae; genus Torreya; species Torreya grandis. The sequence continues at coordinate 1,342,659 of JARHVA010000313.1, read as the reverse complement.
AGTCTCCCTTATAAGTATTTTTTTCTCAATTTTCGTTTGAAGAGGTGAGTTAAAGTCTGAGAAAAAGGAAGGAGCTTGGACAAAGATAAGAAAGAGCTTGGTTTTGAATAAGTTTGTTTACAAAAAGGCACTTGGAGGAGGTTACCTTATTTAGTATCAAGGGATGGAACTAAGATAGGTGTTCCCAATTCACCCATAAATCTATTTATTGTATTTTTTTTAAATATTGTCTTCCTTATTATTTGTATATTTTTAAAAGGGTGTATGGACACTTTTTTTTACCCTTTTTTCTTGTTGTTTTCCATGGTTGAGCCTATGGCCACCATGTAGTTTTTTAACCTATTTTTCAACATGGAGATGTTAAATACCTCATTTATTAGTTATTTTGATAGTCCTTTTTGTGATTTAAAATTGTAAATTTATGATGCCAAATGGGCCTACCTTGTGTATTTATTGTATGGTTTCATTGAATAGGGTTTGGGCATGGTAATTATGTTCCAAAGTCCTCATACTTGAATATATTGCATGGATTTTTGGCGATAGGTAATCAAATGATTCCAAAGTCCTCTCGTGGCAAGGGAGAATGGTTTGGGCAAGGGGAGGCATTTCAAAGTCCTCCTCCCACCCTATAGTGTGGAGAGTAGCAAGTCTCATCCACAATGGATGAATTTAGAATCTAATCATGTGTTGAAAATATTTTTTTACTACCGTACCTCTCTTATACCTTTTATATGTGTACTCTAGATTTGGTTTTATGTGTTGTTGGATTGGGTTTTAGTAGGAGCCCCTTGTCATAGGGTATTTTGTTAGGTGAGCCTTCTAGTTGAACTTGTCAAATTTCATTTACCTAAACTTATCCTAAATTCATTATTAGTATTATTTATGTTCATATTTGAGATTTTTACACTCAAATGTGCCTAGGTCAACCACCTAATACTGGAAAAAATATGGGAGGCAAGCCCTTTCTTGGTTTGGCCTTGCAGGAGTGCCTTAGAGCTTGTTTTGAAGAATAATTTATTTACATTATTTTTTAAATGTTTATGCAAATGTAAATTGGTTTTTAGAATACATTGATATGTAATAATTCATTTTGTAAATATTGATAAAGAGAAATAAAGTATATATTTTGAGATTACAAACATTGTTGTTCTTATTTGTAATTCTAGTTGAAATTGGAAAAGAGAAAACGTAATAAAATGAAATTGTAATGCATTAAATTTTGAGTTAAAAATGTGTATGAGAATGTTCATTTTTGTTTTTCACATTAGATTAAAACTAAATGTGGAATTTGTTTCATAATGCTCAAATTGGTATGCTTTTTATTAGGCCCAAAAAAGGCTAGTTTCGCTTTAATATTTTTTTTCTAAATTTTAACATCACCAAGTTCTCTCAAAATTAATATTATTGTAAAATAGATTTCTCCAAGATTCCACTACTTTTCACATAATTATTTTTGGGTTTATGGTTTAAAATTTATGAATTTTTGAATGAAAACTACTAAAATTACCCTATTTTCCTTTGTAAAATTCTTAACCTTCATGCCATTTTAATTAACCCAAAATGATGTAAAAACCACCAAATAATTTTAAATGAAATTTGTAATTTTTAGGATTTGTAAATATTTATTTCATATTTTTAGGATGAACAATTTACCCTATATGATTTTTTTAATATTGTTATCATGTAGGGTAGTTTCTTGCATGACATTCCCTTTATTTTCAGGGCACAACCCCCTATGAAGGGTAGGGTATAAAAACTATTCATCCATGTGACTTTTGCCAACTACCAAATAAAAATTAGAAGTCTAGCAGTCTACTGACCACAAACATTATTCAAATAAGAGGTTAGCTAACAATTAACAACTAAACTTCATTTTATAGTTTTTGAATGAAAACAACTAACACTATCATATTTTCCTTTGTAAGAGTAATCTTAATACAATTTTAATTAATGTAAAATGATGAAAAATAGCCCTTGAAATAATTTTAGATGAAAACTTAGACTTTTTAGGACCCATATAAATGTCTTTCGTATTTTTAAGATGAACAATTTACTTCAATGAAGTTTTTAAAAATTTTATCATGTAAGTTAGTTTTTTGTGTAACAAACCCTTTATTTGTAGGGCACATACCATTTTAAAGATTAGGGTCTAGTGGCTAGTCACCATGTGACTGCTACCAGGCCCAAAGAAAAAATAAAAAGGTTGGTGGTCATTAGTGCTACTAACATAATCATAAATTTCATTTTATAGTTTTAAATCCCTAAAGGGCAAAATAAAGTGCGGTGCCACTCGAGCAAGTGGTAACTACCAAAAAGAGGTCAAAATACTTGTAGAGCCTTGTGAGAGATGAAAAGGGATAGATCACTTGAAGGGTGGGCCACTATAAAGAAGACATTCTCAAGCTCGAAAGGGCCAAACAAATTTTGAAAGCTCTCACTACATTTATAAGGAGAGAGGTGGCTCAAGCTTGGTCAAACCACCACCACCACTCAAAAACCAAAGCTTTTTGTGGGTATGCCCTATTATTGTGCTACCAAATCATGTCATTTAAGTGGTTGTTGTCTTATGAAGTGATGATGGCAACTCCCTAGTGATAATGAGGTGGTTGCAATCTATGATAGTGACTAGACCCACCATTGCTAGCGACCTAGTAGAGCCTACTCCCTACAACTTGAAACTATCCCTTCAAATCAGCCAAGATTATTTTTTAATACAGTGAAAATATTTAATATTTTTCTAATAAAATATTATAAACCAAAATAATTAATATTTTTTTACATGATCAAGTTTTAACATTTTTAGTTGAGGCATGGCAAGTGGGTGTTCACAAATGTCTTACCCTATATGATTATGATTCCAATGGTAAATCTTGTATGGCAACTCACCGACTAAGAGGTGCATGGAATATTTGGTGGGAGTCCAAGGATATAAATCTCCACTTAACCCCAACCACCACTACTTTTGAAATATTTGAGGAGTGGTTTAGAGACAATTATATTTCATTAAGATGCATACAAAGTAGAGTGGATGAGTTTCATGAGCTTCGGTTAGGAAGTAGTATAATGGCACAATATGAGTGTTGTTTCCTTTACTTGTTATAGTATGTGGGTGTTTAATAAAAAATTTATAAGTGTTGGGTAGGGTTAAGAATATAGATAAGATTAATCAAAAGGGTGATAAACTAATTTATAGTAGTCTGATTAATATAAAACCCAAATAAAAAATATTCTAAATTTACACAACTAAGATTGCTAAAAATAGTAAAGTACATTCACTAAAATGTATCACAATAAATAAGAAATAATGGTACTTAGTTGGTTTACTGTGTGTAGGAAGATCTAGGCTAAAAATAGGTGTCAAATATGCAAGATCAATATTTTAGATCAGTCATCAGATTATATAAATTATATTTATGTGGTCACAGACACTATCATTGGATATGGACACTACTATTGATGCTAGTGTATGACTATGATGCAAGTGTCTAATACATAATAATTTGGATCTAGTATACAAGATATTTATCTTCATTGATTGATCAAACCCTATCTCTCCACCCTTATTCACCCTTGGAATGAGTTTGCTAAAAAATGGGTTAGTAGGCTCATAGTATTGAGCTGCCCTAAATACCCTCTATCAATGAGAGTTATCTACATAGAAAATACTCTAAGGAGGGCCTCAAAATAATTTATTTTTCCCCTATGTATGGGAAAGTGTGTGTACAAGGGTGAAATATAATATATGAAGATGCATGAAGTGATCTAGTTTTTAATTTGATAAATACCATTCATAGGTTGCTCTTTGAATGTTTCAGACATGTAATATGATTGTTTCTATTATTTATATGAAAATAGGGATGAATAAATAAAAATAGAGTGCTTGTGCAGTTGATTGATTTAATTTTAGTATGTGTTTTCTTAGCATTTTCTAGATGAGGAATAAGAAGGCTTAGACTTACATTTATATCACACATTTGAAAAATATATCATAGTAGGATTCAATAAGACAATTAGGTCGACCCATGGGTTTTGATCATTTTGTAATTTGAATAAATTTTGATAATTGGACACTAGATAAGGATCTGGAGACTACCATCAGTAGTTGTGTCCCTCTATGGTTGGTAGTGTCCATAAGACTATAAAATAGGTATGAATATAAAAATGAAAAATAATGATGTTTATCAAGTTTTTAGCTTTATGTAAAGTGTAGGATACTTGAATTATCATAATTATATGGATTAGACAAATAAATAAGTATTTAAGCATAGTGAGATGGAGAATGTGAGTTTTTCAGCAGTAGGGAGATCTAGAACTAAAGGGTAGAGACCTGATTGATATTTTTTAAATGTACAAGAATGAGATGCTATAAATATTTAGTTTTAGTATCTACATGTGCCCCTCCCTTTAATCTAGTAATGCATAAGGATGAAATTACTATTTTAAAGGAAAGAAATGTTTATATGAGTGTGTATAACACACCTTATCTTTGCTTGATCCCACTTTAAATTTTTTTAGTGTATTGCCTATAAACAAGAGATTATTTTAGTATAAATCAGTTCATATAATATCAAATTTGGAATAATTGAAGTGTTTGAAAAGGAAGAGAGTAAAGAATGAGTACACTAGTGCATCGATGCAGCCATGTTATCTCTTGATGTTTTGACTTGGTAAAGATGTTTCCTTATGAATCATTGGATATGAAAAAGGTTCATATCTGAAGCTTGGAGATTTAAAGAGTGAGCTTGGAATTTATTATGCCCTCAATCTAGTGCAAAGATGAGTTGTGATATGACCATTAAGATCATTATAACTCAATCACATAACTCAAGTGTGAATATATATAATATGATGAAGGTGAGTGATTTAATTAAATCATCCTATAAATTTGGTGAGATTATATGATTTAATCACTCCAATATATAAATGTAGTGAGTTTAAATTATTTAATCACTTAAACTTATAAAACAAACCAATTGGTTGTAGTAAAAAGTCTTGATAACAGTAATCGATGCATCTTGGTGAGTAGTATAATTAGTATTTTATATAATTTTGGGTCTAATAGCATGGAATATGCACCTCTATATGTCCTAAATAGAGATATGTGTCATAAATCTTAAAAATATTGTTTCACATCTATGCAAAATCAGAGTTATGTATAAAATTCTAACCCGAGTGTATATATGAATAATGAAATTGAACTTGAGATTGTGCAAGTTTGGATGTCATTGCCCCACTAAAATATAGAGATATTGAGTAAGTGTATAAGTTTAAATTTATTTTTATTATGACATTCCCCCATTTCAATCTAGAAACTATGAAAATGACTACAATCTGGAAACAATAAAAATATATAAGTTAGAGGTCATTCCTTTTTGACATACCCCCACTAAAAACTAGAAATTGAGAAGGTATATAAGTGTGGAGGTCATGTTTTTATGGCATGCTCCCACTACAATCTATAAAACTATAAAATATATGGAGGTAATGCCTTCTATGACATGTCACCACTGAAATTCCCCCCATTTTGAGGTGAGTGAAATAAAAACTAGTAGGTACCTTACCTCAAAAAGATAAGATAGGTGTATAACATGTGTATGAATCATGTATCATATAGGGATAACATGTTGAAGTAGATATATAAATTAGTCTCAAAGTATGTGATCACATCAAATCTTAAGATGCATGATATATATCATGGCAATATCTAGAGGGTAAAAATATAAGCTTAGCAAGAAATCAAGCACACACACAAGATCACTTGATCTAATGGAAATGAATGGTCTAATAAAACTTCATACAAGGGGCATGTTCAAATGTTGCAAAATCAAAATTAATGATATATTTAAATGTCCAATCAACATACAATGATACATTTAAATGTCCAAACAACATACAATAATAAAGAGGCCAAAAAGCATATGACATATTCAAATGTTCCACAAACAAGATAATAGAAAATAATGAAATGCACTTAAGGAATTGAAAATAGATGATGAATAAGCAACCAACATAAATATATTATACTATTCCATGAAGATATGTGTTAGCAAAAGTGTTATGTAGTAAAGCATATCAAGTACATTGTGAAAGATATGGTCATAGATATAGACATGTGTAAGTGTTATGATATAAACCAAAACATGATAATGTATTAATGATCATAAATGATAATCAAGATCAAAGAAACAAACATCCCAAAAATCTTATATGAAGTTATTAAAGGAAAGGTCCAACATCTAGAAGTGTATAGCTCATGTGTATAACTATGTTTTTATCACACTCAAATATTCATGAAACATGTGTATATAGGAATGAAATGATATGATATCTACTAACATAAAGTAAACAATATAATTGCCAAGGAACTAATAATATCTATTAATGTTGATTGTTTTTGTATTTTAGAATTTGAAAAGGACTAATATAAGAATTCATCATCAAAAGGTGTAGGACCACTTGAAAAAATTAGCAATATTGATTTATAGTAACACATTTACACCTCCTCAATGTTTTCTTGTAGTTGGTTACTAAAAACCATTGGTATTGGCTTACCATTATATTCATCATGTTGTATGTGAACCTCCCTAGCCTCAAAAGGAAAGGTGATGCACATATTTATAGTATCCATTGTTACATTTAAGCCGACTAGCTAATGCTACCCAAAATTTAATGTCAAATGTGGCTCATGTTCCAATGTCCATATGACCATGGGGAACACCTATGGTCCACATGTGATGGGTAACATAATGTATCCAACAAAATTTGGAAAGAGTGGGCAATGTGTTAACTCCTCTATAGTATATCCTAACTATCATAAACATGCAATGCTACAAACTGTGTTCCAATTATGGATATCAATCTTGAGATGTTCATAATAGTTCTCTTTGATATTTTAAATAATGGTTATACCTTATTATCATAGGTGTTTAGTATTCCCCCATGTACTTTGTACATATTAATTGGTTGAGATCATAATTATTTGTCATTATTCCTGCATAATCTATGTATGCCCTTCATTTTTGTATATGTGAATGTGGATTTGCAATGTCTCACACTAATTTGTATCATGGACAATGATCTGATGATATTTAAAATATGGTGATCCTTCTATATGAATGAGTATACTTCCTAATTTGTCTATGTTATGAGGTAAAGAGATCATCTTATGCTCAAGTAAGATAGAAAGAATTGTATGCAGAGAATTTTTTTGTGATGTAATCTATAAAATCTATTATGGATACTTATGTGAATATTCCACAATATTAACATGATACATAAAAATTTGTCCCTTTTAAGGTTGACATAATGTTTGTATCCATGAGGGATGGATTGAATAAAAAACATTTACATGTTCAGTTTCTAATTTTACCATGCCCTTATTTGAAGTTAATTTTGTATCATCTGATGATGGACTTACCTTGTATGTTCTCGAGCCCATAGTTGAAAATAGATTATGTGATAGATTCTCAAGTGGATCAAAACATAGTTTTTTTAATTGTTCATTAGTCATATCATGAGTAAATTCATCATCACTATCACAGTAATATGAAACTTTATCATCTTTCTATTCAGTATTAACCAATAAAGGAAGTTCAAATGTTTAGTTTTCTTGTTGTTTTGATCTCATTGGCTCATTTGGTAATGTTTTTTGCTCTAAGTATGCATCCATGTGTACCTCAGTGGCTAGTGCATTATAAGCATCTTGAGGTAAATGATTTATTTTTCTTGATTCTCCCATCTCATAGGTTGGTATGCTTTTAACTGGAATATATTATTTTGGTTGTATGAGTTTAGGAACCCCTGATATGTTAGAATGTATCATTTGGAAAAAAATTGAAGGGTAGATTGTTGGTAGGAAATGTCCATGATGCCCCATCATGTATGAATTTGTCACATCTAAGTAATGTAGATGGGATATCCTCCATCATGTGTATCTGAGGTCTACTCAAGATACAATGATTGAAACATTACTTTGAATTTAGTTGATATTTTTTTCATCTAATGTCACATCCAATGTGATTTGACCAACCTGAGGGCTACATGTGTTATCAAATCCTTTCATATGTACATATGATTTTTAGACAATATTGGTATCAATGCCCATTACTGTCAAGAATTTCATGCTACAAATGTTTAGGATAGATCAATTATCAACTAACACTTTTTTTATTCCTTTGTTATGCATACTAACTTGTATTAATAAAGGAAAATATTGGTTAGTAATTTTTTTACGATAAATATTTTGTATCAAAGGTAATGAGATTGGTATTATTTTTGAGACATTGTATAATATTTGAAAATTAAGTTGGTTCTATATCACTTGGTACTTGTGTTTCATGTAGAAATTGATATGAAATATCCTTATAGATAGTAGATTGATTTATAAGATTGAGGATTGAAATCTTAGCACGTTTATTATTCGACTGGTCAATAAGATCATATCCTTTACTTTTTATCACCATTTTAAGTTTGAGAGAAATTTGTTGTATATTAATAGATGGTAGGATAGGTTGAGCACCTTTACCTTTTCATATAGTGATAGTGTGGATGCAAAATTAAATATAATTCATGGGAGAATAAGGATGTGAGATGGTAGTTGTCACTCAAATAGGCTCTAGGAGGAACAAAATGTTGGGAGCAAGAATGTTGGCATTTGGAAACTAGTACTATATTATTTCAAAAAGAGATATAAATAAATATTAATCTTTGATCTTGTTTTTAAACACTCTATTTATATTGATGGACTTGCTTATTATGTTAGATGATATCTTTGATTGATTTAACATAACAAATAATGACAATCATTGTGTAATGCATAGATAAATAACTAATAGATGTATCCATATTGAACATGATTTTAAAAAAATTAAATTTTTTATTTTTTATTTTAAATATTGTGAAATTAAAAATTAAAAATTACAAGAAAACAAAAAAACCTAGGACAACTAAGGTTTTGAGACCAATGATTGGGTTCATCAAATGTTTAACACTAAATTTATAAGTGTGGGATAGGGTTAAGAATATAGATAAGTTTAAGCATAAGGATGATAAACTAATCTATAGAAGGAAAATTAATAGAAAACTCAGATAAAAAACATTATGAATTTATACAACTAAGATTACTAAAAATAGTAAAGTACATCCATTGAAAGATATTGTAATAAATAAGAAACAATGGTACTTAGCTAGTTTATTGTGCACATGTAAATCTAGGCTAGAAACAAGTGTAAAATATGTATGATCAGTATCCCAGATCAATTATCTAATTCTATAAATTATACTTTTATGTCTATAGACACTACCATGGAATATGGGCACTATTATTGACACGAGTGTGTGATTGTGATGTAGGTGTCTTGTACAAGATAATGATTGGATCTGGATACAACTAACTTCATTTTTTAAGGTTTTATATCACCTTTCTATGAATGTATTCATATCTAGGATACATATTATCACTCTTTTTTGATTAATCAAACCCTAGCTCTTCACTCTTAGAATGAGTTTGTTAAAAAATAAGTTAGTGGGCTCATAATGTCAAGCTACCCCAAAGGCTTATCTATCAATTAGTGCTACCTATATATCCAATACTCCAAGGAGGGCCTCAAACTTATTTAGGTCTTCTTTATGTGTGATAAAATATGTGCACAAGGATTCAATATACTATATGAAGATGCATGCAATGATCTAGCTTATAATTTGACAAATACCACTCATGGGCTACTCTTTAAATATTTCAAGCCTGTAATATGATTTCTCCTATTCTTTATATGAAAATAAGGATGGATATGGTATAATAAAGTGTTCGTGAGGTTGATTGATTTAACTTTAGTATGTGTTTACTCAATATTTGTTAGATTAGGAATGAGAAGGCTTAGACTTATATTTATACCACATGTTTTGAAAGTATCTCATAGTAGAGTTCAATTAGACAATTAGGTCAACCCATGGTTTTCAATAATTTTGTAGTTTGAATGAATTTTGGAAACTATACACTAGATAAAGATATAAAGACTACTTTCGATGGTGGTGTCCATCAATGGCCAGTAGTGTCTAGAAGGATAGAAAATAGTTATAGATATAAAATTGATAATAAATAGTGTGTATCAAGTTTTTAGCTTTTTATGTAGTGTATAAGACCTTGGTTATCATAATGATGTGGATCAGATTAAGAGACAAGTATTTAGGCATAGTGAGATGGAGAATGTGACTTTTTTGACAATAGGGAATTCTAAAACTAAAGGGTAGAGTTCTGATTGATATTTTTCAAATGTATAAGACTGAGATGCTATAAATATTTAGTTTTAATAGTGTCCCTAGACTCCCCTTTAATCTAGTAATGCATAAAGATAAAATTACTAAGTTAAAAGAAATAAATGTATATCTAGGTGTGTATAAAACACCTTGCCTTTCCATGAGCACACTTTGAGTTCTTTGTTGTTGTATAACCTATAACTAAGAGGATGTTGTAGTATAAATTAGAGCATATAATTTGAAATTATAAAAAAATAAAGTTTTTGAAAAGATAAAGAAAAAAGAATGAGTAAATTTGTATCGATGTAACCATGTTGTCTCTTGGTGATTTGATTTGAGAAATATGCTTCCTTATAAATCATTGGAACTAGAAAAGGTTCAGCCATGAATATTGGATATTTGAAGAGCAAGATTGAAAAGTATTATGGACCCAATCCAGTGTAAGGATGACTTGTGACACGGCCATTGAGATCATTATATCTCAATCACACAACTCAAGTGGGAATATATATAATATGGTGAAGGTGAATGATTTAATCAACTAATCCTATGAATCTAGTGAGATTAGATGATTTAATCACTCCAATATATAAATCTGTTGAGGTTGAATGATTTAATCATTTCAACCTATAAAATAAACCAACTATTACAATTTAAAAATCTCATTAACAATATATTTTGGTGTAATCAGTGCATTCTAATGAGTAATATAATTGGTAACTTTTATAATTTTTGATAAAATAGCATGGCATATGCACCTCTAATATGCATGAACTTGAGTATATGTGTCATAAATCTAAAAAAAATTGTTTCACATCTATATAAAATCAATGTTATGTGTAGGATTTTGACGCAAGTGTATATTTGAATAATGAAACTGAACTTGAGATTCTGCAAGTGTGGAGGTCATGTCTTTATGGCATACCCACACTGAAATCTTGAGATGATAAGTAAGTGTTTAAGTGTGAAGTTCATGTTCTTATGACATGCCCCCAATGTAATTTGGAAACTGTGAAAGTGACTGCAATATGGAAACTATGAAAATCTATGTGTGGAAGTCATGCCTTTTTTACATGCCCCCATGGCAATATGAAAACTGAGTAGGTATATGACTATGGTCATGATTTTATGCCATGCCCCCACTATAATCTAGAAAACTATGAAAAATGGTGTTCTATGACATGCTCCCACTGAAATGTTCCCCCTTTGAAGTGAGGGAAATAGAAACTAGTAGGTACTTTACCTCAAAAGGATAAGATAGTTGTATAACATGTATATGAATCATGTAACATATATGGATAACATGTCAACATATATATATATATATATATATATTATGGATCGTAGTATATTATCACATCAAATCTTAAGATGCATGATATAGATCATGACAATGCCTAAAGGATAACATTACAAGCACATCAAATAATCAAGTACACACACAAGAGCACTTAATGTAATGCAAATGAATGGTCCAAAGAGACCTCATACAAGGGGAATGTTCAAATGCCACACAATCAAAATGAATGACATTTTAAATGTTTAAACATATAATGACACATTCAAATGTCCAAATAACATACAATATCACAGGGGCCAACAAGCAAGGTACATATTCAAATGTTCCAAAAGCAAGACAATAGAAAGTAATGAGATGTACTCAAAAATTTGAAAATAGATGAATCATAAGCAACCAACATAAACATATTATATTAGTCCCTATAGATATGTGTTAGTAAAAAATGTTATGTAGTATAACATATCAAGTATAGTGTGAAAGATATGAGCATGGATATAGACATGTGTAAGTGTTATGATATAAGCTTGAAAATGATAAAGCATAAATGATCATAAAAGATAATTTTGATCAAAGAAGAATATTTTACCAACTTACTATGTGACATGAGTAGAGGAAAGGTCCAACATTTGGAAGTGCATAGATCATGTGTCTATATATGTTTGTATCACACTCAAATATGTGTGAAACATGTGTATATAAGAATGAAATGATAAGTTATATACTAACATAAAATAAACAACATAAGTGCCAAGGAAATAATAATATCTAATAATGTTGAATATTTTTGTACTTTTTTATGATTTCAAAAAAAAAAATTGAAAATGACTAATCTAAGAAGTCCTCATCATCAAAAGGTGTAGGACCACTTGATAAATTTGGTAATATTCATTTATATTAATGCATTTCCACCTCCTTAATCGTTTCTTATAGTTGGTTTCTAGAAACCATTGGTATTGGTTTGCCACCATATCCATCATGTTGTATGTGAACCTCCCTACCCTCAAAATCAAATGTGATGCGCATATCTGTAGTATCCACAGTTGTGTTCAAGCTAGCTAACCAATGTTTCCCAAAATTCAATGTCAAATGTGGCTTTTGATCCAATGTCCATATGATCATGGGGACCACTTGTGGTCCACATGCGATGGGTAACATAATGTATCTGAGAGATTCTAGAAAGAGTGGACAATGTGTTAACTCCTTTGTAGTATATCCTAACTATCTTAAACATGCAACACTGCAAACTATGTTCCAATTATGGATATAAATCTTCAGATGATCGTAATAATTCCCATTGATATTTTGGATAAAGGTTATATCTTCCTTTTTTTGACATTTTTGAGTATGCCACCTTGTACGTTTTATGTTTGAATTGGTTAAGATCACTAATATTTGTCATTGTTCTTGCATAGTCTATATACGCCTTTAATTTTTGTATCTCTAAATGTGGTTTTACAATGTCTCACACCGATTTATATTATGTCAGTAATCCAATGATAGTTAAAATATGGTGATCCTTTTGTATAAATGTGTTTGTTTCCTGATTTGTCTATTAGGAGGTAAAGAGATCATTTTATGCTAAAGTACCATAGATAGTATTGTATGTGGAGCAATTTTTTGTGTTGTAATCTATAAAATTTGTTATGGAGACTTATGTGAATATTCTACATTATTAACATGATACATCAGCTTTGTCCCTTGTAGGGTTGGCATAATGTTTGTATCGAAGAGGGATGGATTGAATAACAAGCATTTACATGCTCATCTATTAATTTTGCCTTGCCCTTATCTAAATGTGATTTTGTATCATCTAGTGATGGATTTATCTTTTAGGTGATTGGGCCCTTAGGTGAAAATAGGTTGTGATAGATTCTCAACTAGATCATAGCTTTCTTTTACAATTGTTCATCAATCATATCATGAGGAAGTTCATCATCACTATAATATTAATATGAAACTTTGATATATTGTTGTTCAATATTAACCAATAAAGGAAATTTAAATGTTTGGTTTTCTTGTTGTTTTGATCTCATTGGCTCCTTTAGTAATGTTTCTTTCTCCAAGTGTGCATCCATGAGCATCTCAATGGCTAATGCCTTATAATCATCTTGAGTTAAATGAGTTATTTTTCTTGATTCATTCATCTAGTAAGTTGGTATGATTTTGAGTAGAATATATTATTTTGGTGGTATGAGTTTAAGAACCCCTAACATGTCAGAATGTATCATTTGGAAAAAATTGAAGGGTTCATCATCGACAAACATTGTCCACAATGACCCATCATGTATGAATTTGACACATCTATGTAATGTAGATGGGACATCCTCAATCATGTGTATCCAAGATCTATCCAAGAGTAAATTATGATTCAATGATTGAGACATTACGTGGAATGTAGTTGATATCATTTTTGGTCTCAATGTCACATCCAATGTGATTTGACTTATTAGGTAAATTAGTATTTGCATTGTTATGAGTGAGTTACCATGTGGTAAATACTATTAGGTTAGTGTTTGTAAGTTATAGTATGGTTAATATGGTAATATAGTTATTATTAGTTAGTCATATATATATTTTTATAACAAATAATAATTTATTAATAGTTTATTATTTAGAGTTATATTGTTATGAAACAAAAATACAATGCATATAGCTTTAATATGGTTGGAAATATTGTTAGGGGTATTTGGTTGAGATATTTGGGGAGACATGATCTCCATAAATATATGAAGTATTTTCTATATATTTATGTCCTAGATTATTCTTATAATAGAAAATATACTCTCTACTAGAGAAGAGAATAATATATGTGTACTCTTTGTGTTTGACTCCATTAATTTTTCATATGAGTTAAAACACTGCATAATCTCCTTAGATTATTAACAGTGGTATCAAAAGAGGTTATTTATCTAAGTATTTCATGGAGTGTTAAAATTGTTAAGAGGATTTTCAAAATTTGTGGTCCTAATGATGAGATAAATCAGATTATGTATAAAATTTTAGTGTAGAAATCAATGAGTTCTTAGTATATATTCATATATGGCTACAATAAATTAGGACTGGATCATATTTGAATCTGAGGAGCTTTGTATAGTGAGAAAAACTTTGTGAATCTCTATATACCATTTTGGGCAGCTTGCATGCATCATATTTGACTTTGGACAGATATGTAGTTACATCCTCCATCATTGAAGAGTAACGTGGCATTTGTTGGAGAGTGGTGATTTGGCCTGCATGCCATGGTTCCTATTAATCTTGTTCCTAATCTAGTGTCTACCATTTTAATATGTTACCACCATAATAAAGTCTATGATCTTCTTCATCCATTAATATACTATATGTTCCTTGTGTGTTATCTTCATATGCACTATATTGTGATTCCAAATCAGATATGGTGGCTCAATTCACATTGCATCATTGGCATTTTTGGAGCATAACAACTTGACATTGTAAAACTGCTTCTCGAGATAGATCATTACATTACATTCAAACTCAATGACTCTCTCTCTATACATCACTACAAGCTCGTCTAACTTAATTCCATCACACCACGAGGAAGTGATTTCATTTTCCACCTGTAAACTCATGTTGTATAGCTTGCATGTATTCTTTTCAAATACTATAGAATATATATATTAATTTTAGGTTTTATAGTCTTATGAATTTTACCTAGTTGACCTAGTTAAATGAGTTTTTTAAATCTTTAAAGAGTAAGGTTTATAAATTTTTTTTTTGTGTCAATTAATTTTAGTTGAATTATAAAATTTCAAAAGAGTCATTATCAAAAAATTTCATTGAATTTCGATATCATCTCACCAAAAATAAAGTCATCAAAGTCAAATTTTGTCTTTGTAATGGATGCATTTTTTATGGAAATCAATGTCCAAATTATTTTACATTGTGGGAGGGAAGTTAT
Organism: Torreya grandis; assembly: GCA_037957365.1. Lineage (NCBI taxonomy): Eukaryota > Viridiplantae > Streptophyta > Pinopsida > Cupressales > Taxaceae > Torreya > Torreya grandis. The sequence goes on along the minus strand of JARHVA010000313.1, from coordinate 1,327,189 downwards.
ACAAATAAAACCAATGTGTAAAATGTTGAGTCTCAAAGTCAAATTTTCAAAGTAAGTAGTGACATGAAGGATGTTAGAGGCAATGGAAAAAAAAGGCATTTCAGTGACCTCTTGTTAGTCATCAATAATGAGGTCACACTTCTAATATGGTGACTAGTTTTTTAGTTGTGTGGTATGATGCATTTATTTTTGAGTGGTCTGAAGAATAAGAACATATGTGGTATTTTCATATTCACTTGTATATGTGATGATTCCTAATGCAATCTTCTAATGTAAACATATAGTGAAAAAATAGTACAAAAAATAAACATCATGATACTTGTAAAGGTTGAACAGTAAGATGTGTTCCTATTCATACCTAGGTTTGTGGTAAAATTTTGTAAAACCATTTTTGTTATGTTATTGGTGAACCTGTAAAATATTTGTGTAAGATTATTGGTGAATCTGTAAAAGCATTTGTGAAGGGTTTTTGATGATTTTATAAGACCTTTTGTAAGGTTGTTTGTCGAAGCCTAGAAAACCATTAGTGTACAAGTGTAGAGGTTGAATAGAAGCATGGATGCCTATTCATACCTAGATGATCGTTGTATCCATCCATGAAATGCATCTATGAAGATACATCTTGTTTGATATTTTGTACAAGTCCTATGTTGCACAATTGTATGTGAAATCCCAATGCATTTCATGTGTGTGCCAAGATCATGAGTGAACAGAGGTGAGAAAGCTATAGAATAAGTGTAAAAGTTTTTTTAATACCATGTAAACACTAAGGGGAGGAATTTTAATAAAATTAGTGTTTACATCATTATTCTATTAGGTTAGTGTTTGTAGATTATTGTATGGTTATTACGGTAATATAGTTATTTTTAGTTAGTCATATATAAATTGTTATAATAAATAATATATTATGAATAGTTTATTGTTTAGAGTTATATTATTATGAACCAACAATATAACACATATAACTTTAATATAGTTGGGAATATTGTTAGGGATATTTAGTTAAGATATTGGGGGAGATATGATCTCCATGAATATAAGAAGTTTTTCCTATATATTTTTATGTCCCATATTATTCTAATAATAGAAAATATAGTGTGTAATAGAGAAGAGAATAATATATTGTGTATTCAAATATTTTCCTGTGTACTCTTTGTGTTCAGCTCCACTAAATTTTTGCATGAATTAAAACAGTGCATAATCTTCTTAAATTATTAACATGACCAACCTGAGGGCTACATGTGTTATCAAATCCCTTAATATGTGCATTTTATTTTTAGAGAAGCTTGGTACTAATACCCATTATTTTCAAGAATTTTGTGCTACAAATGTTTAGACCAGATCCATTATCGACTAGCACTCTTTTTATTCATTTGTTATGAATACAAACTTGTATGAATAAAGACAAATCTTGGTTAATAATCTATTTTTATGGTAAATCTTTTGGATCAAAGGTAATGAGATTGGCATTGTTTTTGAGATCTTGCATAATATTTGCAAAGTAAGTTGGTTCTATATCATTTGGTACTTGTGTTTCATGTAGAGGCTTATATAAAATATATTTATAGATAGTATTGATTTAAAATATCAAAGATTTAAATCTTAGCATATGTATTGTTCAATAGGTTGACAAAATAATATCCTTTAATTTTGATCACCAATTTAGGCTTGGGAAGAATTTGTTGTATATTAACAGGTGACAGCATAGGTTCAGCACCCTTACCTTTTAGTGTAGTGACAGCATAGACCAAAGAAACCAATATAAGTTGTGGGTGAATAATGGGAGTAGGATGGTAGTTGTCACTCAAATAGGATCTAGAAAGAACAAAGGGTTGGGAGCAAGCATGTTGGAATTTAGAAACTGACTCTATATTATTACAAAAAGAGTTATAAAGAGAGACTAACCCTTTATCTTGTTTTAAAATGCTTTTAATATTGATGGATTTGCTTATTACATTGGATGATATCTTTGATTGATTTGGTATAACAAAAAATGACTATCATTATGTAATGCATAAATAAATAACTAATAAATGTAACCATGTTGAACATGATTTTAGGAATAAATTTTTTTAGATTTTTTAGATTTTGAATATTATGAAATTAGAAATCAGAATTTATAGGAAAACATAAAACCCTAGGCTAAGGTTTTGATATCAATGGTCTGAGTCACAAAACATTTAACCCTAAATTTAGAAGTATAGGATAAGGTTAAGAATATAGATAATTTTAAGCACAATGGTGATAAAGTAATCTATGGCAAGCCAATTATTAAAAAACTCAGATAAACAATATTCTAAATTTATACAACCAAGATTGTTAAATATAGTGAAGTATAGCCATTGAAAGATATTTATATAAATAATAAACAATGGTACTTAGTTGGTTTATTATGCACAGGCAGATCTGGGCTAAAAATAAGTTTAAAATATGTAGGATCAATATTCTAGATCAGTCATCAGATTATAGAAATTATATTTCTATGATTGCAAACATTACCTCAAGATATGGACACTATTGTCAATGTTAGTATATCACTGTGATGTAAGTGTCTAATATAGAATAATAACTAGGTTTAGATGTGACCAAATTCATTGTTATAGGTTTCATGTCACCTTTTTGTTCATGTATTCAGACTTGGGATATAATATGTCGTTCTTTATTGATTGATTAAAACCTAGCTCTTCACCCTTCTTCACTCTTGAAATTAGTCTACTAGAAAATGGGTTAGTGGGCTCATAGTGTTGAGTTACCTCAAAAAACTCCTTTGTCAATAAATGTTACTTGCATAGTCAATAAACTAAGGAGGGCCTCATTCTTATTTAGTTCTCCCCTATGTGTGAAAATATGTGCACAATGGTTCAATATACTATATGAAAATGCAAGTAGTGATCTAGCTTGTAATTTGACAAATATCATTCATAGATTTATCTTTAAATGATTTAGGCTTTTAATATGACTACTCCTAGGCTTGAATGAAAATAGGGATGAATAGGATATAATAGAGTGATTGTGTAATTGATTTATTTAACTTTAGTAGGTGTTTGTGTGGTATTTGCTAGATGAGGAATGAGAAGGCTTAGACTTTTATTTATACCACACCTTTAAAAATATATCATAGTAAGATTCAATAATACAAGTAGGCCAACCCATGGGTTTTGATCCTTTTTTAATTTGGATGAATTTTGACAACTACACACTACATAAGGATCTAGACACAACCATTATTGGTAATGTCCATTTATGGCTGGTAGTGTCTAAAAGGCTAGAAAATAGGTATGAATATAAAATTGATAATGAATGATGTTTATCAAGTTTTTAACTTTCTATGTAGTTTACGAGACCTAGGTCATCAAAATGATATGGATCAGACTAAGAGATAAGCATTTAGGTATAGTGAGATGGTGAATATGAGTCTTTTAGCAATAGAGATATCTAGAACTGAAGGGTAGATCCCTGAGATATTTCTCAAATGTACAAGACTTAGATGCTATGAATATTTAATTTTTATATCTATAATGAGATATGTGACAAATGAATCTATTCAAGTGAATTATTTTATCAGAGGTCTAAATGCATACCTAGTTGGTGTAGTAAGCATACTTTCCCCACCAACTTTAGTGATGGCAATGAATAAGGCTCACATTGCATAGGAGACTTGAGGGAAGTCCCAAGAGGCTTAAAAGAGGTTTTAGAGCAAGTTAAATTTTTGAAATGACTCTAGATCACATAACCCACACCTTGAGGAGGTTGGAGACCTACCCAACAACTGTTAGGCCCTCTCATCAGTAGTATTAGAGTAAGTGTCCTAACTATAATGCTCAAATATTTATGACGGTTAGAACTAGTAGGGCCTAAATAGTGAGAAGAGGCAGGATAGGCAACCTATTAGATAGTAGATTGGGTCAGCATGGACTCAAAAATATGTGCATGTAGGACCTTCAGCATCTACACTTATATTTGGGCATGGGACTATTGGAACCCCATCAAGGAGAAAGTAAGTTAGAGGTACGTGATACACTTGGGGATCACCATAGCACTATGCATGGTGTTTCCCATAGAGATTATCAGTTTCAATTCAAAAGGCTTCAACGTTTAAGCAGACAATAGGTGATGTGGGTCAATGTCACAATATATATGCAATAAAAACTTTGGGAAAGTATGTTTTTGCATAATAAGAGGTGACCCACATTATTTTTTTAGAGGGTATTGTTATAACCCAAATTTTCAAACTAGAGAAGTAAATGAGACCTTATCAAATTTGGGATAACATGGAACTATCTCTACATATAGACAAGTTGTTACAAGAGATAGATCTCTAGATTATGAGATAGCTACCTTGATCTATCTTTTAAGCTCACACACTACACTAGACTAATCACTATTGGTGGTGAAAAAGGAAGAAGAAAACATAAAATTAACCTACACTAATGGAAGTGATACACCAAATATAACTCCAAAAATATACTTGCATTTGCACTAAGAAAATAGATTATGAAAATTGATCTCAACTCAAGGGTTCTTCTAACAAATGTGTTTCTACATGGAGGAAGATTATTATGCATATCTAGAGGTGGGTAAATAAGAGGTATAATATTAGACACTATTAATCTCTCTCACACTTAAAAATACACCTAAAAAATATATACACTTCATGAGACCTATTAGAATATATGTTACTCACATAAGGCATATAAGAGAAAAATGGAAGCAAAGAAAAAACATTCATCACTTGTCATCCAAATGGACTACTTAACATACTTAAAAAATAATTGTAGAGACTAAATCAGCTTTATAACTTTATTCAAAGTCAAAACAAGATGTCAAACCAAAAGGACTTCACCATACTAATTGTGGATTGATTACAATGCCAAAATGACTTCAACATATAGAGCATAGTGAGGAGAGAGAAAGCATGACTTTAAATAGTCACCATTCCAAGTGTCAAGTCTTGAAGACCAATTACAATGCAAGAGAATGAGTTGGAAAATAGGTCATGAATTCCTATTGAACATGTGACAATCTAAAACATAGCATCTTCTTGAAGTTGGCATAGAGACACTCCATGTCCTTGAAACTATCTTTTTGAAGAAGAATCCACTTAAAAATATAGAACTACCTTGGAAGTTGTTGACACATGTGCCCTAACCTAATAATGTTGAAACATGATTTATGATGGTCATCATACACCCATCAATTTATGATCTTCTCTTTGGCACTTATTTTTCACTTCCTTGCAGTTGTTCACTAGCCCTTTAGGCCTGAATTCACACACTTGTTACTAGGGTGACATGTAGATTCTCATGGAGATTTGTTGTAGGGATGTAAGACACATATTAATACCTTATTTATCCTCTACTCTATCATGTAGACTTCAAGAAACTCAATATCACACTTCTCACCTCTAATTTTGATAGTCACATTGCTTTTCACTATTCCATTTAAGACTGCTTGCAACAAACAATATAATAGAGGGGTTTTCATACAACATTTAGGTGAGAATGGCATTTTAGGAGTCAAAATATATATCCATACACCTTCCACAATGGATTTCACCTATCAAATCCCTTCTGTACCTTTAGATTACCTTAAAACTTATAGAAAACATAGAACCTAACATGTTCGTACAAGTGATAGTACAAAAAAATTGAGTTTCAAGGAGATTGAGAGAGTGCCAAACATGTAAAAATCACTTTTCAGGCTAATTTCCCCCTTATGGATGTATTTTTATTCATATCTTCTTTATTGGGTTCTTGAGAGGGTTTTAAGTCATTTGAGTTCTTAACAATGACTCATAAAGGTTAAGCTCTTCACCTTCAAACTAATTCCTCTGAGTTCAAGTATATTACCCCCCTCAACTCTCCCTAATTTATTGAGATCCCATGCACATTTTCCATACAAATATGAGTGAAATAAATTTGCTTCTCGACTAGTTGCTTGCATTTTGGATACCCCTAAGACAGGTTTAGGCCTGAACAATTTGAGGTTGTTTTTTATGAATTAATGGGTCTTATCAATCCTCCACTCTCATATGAAGGATATATATTTATTAGGAATATCATATGGTCATATGGATGTGATTAGAATCCATGAGGGTTCATGCCTAGTTCTTGGCCTAATAGGCATAGATTGTATTTTTGGGTATATGACCACTTATGAAGGTTTTCAATAATTTTAGGGCCTTCTCAACCTTTATTCATCTTCATTCCAATGCTATTTCATCCTAAAATTCTTCAAGGCTATACCATTCCATTCATTCACCATGACTTTCACTGGGTCTATAGACTGTCTTGACAATGGAGTGCCTCTGGTATGAGACAAAATAGAGAACACTTCCTCTATTAGTTTGACCTAAAAGGGACCATGGAGGGATTTTTTGAGTCATGATGACCTTTTGTACCAAGTTTCATAGTTAGATCACATGCATAGAGGCCTTAACACTTTAAACTCTCCAAACTAGCTTCTAATCATCTGAATGTGTGCAGGGTTTTGCTTGATTGCACATAGAGTTTGAAAACCCACTTTAGTTCATATTTTCCTCATGGAATCACATGAAAATGTGATATTATCATTGTAAGGGTGATTTATTACATGGTCATCAATCTTATATCTATGTCAAACTCTCAAACATGCATTCTCCATTAGGTTAGGCTAGTCGATAGTACGTGTCAAACTATAGGTACTCATTTAGGAATATAAAGGGCTCATGTAGGTGGTGATTCATGTGTGAGTACTATGTTTCACCCTTTTCATTCCTCCTTAGGTAACTAGGACCACATCACACATGAATATAATTTTATCTACCTTGATATCATACAACCATTCCTTACCATCAATGCACTAAGTGTCACTTGCAATGTGCATTATTCTAGATTCATTTGGACCTAAAGGAATTGTAGTTTAATTAGTGTTTCCATAAATATTTTGACTAAGTTGAAAACCACTCTATCCTCTTCTCTCTCAACCAATCTCCTTATTGAATTGGCATGTTACTACTAGGCCTAGTCTATAAGGATGAGACCATTTAGGCTTACACATACCTCATAAATCTACACAACAAGATGACATTGTATGGAACAAAGTCTCCTTTCAGAGAAGTTAAGGTAAAACCTCCCCTTTGAAACTTTCTTCAAACTGACACCTCTCCCTCTAGGTTTTATGGTATGTGATGGTCTCACCACTTACACTATGATCTTCTCTTGATCAATGGATTGGTTTTGAGATGCCAAAACTAATTCAAATGTTTCCAAACATGCTTTGATCTCTCTTTTGGGTCTGAACATGATTGGTTTTCATGTATCAACCTGTAGGTGCCTATGCAAGGTTACTTGACTATATCAAGTGTCCAAGACATTGAATTCCATCAATGGTTCTCTTGATACCAAACCTTAAATGGATAATATGATCAACCATGCTCTATGAAGATGAAAAAAAACATGTTAGCCTTGACCTAAATCCATTCACGTCATGGCAAAGCACTGCAATTGATAAAACATTGTTCTGTAGATACATGATGTTCACTTCTATCATAATGAGATACTTATGCATATTCCTTCATATCTACACATTTCAAATTCAACTGAATTAAATATGAAAAGGATGAACGTGCTCTAAAAGTCCACATACGCCACTTGGTTCACATAGACTAATGCAAACAGATAAGAAAACCAAGCCATTAAGAATGTTCAAGCAGATTGGAGGTGCTAAAAATATTAATGATTATTCATATAGTATGGACAATCAATCTTGAAAATAAAACCATAAAATATAAGTACACAAGGACTGCTAACATCCCCAAATGTACTCACTCCAACTCTTCTTCTCTTGTTCATACCAACTGAAAACTATTGACCCCTTTTGACCTATCCAAGAGAGTGATAGGAAAGAGAAACTATTTTTTATCTATTTTGGATCTATTGATGCCACATAAGCCTATAAATGACCTATGGGGATGCCATAACATCTTTATTAAACATCACACATGCTAGGTGAGTCACTTAAGTCTGTACAATTGTCTAAAACTAACATTTTGCAGTTGATCTTCCTCTTTCCTACATTGAACCTACCACATTTTAGTTTTAAACTATTATCTAACATTTCCTGACCTATGATATATTAGATTACTTCTTGACGCCTTTTTCATTTTGTGGGAAATCATACATTTCACTTAGAATTAACAAAAGGTGGCATAAAAGGTTGTTAAGATAAGTGGACAGAAATGATAAAGGTTAGAATATGTTAAGTGATCTCATTTAGGACTATGGTGAACATTTCAAGCCTAGAAAGACCCTATGAAAAGTTTGAAAATGTAAGGGGGTTGACCTAATTTGACCTAGGGTAAAATTTGGTCATTATTTTGGTGATTTTTAGGGGGTAGCATGCCTACTATGCTAAGGACCAGTTGCCTTCTCCTATCTTTGTGTAATGGAGTCACCCATACATTGTAATTGACAATGATATGCCTCTAAAAAGATAGAAAACAAACACATAAAATAAGACACCAAGACACACACTTGTGCTTTTTAAGCACTTAGGAAAAAAACACAAACAACGTAAGCAAACTAGACTATATACAAACTAACCTAAAACAAAATTTCTCCTCCTGGGTCAAAGGGAAAGCTTGTACCATTGTTTAATTTGTGAGATGGAATGAATGAAGCATGTTTCCTTTTTAATTTTGGCCTTGATGTCTTCAATTCCTTCATGATTTCCACTCTCTTTGGCATGATCTCAATTAAATTAATGGCAGTTACAAACATGTCACCTATGAAGGTGAACTCTATTTTCACTTAAACAACCTTCTCATGAACTTTCTTGACGTTTGTGCTTGTCTCAATCATGATCACTTCTTAACTTATAGAGGTATCCTCTATCTTGATACTTTCAATATCGTCATGTTGTACTTCAAAAAGCAATGCATCTTCAATAATGTATTCAAATTGAACAGTAGGAGGTATAGACCTTTGAAGGGCCTCAAAATCACTACATACCTCATTGAATATTTACCACAAATCATCTTGTTCCATGGAATTAACAACAACTCCCACTTCTCTTGCATTTTTAGATTCAATCTCTTATTCGTTCTCATGAAAATCAACCAACTCAATTGATGTGATGTTCTTTTTAAACTTCTTATCTTCCATGCCTTGATCAAACTCTTTATGAATAGATGCAACTGTTAGATTTACAATCACTGAGAGGAGGGGTGAATCAGCGAATCAAGATATTTCAAAAATTCAATATAAATCCTTCAAACCCTTAGTCATACACAATAAGAAATCAAGAATATAATAACACACTCATAATAATGAACATGAAAGATAAAGAAGATAACATAAGGTTTATGTGGGAAACCCTCTTAAGGAAGAAAACCCACTCTCAAGCCTGAAAACACATAAACTACTTGTCCTATAAGATGATTAATAACATGAGACTTTAGTGAAACACCCACTTCACAAGGAGCACCAACCCCTAAAGATGATAAGCACCAATTTTCCTAAGATGTTGAGCACCAACACATCATCTATGAAATGAACAACTCCAGAAATTTGATTGCTTCTCACATAACCATATGATTAAATCATATGGGTGAAACCTTCATGACCTCTTCAACACTTCCATGTGCCTTAGACACTTCAAAAAAGGCTCTAAGCACTCAAATCAACTCTCTCAAAATGACCACTTAGACTGGTCATATACAATTAAAATATAGTCAAGCTATTTTGACTCTTTATAACTGATCAGGGGTAAATCATGACAACCAATATCTTCTCATCAATCTTTAATACTTATAGAACATCTCTATACTCATTTTATTCCTCAACTCTACTCAGAATATCTTCAACTTACCTCTCCAAGATGGTCACTCAAACTACCAGTGTATTCAATAAACACAGTCAACTTCTAAGTCTTTATTCATACAAAATATGGATTGGTCAAACCTCCAAAATCCATATATATGGTCATAATGGAGTTTAAAACACTATCTAATAGTTAGTTCATCTTGAAAAATCAAAACACCATCAAGAAATCTTCAATTATCTTTCTCAGGTTATTTTAAGAACATGGTCAAACACACAATCAACTTTAGAACATAATATCTTTGACTGTATAGACAATCAAACCTTTTAACCAATGTTTCTAGATGCACCTTGAAGTCCTCTTCAACTTTGCCTTTTATATCATCAATAAATTCATCCTAGATCAAAAGATATAAGAAAAATATTGAGCATTGGTTTATCCTTTTTCTAATTCAAATGCCAAAGGTCACTAGTTAATGCAAAATCATCTACAAGCATGTGTCTTCATCTTGTGTCCTTGCATATCTTTCTCAATCACACTTCGTCAATCTCCCTACAATCCTCCTGACATTAATTTGCATTTCTCACCATTGATCTTAGATCCTTGCTTTTGAGATCAAGCCACCTGGTAGCACCACATACCCTTTGTCTACCCTACAGTTAGTCTTCAATGATATTTCACCACTTGGTAACCCCACGTGCCTTTTGATCATTTTGTTGACTTATTAACTTAATATGCACCATTGATATTTCTCTACATAGTTTAATGTTCTCTTTCAATCTTTGATCTAATTGATCAAACATGCATCATTGATCTACTTGATAGATCTCCATGATTATGAGACATGTCTTCATCACATTCATTCTCAGAATCTTTGACTTATTGACTTAATTCTCATTGTTTATCACTATCTAACAAGTATAATGCTCATAGTTAGATATTTATCTAGTCAAATTAAGTACTCATCATAGATCTTCATTGCTCAATTAAATGCTCATCATTGGATTTTTATCTATCACTTTAGATGCTTGTCATTGGATCTTTATCGTTCGTGAAAATTAAACGCTCACTATAGATCTTCGATATCACAAATTTGGCGAAGTATGGAAACCTAGTTAACTCTACCTAAGAAGCCAACTTTGAACATTAATAAATTTTTCTACATACCATGTCCAGACCTAAAATTTGAACCACATGATCACCTTTCATAGTGGAATCCATCCATATATCAAATTGCTCATGAAACCTTCACACATGTGAATTATGATGTCATTAAACTGCTTACTCATCTTTATCTATCAAGATGACTACTTGATCTTAGACATTCATATGAGTATTCTAATGAATTCCATTCAATTCTATAATCACTCTAGGCACTCATAACATCCCATAAGATATCTTATCTCACATGCATCCAAACCTACCTTGCACAAATGTATTCTCAACCTCATCATCATTATGACATCACCACTTTGTCATTACCTTTGACATCAATACATGACACCTAATCAACATCCTTGGTCACCTTGGAGACATCATTGACAAACCTCCAATAATCTCCCCTTTTGTCATTGATGTCAACATCAATACAAAGCTTATTCTCATAATTTGTCTCTCTCTTTAATTGCTTTCTCCCCCTTTTCCATAATGACAAAGTGGGATCAAATTTTGATCATGTGGACCTAAAAAGAATTCAAGGACTAAAAATAGGAAACAACCACCTCTAAGAGATGTTTCAAACTCCCCCTAACATTCTCCATACTTATTCATAACTTGAGATTCTCAAACACGCTCCATGAATACACTCTTCTTTGATCAAACTTTGTTTTATGAAGACAAAACATATAAGAGCAACAAAAATTGCTTGAACTCACCTTGAAAGCATTAAGAGGGACTCTCCCTTACATTATTCACACCTCTTCAAGCCTTTATAACTATTTGAGTTAGCTCCCCCTAACTCCATGTTCTATTTGAAAAGAATATTAAACAAATCTTCTCAATGAACTAAGTCTATCAGCAACTCTTCAACACTATCCACACTCAATCAATATCCTTATGAAACCACCAATAGATCTCATATCTTCACTAGATCAACTTGAACAACTAAAACAGACATGAATAACTCTCATATGGATCTCAAAACAATTTCTCTTTATCTTCTACAAGACACCATGGATAAAAACCTTTTCAAATCACTCTCATGGAACTATCTTGGCTTCAGAACACTGTGAACTCCATGACAGACACAACTTGTCATATACAAAACTCTAAGACCTTATTCATGATACCAACAATATGACAACACATTCTCATACTCTATACCAACCTTCCCTTTAGTATTAAATTATTTTAATCAATCAATTTAAGTAACAAAAACTGACAAGTTCTTACCTTAAAAACCAAAAACTAACACACCATGATCATACTAGAACAAGATCAACACACCTTTCTTGTGAAAATAAAACATTTTGACAACTCACCATCATAATACTTTGAAGTAGTTACATAAAACTCATTTCTCTCCCTTAACCAAGCACATCTTCTCATGACCTTTCTTGTCCTGTAATATCAACCAAAACTTAACTAGCATCCATTATGCTTCCTTTTGCTAACAAGTGTCTCCTTGAAGCCTAGAGAGAGACACCCTTAACCCACAATGTCCTAGAATAATGTGAAACCAGGAGTTGCCCAAAACTCCTCATATTCTCTCTCCTTCTTAGATAAATTGAACTGATGATTCTTCTTCTTATTTTTCTTAACTTAATCAATTTGTTTATCTTCTTTATCACTTTTATTTTCTTCTAGGATGGTATTGACAATACATGGAGAAAATAAAGATTATTGGCATACCTTTTCACTTGAAGTATCAGTCTCACATTTAAAAGCATCAACACTTGACATTGTCAACTGATATTATTTATAAGAAACTTACTCAAAAACATCAGTTTGTTTACCTAAGTTTATAGATACCTTAGGACAAGTTTCAACTACCCTGGTCTCTTTAGTGATATTTATCTCTTTATTATTAACATGAGTAGATAATGAGTACCCTTGGCATTCTTCAACCTATGTACCATCTTATACAATGTAAAATAGTCCACTTGGACCTACAGACTGATCATGGCACATACTTTCCACTTTTGGTTTCCATATTTTAACTTGTCTTCTACCTTTCACTCTAGGAGCTTAAAATGACTTATTTTGATTTGATGTCCTTTGTTTACAAAACTTAGAAATGTGATCAATTCCAAGACAATTGTATCAAAGCACTCTTCTTGATGGAAACTCAACTTATCTTACCTCGTTAGGACAAAATATTACAATGTGTCCTATGTCATGACAACTATAGCACTCACTTTGACTCACATCACTTGATTGATGATTCCATTCATAGTTCCAAGAAAATTCATTCTTGAAAGGTCTTCTACACTCTTTAGCCTTATGACCAAATTGATTACAAGTATAGTAGTAACTATTAAAGTTTGCATACCTCATTATATTTGGTTTTCTAATTTGATTTTTCTTTCTTATGTTAGTAACTTCATTTCTTAACTAATTGTTGATCTTCAAACTCTGATTGTTCTTATTCATAAAAGTATTCAAGTCATCATGAGTAGAATTCTTTTGTTCTTCTATGTATCCAAGATCAGTTCTATCACTTACATATTTTTTACTATTGAGAATGTTATCTAGATCAATTGATCCCTTTTCAAACTTCACAAATGACTTCACTTGAATTGAAGTCATTTTCAACTCATCTCTTAAAGAATCAATCTCAATTACATACTTTGAACATTCAACTTTTTTGGCCTTCAAGTTTGCATTCACAGTCTCTAACTGATCATTAAGAATCTTTACATAATTTTTATACACGTTGAAGTCTTCATCTATTCTTGCCTCAAACAAACTGAATTGCACCTCATAATCCCTTATTTAAGACTTCAGCTTCTTGGTTTTCTTCTTCTCAATATGCAGATCCTCAAGGGCATTTGTCAACATAGTCTCATATTTTATCTTGTCTTCTTCATCATCTGTATCACCTAAACCACCTCCAAACCATGTAGATTCTTCTTGATATGAGCAGCTACCTTATTCATCTATGAAGAGAGTTTCATCTTCAATAGGACCATCATTTTCATGATCATTATCAGAATCACTGCCATCATTCTCATCAGATGAGCTACAATATCCCTTGGTGTAGAGATTTCTCTTGTCCTTGTAAAACTTCTTTTGGCCATTATACCTTTTGAAATTGTTCTTGATCTTATCAAAGTTGAATTTATTCTTATCATTATCATGATCTTCTTCATGTTTTTCATTATCATTTCCCTTATGCTTAAGAGGATACTCGTTGGCAAAGTGACCTATCTCTCCACAATTGAAAATTTTGAAGGAAATTTTACCTTAATCTTATCCGAACCTATTTTAAATTTTCTTGTTAATAGAGCTATTAGTTCATCATCATCAATTTTGTAAATCTCATCATCCTTGACCTTATTACCTTAGAACTTCTTCTTTAGCTTCTTTTCTGTATTGAAACCTGCTTCTTTCTTTGATGGTTTGTCCTCATTAACTCTCGTCTCATAGGCAAAAAGAATGCCATGCAATTCATCCATCCTCATTTTGGTGAGATCATGACCTTATTCTATATCATAAAATTTTGAATCAAATTTGAAAGTGAGAGACCTTAATACCTTTTGCACTATAGTGCCTTATTCAATAACCTCTCCCATGCCTTTGATCATGTTCACTACCTCATTAAATCTTAGAAGATAGGAAGCCACAATATCCTCTTCCTTTATTTTGAGACTTTAAAATTGCCTTTGTTAGGTTTATATTTTGGCCAACTTGACTTTTTAATCTCCTTCAAGACGAGATGAAATTTGTCCCAAATCTCCTTGGTAGACTTGTAATGGATTACCTTGGTGAGCTCAGTGTCTCAAAGACCACAAATGATAGCATTCATAGCTTTGGAATTGTTCTCACTCAGCATCTTGCCTGTAGCACTAGTTGGAGGAGTAGGTGGCATGGAATAACCATCCAAAATAGATTGACAAATGTCAACCCCCAAGGACATGATATAGGTCTTCATTCTTGCACTCTAAAAAGAATAATTGGATCCATTAAATAATGTAGCTTGATTAATAGAGAAACCTTGAGAACTTGTCATTGTACCTATTCAAGTGGTTAAACTTATATAGAAAGTCATGCTCTGATACCAATGGTTATAGGTAAAATCACTAACAGGGGGGTGAATCAGTGAATCAAGATATTTCAAAACTTAAATCTAAATCCTTCAAACCCTTAGTCATACACCATAAGCAATCAAGAATCATATAACCCACTCATAACAATGAACATGAAAGATAAGAAAGATAACAGAAGATTTATGTGGGAAACTCTCTTAGGAGAGAAAACCCATTCTCAAGCTTAAAAACACATGGACTAATTGTCCTATAAGATTATTACTAACATGAGCCTTGAGTGAATCACCCACTTCACAAGGAGCACCAACCCCTAAAGATGACAAGCACCAACTCACCTAAGATGTTGAGCACCAACATGACATCTATGAAATTAACAACTCCAAAACTTTGATTTCTTCTCAGTATGATGGAGAAACCCTAAAAAATAAGCTCCTTCAATCCTTTTCACTCATTCAAACCTTCACACACAAATAAGGCATCCAAAACCACCATTTGGATCAATTTACACACCTTCACTTGTTCTCATGCATCAAACCTATAAATTCAACATTAAAATTATGACCACAAGGTCATACATGTAATCCACAATCTGATCTAGCTCTCAATACATCCACATGGATCTTACAACCTTCACAAATCTTTTGCTCATTTACCCACTTTTCTCAATCGCCTTCACAAACAGCCCGAACATGCCTTGTACTTATACCACTTTCTTGGTCTAACCCATCTTAGTTGGCTAAGATTATTACCATAATTGTATTACACTTGAAATGGGTCTCCACACACATTAAATGGATAAAACACTCCACTCTATAGGTCAGTCATAGTCCTTAAGACTCAAATCCTCCATTAGCCCTTAATGAGACCCAAAACAATTAGGCCTTCACATCCACATGTTACTCTTGCAACCTATTGGACCACCTTCATCTTTCACCAATGCATAGAATATATCAAACCTATCTCCAATATACCCTTGATCACTCCCTTATGGGTACATGCCACATGGAACACCAACTCAATACTTGAACCTACCAATTATGTCTCCTTGCTCTTCAGGCCTTAGCACCTTGATCATATAGTCTCAAACTTTTGAAATAACCACTCAAATATTTTCAAATAGCCATATGATTTGATCACATTTATGAAACCTTCAAGACCTATAAAACACTTACATGTTCCTTAGGCACTTCAACACAGGCTCTAAGCACTCAAATCAAATCTCTTAGAATGACCACTGAGACTGGTCATAAACAGTCAAAATATAGTCAAGTTATTTTGACTCTCTATAACTGATCAAGGGTAAATAATGACAAATAATACCTTCTCATCAATATTTTAGACTTATAGAACATCTCCATACTCATTTTATTCCTCAACTCTGCTCATAACATCTTTAACTTACCTCTACAAGATGCTCACTCAAACTACATGTGTATTCAATAAACATAGTCAACTTATAAGCTTTTATTCATAGTGAATATAGATTGATCAAACCTCAAAAATCTATGTATCTGGTCCTCATGGAGTTGACAACACTCTCCAATAGTTATTTCATCTTGAAACATTGAAATACCATCAAGAACTCTTCAATTATACTTTTTGGGTAACTTGCAGAACATGGTCAAACACATAGTCAACTTTGAAGCTCAATATATTTGATTGTATATATATTCAAAGCTCTATCTAATGTCTCTATATGCGCCTTGAAGTTATATTCAAATTTGATCTAGGTCTGCCAACAACTCTTCAACATTGTCGACACTCAATCAATATCCTTATGAAACCACCAATAGATCTCATATCTACATTAGATCAAATTAAAAAATTGAAGTAGACATGAATAACTCTCATATGGATCTCAAAATAATTGCCCTTTATTCTCTATAAGCCATCATGGTTTATAACTTTTTCAAAGCACTCTTTTTTAACTATCTCATCTTCGAAACACTGTGAAATCCATGACAGACACAATTTGTCATATACTAACAATATGACAACACATTCTCCTTCTACTCTATACCAACCTTCCCTTCAGTCTTCATCATTTTAACCAATCAATTTAAGTAACATAAATTGAAAAGTTCTTACCTTTAAAACCAAAAACCTTAAACACACCTTGATCTTATGCAAACAGAACATTTTGACAACTCACCATCATAATACTTTGAAGTAGTTACATAAAACTCATTATTCCCCCTTAACTAATCACATCTTCTCATGACCTTGCTTATCCTTAAATATCAACCAAAACTCAACTAAAATTCATTGTGCTTCTTTTCACTGACAAGTGTCTCCTTGAAGCCTAGAGAGAGACACCCCTAACCCACAATGTCCTAGAATAATGTGAAACTAGGAGTTGCCCACAACTCATCATATTCTCTCTCTTTCTTAGACAACTTGAACTGATGATTCTTCTTATTCTTTTGCTTGATTGAATAGATTTATTTATCTTCTTTATCACTTTCCTTTTCTTCTAGGATGGTATTGACAATACATGGACAAAATAAAGATTTTTGGCATACCTTTTCACTCAAAGTATCAGTCTCACATTTAAAAGCTTCAACACTTGACATTTTCAATTGATATTATTTATAGAAAACTTGCTCAATTGCATCAATTTTTTTACTTAAGTTTACACATACCTTAGGACAATTTTCAACTACCTTGGTTTCGTTAGTGAGTTTTGTCTCTTTATTCTTAACAAGAGCAAATAATGATTACCCTTGACATTCTTCAACCTATGTAGCATCTTCTACCATGGCAAATAGTCCACTTGGACTTTCAGACTGATCATGGCACATACTTTCCACCTTTAGTTTTCATATTTTAACTTGCCTTCTACCTTGCACTCTAGGAGCCTGAAATGACTTATTCTAACTTGACATCCTTTGTTTTCAAAATTTAGCAATGCAATAAATTCCCAAACAATTGTAGCAAACCACTCTTCTTGATGGAAACTCGGCTTGTCTTACCTTGTTAGGATAAAATATTGTAATGTGTCATGTGTCATGACAACTATAACACTCACTTTGACTCACAACACTTGATTGATGATTCCATTCATAGTTTCAAGTTCATAGTTCTAATAAAATTCATTCCTAGAAGGTCTTATACACTCTCTAGCCTTAGGACCAAATTGATTAAAAGTGTAGCAATAACCATTAAAGTTTGCATACCTCATTGCATTTAGTTGTTTAATTTGATTTGTCTTCCTTCTGTTAGCAACTTTATTTATTGACTGATTATTGATCTTCAAAGTCTAATTATTCTTGATCACAAAAGTCTTAAAGTCATCATGAGTAGTATTCTTTTGTTCTTTTATGTATCTACGACCAGTTCTATCACTTGCATATTTTTGACTAATCAGAATGTTATCTAGATCAATTGATCCCTTTTCAAACTTCACAAATGTCTTCACTTGACTTGAAGTCTTTTTCAACTCATCTCTTAAATAACTAATTTCAGTTACATACCTTGAACATTCAACTCTTTGGCCATCAATTTTTCATTCACAGTCTCTAATTGATCATTAAGAAGCTTGACTGAATTTTTCTACTCTTTGAAGTCTTCATATATTCTTGCCTCAAACACACTAAATTGCACCTCATAGTCCTTTATTTGAGACTTCAACTTCTTCATTTTCTTTTTCTCAATCTTTATATCTTCAAAGGCATTCATCAACTTAGTCTCATGGTTTACCTTGTCTTCTTCATCATCTATATCACCTAAACTACCTCCAAACCATGTATATTCTTCTTGATATGAGCAACTACCTTCTTCATCTATGAAGAGAGCTTCATCTTCAGTATGACCATCATCTTCATGATCATTCTCAAAATCAATACCATCATTCTCATCAAATGAATTGTAATATCCCTTGGTGTAGAGATTCCTCTTGTCCTTATAAAACTTCTTTTGGCCATTATACCTTTTATAATTATTCTTGCTTTTATCAGAGTTGAATTTATTCTTATCATTATCATGATCTTATTTATGTTCTTCATTGTCATTTTCCTTATGCTTATGAGGACACTTGTTGGCAAAGTGACCTAAATCTTCACAATTGAAACATTTGAAGGGAAGTTTACCCTTAAACTTGTTTGAACCTATTTTCAGTTTTCTTGTTAATAGAGTTAGTTCATCATCATCAATATCAAAAATCTCATCATCCTTGACCTTCTTACCTTGGAACTTCTTCTTTAAATTATTTTTTGCATTGAAATATGTTTCTTTCTTTGGTGGTTTGTCCTCATTAACTCTCATATCATAGGAAAAAAGAATGTTATGTAATTCATCCATCTTCATTTTGGTAAGATCATGACTTTCTTTTATAACAAAAACTTTTGAATCAAATTTGAAAGTGAGATACCTTAATACCTTTTACATTACAGTACCTTCTTCAATAACCTCTTCCATGCCTTTGATCATGTTCACTACCTCATTAACTCTTAGAATATAAGAAGCCACAATATCCTCTTCCTTCATTTTGAGACTTTCACATTGCCTTCGATTGGTTTATAGTTTGGCCAACTTGACTTTTGAATCTCCTTCATAGATGAGATACAATTTGTCCCAAATCTCCTTTGGAAACTTGCAATGGATTTCATTGGTAAACTTAGCCTCTGAAAGACCACAAATGATAGCATTCATAGCTTTGGAATTGTCCTCACTTAGCTTCTTGTCTGTAGCACTAGTTGGAGGAGTAGGTGTCATGGAATAACCATCCAAAATATATTTCCAAGTTTCAAACCCCAAGGACATGATGTAGGTCTTCATTCTTGCACTCCAAAAAGCATAATTGGATCCATTGAACAATGAAGCTTGTTTAATAGAGAAACTTTAATAACTTGTCATTGTACCTAAGATTACCTTCAAGTGGTTAAACTTGTACATAAGGTCCTGATTTGATACTAATTATTAGAGGTACAATCACTATTAAGGGGGGTGAATCAATGAATCAAGATATTTTAAAACTTCAATCTAAATCCTTCATACCTTTAGTCATACACCATAAGCAATCAAGAAGTAAATAACCCACTCATAACAATGAACATGAAAGATAAAGAAGATAACACAAGATTTATGTGAAAACCCCTCTTTGGGGAGAAAATCCACTCTAAAACCTAAAAACACATAGACTATTTATTCTATAAGATTATTACTAACATGAGACTTCAATTAATCACCCACTTTACAAGGAGCACCAACCCTTAAAGATGACAAGCACCAACTTACCTAAGATGTTGAGCACCAACACAACATCTACGAAATGAACAAATCCAAAAATATGATTGGTTCTCAATCTTATGAAGAAACATTGAAAAGACCTCCTTAAATTCTCTTCACTCTTTGAAACCTTCACACACAAGCAAGGCATCCAAAACCACCTTTTGGATCAATCTACACACCTTCACTTGTTCTCATGTATCAAACCTATAAATTCAACATTAGAATTATAAACATAGGATCATACATGAAATCCACACTCTGATTTACCTCTCAAGACATCCACATGGCTCTCATAGCCTTCACAAATCTTTTGCTCATCTACCCACTTTTTCAACTGCCTTCACAAATAGCTCAAATATGCGTATGGTACTCTAACCTATCTTGGTTGGCCAAGATGCTTACCATACTTGTCTTAAACTTGAAATAGGTCTCCACACACCTTACATGGGTGAAACACTCCACTCCATAGGTCAGCCATAGTCCTTAAGACTCAAATCCCCATTTAGGCCTTAATGAGACCCAAAATAATTAGGCCTTCACATCCACACGTTACTCTTGAAACCTCTCAGACCACCTTCAGCTTCCACCAATGCTTAGAACATATCAAACCTATCTCCAATATACCCTTTCTCACTCCCTCATGGGTCCATGCCACTTGAAAAACCAACTCAATACTTGAACCTACCAATTAGGTCTCCTTGCTCTTCAGGCCTTTATACATAGAAAATACAGTCTCAAACTTCTGAAGTAACTACTCAAATATTTTCACATAGCCATATGATTATATCACATGGGTGAAACCTTCAAGACCTTAGAAACACTTCCAAGTGCTTTAGACACTTCAACATAGTCTCTAAGCTCTCAAATCAACTCTCTCAGAATGACCACTCAGACTAGTCATATATAGTCAAGCCATTTTGACTCTCCATAACTTATCGAGGGTAAATCATGGCAACCAATATCTTTTCATCAATATTTTAGACTTATATATCATCTTGATACTCATTTTCTTCATTAACTCCGCTCAAAACATCTTTTAACTTACTTTTACAAGATGGTCACTCAAACTACCAGTGTATTCAATAAACACAGTCAACTTCTAAGCCTTTGTTTATATCAAATATGGATTGGTCAAACCTCTAAATCCATAAAAATGGTCCTCATTAATTATAAAACACTCTCTAATATTTATTTCATCTTGAAAAATTGAAATACCGTCAATAACTCTTCAATTAACCTTCTTAGGTTACTTGGAAAACATAGTCAAACACACAGTCAACTTTGGAGCTCAATATCTTTGACTATACAAATATTCAAACCTTCTAATCAATTTCTATAGATGTATCTTTAAGTCCTCTTAAAATTTTCCTTTAATACTATCAATAAATTAATCATATATCAAAATATATAATAAAAATATTGACCATTACTTTATCTTTTTTTTAATTCAAATGCCAACAGTCACTAGTTAATGCAAAATCATTTGTAGACATGTGTCTTCATCTCATGTCCTCACATAGATTTTTAAAATTCACTCCATCGATCTCCTTGAAAGCCTCCTAACTTTAACTTGCATCATTCATCATTGATCTTAGATATTTGCTTCTAATATCAAGCCACATGGTAGCCCCTCATGCCCTCTACGTACCCTATAGTCAGTCTTCAATGATCTTTCATCACTTGGCAACTCTATATGCCTTCTAATCATTATGTTGACTTATTAATTTAATACACATAATTGATATTTCTATACATGGTTAAACGTGCTCCATCAATCTTTGATCTGCTTGATCAAACACACACCATTGATTTGCTTGTTAGATATCTGTGATTGTTACACATGTCTTCATTGCATTCATTCTCAAGATCTTTGACTTATTGACTTCATTCTCTCCATTTATCACTATCTAAAAAGTATAACACTCATTGTTAGATCCTTATCTATTCATATTAATTACTCGACGTAGATCTTCATCACTCGATTAAATGCTCATCATTGGATCTTCATATGTCAGTTCAAATGCTCACCATTGGATCTTTATCATGAATATTAAATTCCCACCATATATCTTTGATATCACAAGTTTGGCTAAGTATGGGAACTTATTTAACTCCACTTGATAATTCAACTTTGCACCTTAATAACTTTTTCTACGCACCATGCCCAAACCTAAAATTTGAACCACATGATCTTCTTTCATAGGAGAATCCATCCATGTATCAAATTTATCCTAAAACCTTCACATGTGTGAAATATGATGTCATCAAATTTCTTACTCAAATTTATCTATCAATATGACTACTTGAACTTAGACATTCATATGACTATTCTGATGAATTCCATTCACTTTCATAAGCACTCATAACATTCCATAGGGTCTCTTAGCTCATATGCATCCAAAGCAACCTTTCACAACTTCATGCTTGACGTCATCATCATTATGACATCACCACTTTGTTATTACCTTTGATGTCAATAAATGACACCTCATCAACATCATTGGTCACCTTGGAGACATCATTGACAAACCTCCAACAGCAACATGGTCTAGATCTTTTCTTTCTTCACTCAAGAAGGTTGAATTGTGTTTGTTTTCACCAAAGGGAATCCCTATAGTGAACACTTCATCATATACATTTGAGTCATCTTCTTGATCTCCTTCAAACTTAGCTTGATCTTCTTTACTTGTCTCTCAGAGGATGGGTCCTCCTTCAAGAATTGATGTGGTGGGAGGGTAGTGAATTGATTAATGGGTATGAGGTGTGATGGAGGGATCATGAATGGGCTTGCGAATGAGAGACACTTGAAATAATTATTGAAGAGCTAGCAAGTTCAATTGGACTATAGGCATCTCATTTTCTTTAATAAGCACCTCACCCTTCTCATAGCCGTGTTGAGGATCTTTAACAGCTACAATTTCATCTCCCACCTTCTCAACTAAGGCCTCTTTTTTATGTTGAAAATCTTCTTGGATAGACCTCAAAGATAGATAAGAGGGCAATGAGGCTTGAACAAACATAAGGTTTTTATTCTTGACATCAACTTCTTGGTCCTCACTCTCTTCATCTTTATTTCCCCAAGAGTTCACTACTTGGTTCCAAGTTGGATTTTGGAAGCTATTGGGATATTTTGAAGATTGGATTGGTTATATCAGAGGATTCTCTTGAGGATAGTGAATGGTTTCATGAGGATAAGGAGCATAATAAAACTGATATAGAACATAAGATGACTCTTGAGGAGGGATAGGTATAGCTTGAGGAAGACTGCCTCCAAGAAGTTGCCTCTTAAGATCTTGGACTTCTTATTTTAGAGTCTTAATCACATCTTCTTCATGACAAACTTCTTCATGAGGCTACTCAACAATGTCAAGATTATATAGAGAAATAATAGGTTAATCATAGGGTTGTCATGGTTCATAGGGATGATAACAACCTTGATAGGGTTGTCAAAGAACATAGTATCAGTCATGATAAGGTTGGTAGGGAGGTGTATAGTAGGAACTCTCTTGGAAATCAAAATAAATGCCTTTAGTATGAGATATTTCTCTTACCTTAATCATTTTACAATGCACCAGTCTGCCACCAAGTGTTAATTGTTGGAGTTGCCAGATACTACAGGGAGTAGGTGATTGTATCCTCTTGTTGTCAAAACCAGCATCTACCTTGAACAATATTCTTGGAATTCATCTCCCATCGGGCGTGTTAGAACTGTTATAACCCAAATTTTCATACTAAAATTTGGTATAACATGGAACTATCTCTATATATAGACAAGCTGCTACAAGAGATAGATCTCTAGATTATGGCCAAGCTCCCTTGATCTATCTTTTAGGTTCACAGACTACACTAGACTAATCACCATTGAGGGTGAAAATGGAATAAGAAAACATAAAAGTAACCTACACTAATAAATATGATACACCAAAGATAACTCCACAAACATACTTGCATTTTCACTAAGAAAATAGATTGTTAAAACTGATCTCAACTTAAGGGTTTTTCTAGCATAAGTATTTCTATATGAATGTAGATTTATATGCATTTTAAGAGGTTGGTGAATAGGATGTCTAATATTAGACATTACTAATCTATCTCACACTTCAAAACACACCTAACAAACATATACATTTTATGAGACATGTTAGAAGAGATGTTACTCACACAAGGCATACAAGAGCAGAATGGAAGCAAGGAAAAAACATTCATCACTTGTCATCCAAATGGACTACTTGACATGATTGGGAAAGAATTATAGAGACTAAATCAACTTCAAAAAAAATTTAAAAGTCAAAACAAGATTTAAAACTATCAAGGCTTATCCATACCAATTATGGATCGATTACAATGCCAAAATAACTTCAATATATAGAACATAAGAGAGTAGAGAGAAAGAGTGCCATTAAACAGTCAACATGCTAAGTGTCAAGTCTTGAAGACCAATTACAATGCAAGAAAATGAGTGTGAAAATAGGTCATGAAGTTCTATTGAACATGTTTCAATCTGAAACATAGCATCTTCTTGAAGTTGGCATAGAGACACTCTATGTCCTTGAAATTGCATTCTTGAAAAAGAATCCACTTAACAGTCTAAAATTTCCTTGAAAGTTGTTGACATGTGTCCTGACTTAACAAGGTTGAAACATTATTTTTGATAGTCATCATACACACCTCAATTTATGACCTTCTCTTTGACACTTATTGTTCACTTCTTTGCAATTGCTCACTAGCCCTTTAGGCCTGAATTCACACACTTGTCACTAGGGTGACCTGTATATTCTCATGAAGATTCATTGTAGGGATGTGAGACACCTCTTCAGACCTTATTTTTCCTCTAGTCTATCAAGTATACTTCAATAAACTCAGTATCACACTTCTCACCTCTAATTTTGACAGTCACATTACTTCTCACTATTCCATTCAAGACTACCTGTAATAAACATCATAAAAGAGGGGTTTTCATACATCACTGAATTGAGAATGGGGTTTTAGGAGTTGAAATATATCTCTATATACCTTTAATAATGGATTTCACCTATCAATTCCCTTTTGTATCTTCAGATTACCTTAAAACTCGCAAAAAACATAGAAACTGACCTATTCGTACAAGTGACCGTATGGAAAATTTGAGTGTCAAGGAGCTTGAAAGAGTGAAAAACATGTCCAAATCACTTTTTAGGCCAATTCACTCCTTTTTTATGCATTTATATTCATATCTTCTTCACCAGATTCTTGGGAGGGTTTTAAGAGGGTTTTGGTCATTCAGGTTCTTAACAATGATTCATAAAGGTTAAGCCCTTAACCTTCGAACCAATTCCACTTAGTTCAAGTATAGGAGCCCCCTCAAATCTCCCTAAGTTATTGATATCACATTCACATTGTCCATAAAAATATGAACAAAATAAATTTGCTTCTTGACTAGCTATTTGCATTTTGGATACCCCTGAGATAGGTTTAGGCCAAAATAACCAATTTAAAGTTGTTCTCTATAAAATGATGGGTCTTATAAATCCTCCACTCTCTTATGAAGGATATCAAATTTCTTGGGAATATCATATGGTCATATGGATGTCATTATAATCCATGAGGGTTCATGCCTAGTCCGAATCCTAATAGGCATAGACTGTATTTTTGGGTATATGAACACTTACGAAGGTTTCTAGTGACTGTAGGGCTTTATCAACCTTTATTCATCTTCATTCCAACCTTACATCATCCTACAATGATTCAAGGCTCTACCACTCCATTCATTCACCATGAATTTCACTTGGTCTACAGACTGTCTTAACAGTGGAGTGTCTCTAGTCTGAGACAAAATAAACAACACTTCCTCTATTAGTTTGACTTGAAAGAGACCATGGATGTTAGAGGTACAATCACTGAGAGGGGGGGAGGTGAATCAGTGAGATTAAAAAATCCAACTTTAATTTCAATCATTTTAACTTCTTAATAAATTACCATAAGCATTTATGAAGCATACACATCGTTCATAACAATGAGCAAGAGAGACAATACAAGACCAATCACATATTACATGGCATATCTGGGAAACCCTCTTGGGGGAGAAAACCCACTAGAACCTGTAATTGGACTATTGTTATATAATAACAAGAACCATTTTAGACCAACTTCAATTGATCAGAGAACTATCATCCCTTATTCAATGAGACAACAATCCCATAAGGTGTTACAACACATGTCTAGTTGAGCTACCACAACTACTAGACCTTTAACAAGTTTCACCTTGCAAGGAAGCTAAAACCCCGTAGATATTGAGATAACACAACACCTGTGAATAAAACATCTCTTTAACACTAATTTCCTACTAATCTATTGGAGATGCAAAGTATATTAACTCTCTTCATCTCTACAACCTCAATGCATCAAAAAGCCACCTTTTAGATCACTCTAAACCTCTTTACTCATCCTCAACCTACAAGAGCATTATTATGAAATCAAAATCATGACCCACAAGTCATACACTTAGTCCTCACTCTAATCTACTCATCAACTCATCTACTAGGCACTTTCACTCTCCTTCGCTCCACAACTATTACATGCACACTCCTCTTGCTAGACTAGAAACCATCATCTTTGGTTTCACTATATATAGAGCATTCATTATTATCTAAACTTTGGTCAGCCATTAGGCATGCATTAACCCTTAAGGCATGCATTACATACAAATACATGGCTCAATACCATCCACATAGGTCAGTCATAGCACCCATGGGTCACCCTTAAGCAGCTACACCTATCAAATAGGCCCTTGTAGCCCTTATAGGTCTCATGGAGACCTATTCACCCATTTATCACTTCAAAGAAAAAAAAAAGAACATATGAACACTTATAATTGCATAGGTCCACTCCACATGACCCCTTTGACATTTTCAAATGATCATAATCAACTCTGCTCACCTCTGCGTATGCTCAAACAACCTAAACATAGACCTTGTTCATAAGGACACCAAGAACAAACACATAGTCAAATTCTTAAGCTTTGTTCATATTGCATATGATCGATCAAACCTTCATAATGCACACATATTTTCTTCATGGAGTTTACAATACTCCCCAATAGTTAATACATCAAGAGATATCAAAACAACATCAAAACAAGCTCAAACAATCTTCTCGAGTCACTTACAGTCCATACATGAAAACATAGTCAATTTTGAACCTTCATAACTTTGACTATACACACTTTTAGATCTTCAAACTTATATTTTTAGATACAACCTAGAGTCTTCTATAAATTTGCTTTTCACACCATGGTCAAATTCAGCATAGATCAAAAGTTATGGCTCAAAATCTAAACACTAGTCTTTTCCTTTTCAAAATTCAAATATTCAAATGCCAATGGTCACAACGAAACCTCGAACATTCTACTATCATCTCGTGTCTTCTCTGATTTATATCAATCATGCACCATCGATCTTATTATATAAAACTCAACCTTTAATGTTGTTAAATGACTGTCACTTTGACCACTTTGACTCCACTAAAGTCGTTAGATCAATCTATACGAATACACGTGAACCATTAAATCTTTATCATTTACCTTTGCTCAGGGTTAAACATTGTGCACATATTACCATCTCACTCAACATGCACTATTAGATCAAAACTATACGATTGACCATGTACCATTGGATCTTCATTTGGTCCTGATCTTTATCTCATGGAGACCTATTCACCCATTTAGCACTTCATCAAGCAAAATAAGGACATAGGACCACTTATAACTACATAAGTCCACTACACATGACCCCTTTGACATTCTCAAATGATCACAATCAACTCTGCTCACCTCTACATATGCTCAAACAACTCAAACATAGACCTTTTTTATAAGGACACTAAGAACAAACACACAGTCAAATTCTTAAGCTTTGTTCATACTACATATGATTGATCAAACCTTCATAATGCACACATATGGTCCTCATGGATTCTAAAATACTCCCCAATATCCAATACATCAAGAGATATCAAAATAACATCAAAACAAGCTCGAACAATGTTCTCGGGTCACTTACAGTCTATGCATGAAAACATAGTCAACTTTGAACTTTCATAACTTTGATTGTACACACTTTCATATCTTCAAACTTATATTTCCAAATGCATCTTGGAGTCCTCTACAAATTTTATTTTTACACCATGGTCAAATTGTACATAGATCAAAAAATTATTGTTCAAAAACTAGGCACTAGTCTTTCCCTTTGAAAAATTCAAATATTCAAATGCCAACAATCACAGTTAAACCTCGAACATTATGATATCGTCTTGTGTCATCACTAATTTAGATAAATCACGCACCATCAATCTTATTCATGAATCTTGACCTTTAACTTCATTAAACTACTATCACTTTGACCACTTTGACTCCACTCATGCCATTAGATCAATCTATACGAATACATGTGAATTGTTTGAACCTTATCTTTTACCTTTGCTCAATGTTAAACATCATTCACTTCTTACCATCTCACTCAACATGCACCATTATATCAAAACTATATGATCACCCATGAACCATTGGATCTTAATTTGGTCATGATCTTTATCTCTTTCAAAAATGACTAAGTATGGGAACCTTTGCAATCTGTATGTAAGGTCAACTTTCAACCTCCATATATTTTGCTTCGCTCAAGCACATGTTCTAAAATTTGGATCATATGATCTCCTCACATAAGATAATCCAACCAGGTGTCAATAAAATCCTTGAACACTCACACATGTGAGATATAATGACATTAAAATGCCTCCTCAAATTTATCTATAACAGAGCCAACTATGCCAAGAATTGTCTAGAAAGGCCAACTTTACACATGCATAGCTTTTGATGTATTTCATCGCATGACTTGAAATTTAGCACAAATCAACTAGGAAAAAACCAAACAAACCCATATGATCAACTTCTCCTGAAACATCCACACATGCGATATATTCCACCATTAAAATGCCTACTTAACTTTTCTTGTCACATTGTAAATTTGGCTATGAGAAAACACTGTCAAACTGTTTGGAAGCCAACTTTGCACTTGCATATCTTTTGTCATTCTTAGTCACATGACCTTAGATTTATCACATAATATCTAGGCATAATACTAAACAAACCCATGTAACTATTTCCTCCTGACACCTTCATGCATGTGAATGTCAACATCATCAACATGCTTACTCAGCTCTATTTGAACATAGAAAACATTGTCAAAATGCCTGAGAGCCCAACTTTACACCCACATATATTTTATTGTGCTTGATCACATGACCTAAGATTTAGCGCATAAGATCTTGGGACTAATGTGATCACAACCATATGGCCAACTCCCCTTTCCTCTTCTACACATGGCAATTATGACATCATCAAACTGTCTACTCAGATTTTCTACTACTAGACCCAAAATGTCTAGATGAGAATAATGATGAACAGAGTGAATTATACTCATGCACACAAGCTCTTCAATCATCCTTAACCACTGATAGGACCCCTTGCACATTCTCAATACCTTAGACTCATCTCTAATTATATCAAACCATGCCAAAACTAAAGATCAACTAAGCATCTTTCAAGTATACTAGGACAAGCGCAATGCACACTTTGTCATTCTCACTTAGACAATCAAAGTACTTCATCCACTCACCAGGACACCTCCATGACATCACTATGACAACATTGACAACTCTCCAACAATGGAGGGTTTTTTTAGGTCATGATGACCTTATGTACCAAGTTTTAGAGTTAGATCACACTCATAGAGGCCTTAACACTTCAAACTCTCCAAACTAGCTTCTAGGCATGTGACTGTGTGTAGAGTTTTACTTGATGGAGCATGGAGTTTGAAACCCCAATTTAGTTCATCTTTTCCTCATAGAATCACATTAAAATGTGATGTTATCACTTTGAGAGTGGTTTCTTACTTGGTCATCCATCGTATAGCTCTGTCAAACTCCCAAACCTGCATTCTCCATTAGGTTAGGTTAGTCTACAGTATGTGTCAAACTATAGGTGCTCATTTAAGAATATAATGGGTTCCTGTAAGTGTTGATTCATGTGTGACTTCTATGTTTCACCCTTTTGGTTCCTCCTCAGGTCACTAGGACCACATCACACCTGAATAGACTTGTCTCTACCTTGAGATCATATAATCATTCCTTACCATCAATGACTAAGTGTCACTTGTAATTTGTATTGTTCTAGATTCATTTGGACCTAAATTCACTTTTTTTTTCTAAGTGTTTCCATCAATACTTTGATTGATTTTAAAACCACTCTATCTTCTTCTCTCTCAACAAAATAATCTCCTTCTTGAATTGGCATGTTACTACTAGGCCTAGTCTACAAGGATGAAACCATTTAGGCTTACACATACCTCATAAATTTGCACCACAAGATGGCATTGTATGGAACAAAGTCTCCTTTCAGATACGTTAAGGTAAA
The DNA here is from genome assembly GCA_037957365.1 of Torreya grandis. Taxonomy (NCBI): domain Eukaryota; kingdom Viridiplantae; phylum Streptophyta; class Pinopsida; order Cupressales; family Taxaceae; genus Torreya; species Torreya grandis. Next base: position 1,296,508 of record JARHVA010000313.1, on the reverse strand, counting down.
ATATCCCATATGCAACTTTACTCAAACATAGACCTCTCCATCTAGGTTTGACGGTATTTGATGGTTTCACCACTTACACTATGATATTCCCTTGATCAATGGATTGGTTTTGAGATGCCAAAACTAATTCACATGTTTCCAAACATGCTTTGATCTCTCTTTTGGGTCTAAACATGATTGGTTTTCATGTATCAACCTGTGTGTGCCTGTGCAGGGTTACTTAACTATATCAAGTGTCCAAGAAATTTCATTCCATCAATGGTTCTCTTGAGACCAAACCTTCAGTATTGAATATGATCAACCATGCTCTATGAATTTGAAAACAAACATGTTATCCTTGACCTAAATCCATTCACAGGAGAACAAAACACTGCAACTGATAAAACATTATTTTGCAAACCATTGATGCTCACTTCTAGAAGAATGAGATACTTCTGCCTATCCCTTCATATACACACATGCCAAATCAATTGAATCTAATAATAAAAGGATGAACATGCTCTGTAAGTCCACATACACCACTTGGTTCACACAAACCAATGCAAACAGATGAGAAAACTGAGCCATTGGGAATGTGTCGGTAGCTTGGATGTACTAAAAATCTTAATGATTGTTCATACAATATGAACCATCAATCTTGAAACTATAAAAATGAAATGGAAGTACACAAGGAATACTAACATCCCCCAAGTGCACTCACTCTAACTCTTCTTCTCCTATCCATACCAACTGAAAACCATTGACCCCTTTTGACCTGTCCAAGAGAGTGACAGGAAAGAGAAACTAATTTTTGTCCATTTTGGATCCATTGAATCCACCTGAGCCTAGAAATGAACTATGGGGATGACATAACATCTTCTTGAAGCATCACACATGTCAGGTGAGTCACCTCAGTCTGTACAACTATCTAAAACTAACCTTTTGCAGATGATCTTCCTCTTTCTTACGTTAAACCTACCACATTTCAGTTTCAAATTATTCTCTAACATTCCCTAACATATGTTAGATTAGATTAATTCTTGACACCTTTGTCCTTTTGTGGGAAACCATTCATTTCACTTAGAATGACCAAAAGGTGACATAAAAGGCTATTAAGACAAGCAGAAAGAAATGACAAAGGTTAGAACATATTAAGTGATCTCATTTAGGACCATGATGAACATTTCAAGCCTAGTAAGATGCTATGAAAAGTTTGAAAATGCAAGGGGGTTGACCTCATTTGACCTAGGGTGAAATTTGGTCAACAGGTATCTTAGTATGCCCTCTAAATATTTGTGTTATTAGGGAGTGGTTAGCACCCATGAGTGTCACAGATGTATGTAGCTTCATGGATTTGGTAAACTATTACCATCTCTTTGTTGAGAAAAGTTTGTCTAGATAGAGGAGTATAAGCAAGCCTTCCAGATATTGAAGGAGGGTCTCACCGGTGCACCCATCTTATCAGTATTTGATCCATTTGAGAATTTATTCATCTGCATTGATGCCTCCCATTTTAGATCCATCCTTATGTAGAGATTAGGGTGATTGCCTATGAGTCTAGGAAACTCAATGACTACAAGTTGAGATATCTGACATGTGATATTGAGTTTGGAGTTATAGAATATTCTTATTTGGGATGGTGACACTTTATTCTTAGTCATCACTCTGTACTTAGGACAAATCACTTGAGCATGTAGCACATTTTTAGTGAACATAACCTTAATGCCAGCCAATAGCATTGGATGGAACTTTTGTGTGAATACAACTATGAGATATTATACATTAATGGAAAGGAGAATGTGGTTGCGAATGCATTAAGCATGAGACACCATGATTTAGTAACAATGAGGCTACACATATTTGTTAAGTTGAATCCTTGAGTAGCTTTCTTGAAGATAGTTTCTACTAGGGAGTGTGATAGATGCTTGATTCAAAGAGGGCCCTAAATGGAAAGTATGAGGGCTTACACTAAGGCAAATTGTCTTTTATGTCAGAGGGGATGTATATATGTCCCTGCATCATATGACTTGCATAGTTTTATATTATTGGAGTGTCATTGAGCTCCTTATCAGGCACATCCTAGAGTAAATAATATGCATATAGAGTTGATATAGTTTTAACATTGGGTCGATTTATAGCGTGACATTGAAAACTCTTTAACTCGGTACTTTGAGTGCTATAGGGTCAAGGCCGAGCATCAACATCCTACAAAGTTGACATACTTCCATGAGATTTTGAAATGGAAATGGGACACTATATCCATGGACTTCATTGTTGGACCACCTACCTCATCCTATCATCATGATGCAATCATGGTGACAGTGGATAAGTTGATGAAGTTGGATGACTTTTCTCCAATGAATATTACTTATAATCCCACATCAATGGCAAGGATCTTTCTGGATGACATTTTTTGATTGCATGGGATTCCTCGTAAGATTATCTCTTATCAAGATCATGTTTACACGTATAACTTTTGGACCACTCTAATGGAGGCATTGAGCACTCAACTCCATTCCAATACTTCCTACCATCCCAAGATTGATGGATAGACTCAACGAATCAACCAATTTTTAGAAGGCGTGTTTTGCATGTACGTCATGGACCGATAGTTCCATTGGGAGGATTACTTGCACCTAGTAGAGTTTACATATAATAATTACTAGAATTTGATCAAAATAACATCCTATAAGGCATTATATGGTAGAGATTGTAAGACCTTTTTGAGTTGGGATTGCAATGAGGATAGATTTTTCATTATTCCTACCATGTTGTAGGACATGGAGCTGTTCAAATTTGATAATGCCTTGAGGAGGCAAGATCATGGTAGAATAAGTATGCAGATGCAAAGAGGATTGATCGACACTTTGAGGTAAGCAATAAGGTGTTTTTTAGAGTGAGACCCAACAAGATCCCTATCTGTTATGGAAAATACTCTAAGTTGGCACCTCATTTTGTAGGGTTGTTTGAGATCTTGGAGACCATCGACCCCGTTGCTTATCATCTAACCCTACCACCTAGCTTAACACATGTTCATGACATGTTCCATGTTTCTATTTTGTGTCATTATATGCCTGACACTAATCATGTTATGGATTGGATGGCCTTTCAGGTACATATGGATAATATTTTGGTTAGAGTTCATGTGCATTCTAGCATGTAGAAAATTAGGTATTCAAGGCTAAGAGTTGGACCAAGTCAAGGTCCAATGGGATTGCTATGATGAGACAACTACCACTTGGGAGGATACAACACCTTGGAGGGTCAACTATTCCCACCCCTTTCAAGGACTTCTAGGAGGAAGTTTGTCATGCCTTAAGAATGCACTATTCATACCCCATTACCATGCCTTAGAATTTACTTTAACCTTATTTTAAGTCATAAAGATAAATAAGAGATCCACATTAGTTTCCCTTAGCCAAAAACTTAGATGGAAAATAAGACTTATGTTTTCAAGTTGGCAAAAAATGAAGTAAAGATGTTAGTCAATGTATTTAAGCTAGTTTTGATCAAAGGGATGGACTTAGACCTTTTTCGAGTGTTGAAAAATCTTTAGGAGAGACATGTGACTATTTATGGCATGGGGAAGAGAAGGCATTTATGAGCATGGGTAAGCCTCGATTGCCTAAATGGATTTGTAATAAGAGTTATTACATTGGAATACTTTTGGTGTAAGAGCCAACAAATGGGAAGGGACAAGTGTCACGTTCCCATTGGCCATTAGGTATGAGTGTTGTGTCTATAAGAGGAAGGAAAGCCTCCCTTGGAATGACTTTTTACTCATTTTTTATTTGGAGAGGTGAGTTTAGAGCTTGAGAAAAAGGAAGGAACTTAGAGAAAGAGAAGGAAGAGCTTAGTTTTAAAGAAGTTTGTTTACAACAAGGCACTTGTAGTAGGTTTTTGTGTTTAGTATCAAGTTGTGGAAACAAGGTAGATACTCCAACTTCACCCATGAAGCTATTTATTTTTTCGTTTTAAAAAAAGTATTCTCCCCCTTATTGATTGTGTGTTTTCAAGGGGATGTATGGCCACTTCGCTTACCCTCTTTTGCTTGTTGTTTTCCATGGTTGAGCATATGGCCACCATCTGGTTTTTAGCCTCTTTTGGGGCATGGAGATGTTCAATCTATCCTATTTTTTTCATTGTTTTGTCAGCCCTTTTTTTGATCTTAAATTATAAAGTTATGATGCCCAAATGGGCTTAGCTTGGTTATTTGTTGTATGCTTTCATTGAGTAGGGTTTGGGTATGGGAACTATGTTCCCCAAAGTTATCCTACTTGGATCTATTGCATGGGGTTTGGGTAACAGGTAAACAAATGTTTACAAAGTCTTCTCGTGGCAAGGGAGAAAGGTTTGGGCAAGGGGAGGCATCCAAAGTCCTCATTTTCCCACCCCATAGTGTGGAGAGTAGCAAGTTTCATCCACAATGGGTGGTTTTAGAGTCTAATCGTGTGTTTGAAATATTTTGTGATTGTCATACCTATTTTATATGTGTGTGCTCTTGATTTTGTTATGTGGTGTTGGATTGTGTTTTGGTCGGAGCCCCATGTTGTAAAGTGGTTTGATAAATGAGTCTTCTAGTTGAACTTGTCACCTTTCCTTTACCTACAATTACCTCAGCGTAATGATTTTACTTATGCTCATAATTGTGAGTTGTAGGATCGAAGGTGTGTAGGGTAGCCACCTAACAATGGCAAAAGGATGGGAGGTGAGCCCATCATTAGTTTGGACTTGTAAGACTACATTGGAACTTGTTTTGAAGACTAATTTATTTACGTTTTTTTGTAAATGTTTATGTAAATGTAAAATTCTTGTTGGAATCCATTGATATGTAGTAATTCAATTTGTAAATATTGAAAAATAAAAATAGAAGTGCATACTTCGAGCTTGCAAGCGGCATTGTTCTCATTTTTAAGTCTATTTGAAAGAGGAAAAGAGAAAATGTAATAAAATGACATTGTAATGTAATGAATTTTGTGTTAAAATCTGTATGAGAATGGTAGTTATTTACCACAATAATGAAAAAATAAATTTGGAATGTGTTTCATAGTGCTCAAATTGTTGTGTTTTTATTGAGTTCCAAAAAGGGTTAGTTTCACTTTAATATTTTTTGTTAAATTTTAAAATCGTCAATTTCTTCCAAATTTAATTTTATAATAAAATAGACTTCTTCAGGATTTTATTGTTTTTAGAAGATTAATTTTTTGGTTTATAGTTTAAAAGATATGATTTTTTGAATGAAAACTACTTAAACTTCCATATTTTCATTTGTAAAATGCTTAATCTTCATGCTATCTTAATTAATTAAAAACGATACAAAATAACACCCAAAATAGTTTTACATAAAGAAATGAAATTTTTAGGCCCTGTAGAAATTTGTTTCGTATTTTTTTTAGATGAATGGTTTTCTCTCTATTAATTTTTGAAAGTTGTTAGCCTATAAAGTAGTTTCCTGTGTGACATACCCTTTATTTGTAGGGCACATGCCCCTTTAGAGGGTAGGAGCTAATAGCTGATCACTCATGTGACTGACACCAATCCCCAAGATAAAATAAAAAGGTCAGTAGGCTACTAAGTGCAGGTGCTATTCACATAAGCGATCAACTAATCGCTAGTCGCTAAATTTCATTTTATAATTTTTAAGCCCCAAGTGACTGTCGTGAATAAGCGAAAAGGCCTATGGAGCCTTGCAAGAGTCGTGAAGGGCTTTATGGCTTGAAAGGTGGGTTTTCGTTGAGATGCCATTCTCAATCCAAAAGGGTTTAAGTGGATCCTGGAAGATTCTTCGAGAGTTATAAAGGAGTGAGGTGTCTAAGCCTTAGTCGAGCCACCACCACCACACAAACGCAAAATTCACCTACGAGGATGCCTTATCCATGTGGTACCAAAGTAGGCCATTGATGAATCGGTGACAATCAATCCTATGAAACGGCAGTGGCCATTGAATCGGTGACAATCCATCCTATGGAACGGCAGTGGCCATTGATGAATCGGTGACAATCAATCCTATGAAACGGCAGTGAGCTAACCGCAGTCAACGATGGTGCCTAAATTTGTTGCTGCTAGTAGCCACCCGGTGGCGAGATGGCAAAGCCCACTCCCTGCAACCTTCAACTATTCTTTCAAATTGAGAAAGTTTTTTTTTATATAGCCAAAATATTTATTATTTTAATAATATTTTATAAACCAAATTAATTAATATATTTTAACATGGTCAAGTTTTTAACCTTTTTAGTTAAACCATAGATCTTCGTGCAGCCTCTCAGGGGCACTCTCGAGGCCCGATAGGAAAGTGGCCCAAAGGTGGGGGTGCTTAATTTTTCAAGCTCTTCTACACTAAGGGTCTTCGGGATCCCAAACCCCAGAATAAACAATATTTTCACCTATTTTTCAAAGAGCCCTTTTTTAGGGGCTAGTGCCTTATAACCTTATGCAGTCGATTTGGGGCTCTTCAAAGGCCCAACAGTGGGCGGCGCAAAGGAGGCCCCCCTCAAAGGAAGCCTCCCTCGATTTTTTGTGTTCTTCCATACGGAAGAGTTTTCAATGACCGAAAATGTTTTAAACAAGTTTTTTAAACCCTTTTTCAAATACATCCCTTTTAGAGTTATGCATACTATTATGGGACCCTAAGAACCCCAGAGGCAGGGCAACCCTTAAGGGATGTCATGTGTTTTTAAACCTTTTCTAGATAAATCAGAGACCCTTGTTAACCTTGAGGACCCTAATGTGTTTTCTTGCATTCTTAAGTTGAACTCTATGTGGCCACTTATGGTTGTCATGATTGTCGTAGACATAAGAAACTTGTTCCTCAACAAATTCGGAAGCTTGAGGGAGGTCTAGGGGCACCCCTACTTCCCCAATCCTTGTGCATATGGTATTATCACCTCATCTTGACATTCAAGTGTCAAGATCTTTGAAACAACTAGTATTGTCGTTAGAGAAGTGATTACCCTGAAAATCCATGTTGTCCATGCTAGAGACTAAGCATTGTAGCGGACTTGTAGGCCAATGAAAGCAAGTGAGACCAACTTGGTTGCATTGTGACCATGTAGTCACTTGTGCATCATGATCTGTGTTGATTAGGCATGTGGGTCTTTTCAGTACATCATGTGTCTCGTGTCGTGTGGTTGACCAATTATTGGCAATGCAATTGAGTAAGATGTGCATTGTACAAAATGGTCTATTTTTATGTAATTTCAATCATGTTAAAGTTTGGGAATGACAAGGTCAATATCATATCATAGTGATAAGTTGAATAAGGTAAAGAAGAAATACTCTACATATAATGTTGAATTTAATGTCATTGTACAAAGACTCAGACATTAGAGGCATTACTTGGTGCCTAAGGAGTTTATTTTGTTTATAGGCCATTAGGACATAAGGTATGTGAAAAAATAGAATAAATTAAATCGTTGACATGCAAAGTTGGTGTCTTTCTTGCATGGGTGTACTTTTTTTCTAACGCATAAGTCAAGAAGGTAGAATTAAGTAGTGGATGCTTTGAGTAGGAATGCGGCATTGTTAACTACTTTGGTGAGTGAAGTAGTTGGATTTGAGAATATCAAGGACTTGTATGATTCTGATTTTAATTTTGGAAAGATTTTAGAACAATGCAAGAATCCATTAGTATGTGAGACAGGGTCTATTCATGATGATTATCTCATGTTGGATGGTTAGCTCTTTAAGGGAAAGCAATTATGTATTCTAGTTAGGTCTATGAGAGACAATATTGTAAGAGAAATTCATAATAGTCGTTTAGGTGGAATCTTTGGCAAAAATAAGACAATAGATTTGGTGGAAGACAGATATTTTTGGTCGAAGATGAAACGAGATGTAGCAAAGTGTCAAAATCTAGGGTATGTCAAGTGGCTAAAGGCCATGCATAAAACACAAGGCTATACATGTTGTTGTCAGTGCCAAAAGGACCATGGATTGATTTAAGTATGAATTTTGTATTGGACCGCCAAAAACTTAATGAGGTAATGATTCATTTTTTGTTATTGTAGATAGGTTCTCTATGATCATTCATTTTATTGCATGCAAGAAAACTAGTGATGCCACTAAAGTAATAGATTTGTTTTTCAAATATGTTAGATTGCATGGCATTTCAAATACCATTACTTCAGGAAAAAATACAAAATTTTTGAGTTAGTTTTGGAGGACTAAATGGGAAGTCAATAACTAAAATGCAATTTAGTAGTACATATCACCCTTAAACAGATGGATAGGCATAAGTAGTGCATAGGAGTTTGGAAAACCTATTAAGATGCATTGTTGAAGAAAAGTCCAAGCAATGGGACTTGGAATTATCACAAGCTGAGTTTACATATAATAGTTCAATGAACATGTGAATGGGAAGGTAACCATTTCAAAAAAAATATGGCAAAAATTCTAAGGGTGTTTTAAACTTAGTGTAGTTACCAATTCTAAAGCAAGTTAGTGATGATGCAGAGACACTTGTTGAGCATATACAATAGTTGCAAAATGAAGTAATGAGGAAGTTACATGAAAGTAATGAAAAATATAAGGCAGTAGTAGATTTAACAACAAGGCCAAAGGTATTTGAATGATGAGAGTTAGTGATAGTGTAACTGAGAAAAGAAATATTTCCCCAAGGAATGTAAAACAAGATAAAGTATAAGAAGATTGGTCTATGCAAGATTTTGAAGAAGATAAATGATAATGCTTATGAGGTCAAATTTCCACATAGTTTTGATATTTCTCCTATATTTAATATTTCTGATTTATATGCATTTCATGGAAAGGATAATGAAGGGGGGAAAGAAGAAGTGGATTGGAGACAACAGGGAACAAGGAAAAAGAAATAAAAGATAACACATGTTTTGGACAAGAAAGTAGTGGATCCCATGTAAAGAAGTTACAACAAGTATTTGGTATAGTGTAAAGGTAAAAGCTAACACTTGGATTTCAAAATGGTAATTTAAAAAGTTGGACAAAGATAAATGGTAGAAGTTTAATCAAAATAACTCGCAAGATTGGCATAGTGTAAAGGTAAAAGATAACATTTGGATTTCAAAATAGGAATTTAAAAAGTTGGACAAAGATAAATCGTAGAAGTTTAATCAAAATAACTCGCAAGAGCTAAGTGTTTTCCAACCAAAGGAGAATGATGCAGAGTATATCTTGTGGAAGCCATAACTTTTGATTCAGGAATCTATTTGAAACCCTTTTTTTAAATGAAAATCTCAAAGAGCTCCATGCATCCATAGACCACAATAGCCACTTAACGACTTTATGATAATTTTTCAACGCAGAAATTGACCATCTAAAGGCCAAAAATTACATTTCAATTCTATTTTCATTATTTGAAAAAAAAAACAGATTTACTTTTTTGTAATTGGACATAAACTTGTAGTTACAAGTTAGCTTCAGGATTTATTTAGATATATAGAATATAAGGGATAGTTAGTTGGCCTATTTGAGCTTACATGCGAAACTTACTAAAAATAGCAAGTTTGGTTAACTCTAGGATTAAATTTTCTTTTAATAGGATTTTAGTTTGCATGTCAACTTTATCTTTGAATTGTGATTTATTTAAAGACTTGTGTATTGTTTAGAAAGAATAATGAAGAATCATATTTCTTTTTGGTTGCTCAATATTGCTCTCTAAAATTTTATTATGTGTGGTTTGTAATTGTTGTGCTCGTCTCCATCATTGGTTGATTGACTAAGATTGTTATGAGGATGATTGTTTTAAGGTTGATTGAAGGGGGAGCTTGAAGAACACTCTTGGGATGTTTGGGTAATAGATTGGTGTAGTTTTATATGTGTGTGTTAGCTTGATGTATAACTTCGCATTTGTTTTGTGATTTAAAGGCTTGTTTAGAGGTGATGAATTCTTGGTATCTCTCAAGAATCATGAAATCATGGTAAAATTTGTTTCCTAATAGGAAAGACTATGCAAGGTTTTTAAATTGCAACAATATTTGTGAGTGGCCCCAATTGTCATGGCACCATAAAAATTTCTAAGGCTCAAACCATTGAAGGTTGGTTTAGTAGGATCTAATTCTCAAGGTGTGGGCTTTGGTAAATTGGGGTTGAGTTCATCTTTACTTATAGGTTGATAAGATGTTTCTATTGCTCAAGAGTTTGCATTAAAATGATTTCCCACAATAGGTTGTGGAAATGTAGTATTTTGAGGTGCATTTGGAATGATCACGTTGATGGTGTAATTTGAGTCAAAACAGGGGCAAAAGTGTCGAAGACACAAACAATATTGTCTTGTTGATTTTTGTTTTTAGGACTTTAGTGACTTTTTGTTGTTGTTGTTGAGGATTACAAATTGCCTTATGAGATGATCTTGTCTTTTGGATTGGTTGAAAGTTTCTTCTAGGGATTTAAGAGATAAATATTGTACTTTGTATTGTAATCTTGATTCTAAGTTTGTGACAAATAACTTTAAAAAATATTCACTCGTGTTGTTTTGGGTTTTATGTTCTAAGGACTTCCATCGGTTCATGGAGTTGTGGGCACAATCATTTTCTTTTTGTATTACACTGAAATAAATACCTAGATTATATTTTGGTAAGTCATGGTATTGTAATTCTTGGATAATAGCATTGATAAAGCCTTGTAACTAGACTATGGAGTGAGGTTTTAATTGATCGTACCATTCTAGTGCATCTCCAATCAGGGTTTTAACTAAAAGCTTAGTAGCTATATAGGTATTTGTTTTAATCCAATTTTTGTAAAGGTTATCAAATGCTTTGAGATGTAAACTAGGGTCACTAGAGCCACCTTAAGTGATAGTTAGAAAGATACCACCAATAGCTAGGGTCTTAAGGGTTCATTTTTCAATGTTTGAAGTACAATGTTTTGAAATGGAGGATATGGGATAGGTTTTCCATAAGCATCTATAAAGGGTGGAGGTGCATGACAGGAATTGAATGGAAGGTCCCCAATAAATTTGTTGAGATCGATTGGTCATTTACATGATTTGTGCTTGTATTTAATCCATTTTATTATTGGTTTCAATTTACATTTGGGTTGATCCATCCAAAACTTGCATAAATATTTTGGTATGATCTATTTAAGTATTTTGACTAGGGTCTGCTTGAGTAGCGATGAGGTTGGGTCCTACTTATAACCCATGCCATTGAGGAAATAATTGGAAGGGTTGTACACATGGAAAATAAGGAAAGTCAAGGTATTGACATGGATTGCGCCCATGCTAGTGGGATGAGGGGTATTGTGGAGGAAACTCATGAGAAATTGGATTTCATTTGGGGATTTTACTACATAGTAAGGATTTTCCTCCTAAAAATTGTTGGATTTTGCTGGTGAACTTGATGTTTTTCACAAGCTCTTCCTCTTGATCACTATCTTCTTATAGGACTTATTTTGCTTGATTGGATTTATTATGTCAGGAACCTCAAGGAAGCACAATTGATTACCTTTCTTATAAGCAATTAAACACGGAATTGTACCAGAATGATTAACTAGAAACTTGAAATAGCAAAGAATATGAGAGACAATACACAATCTTGTATTAAATACTCTTCAGAAGGAAATACAATAAAGAAGTGCCACAGTCTTCTTCCACCTCTAAGGCTTCTCACACCTCTAAGGCTTTCAGTAATCTTCCCTCAAAGTTCTCTCTTTCTCTCTCAACCACAACTAACTCAATAACCTGAGTTTTTATCCCCTCCTTGATAGCTTCAACTGATCTCCTTGACCTTGCACCTTGTAGATCTCCTTTGACCTTGCTTTCTTGCTTCAATGTTTTACTTGCCTTAATTACAATACATGCCTCATGGGTCTCTTAAATAGGATCCCATGCATACAATAATTAGACTTCTAATTACAATAATTAGAAACACAGACTCAAGACTTAAATTAGTCTTCAACATGCAAACACTCTCGAACCTCTTAAAATTAGACGATTCTAATTCTGAAAACGCGTTCTGGAAACACATGCAAACGCATGCACACACACAGGTGACCGATGTTGATTTATGTCCGTCTGCTCCTGACTGACGTCTGCCGATACCTGGTCCCTGCCTGACCGACGTCGGCAATACTGCCGATGTCGGTTACTGACTGAACTCAGCAACTCCCTGATTAGCATCCTGGTGAAGCTTTTAGCTCCACAACTTAACAATCTCCCACTTGGAGATAAACAGCTGCACCTATACAACAACCTCTACTAACCATCTCAGGCACCTCCATCTTTAAGCTCAATTTTGAAGACCAACCACCACACATCCGGTGATGCTACACCTGTCATCCAAGTAATCTGCCACATCTGAATCTACATACCATGTAGAGAAGTGCTTGACCCTACATAAATAATTGCTACTGGTCCCTCTCAAATCCCTGAGAATCCACTGAACTGCTCTCCAGTACTCCTTTCTCGAATTGGCTTCGAACTTTCTGACAACTCCCATTGCTTGAAAAAACTCAGGTCTACACCAGACCTCATGTGATTTTGAGCACTGTTCTAAGCTCAGCTTGAAATGTCTAGCCCTTGGTGTGCTTATCGATTCTGCATCCTGCATATTGAACCTTGCCTACACCTTCTTCACATCAGCTCCCACTGAAAACAAAATCAACCTGTGATCTTTCATGTCTCTCATGCCAAAGAATTTTGTTGCTCCCAAATTCTTCATAACATACCTCTGAACTATCTTTACCTTTAGCTCAAAAACTCTCTATATGTGTGACCCTGCAACAAATACACACACTACAGTAACAGGATAATGTAGCTAATATTATCCAACCTGGTAAAAGAAAAAACAATGGTTAAACCTCTATTGTCCTGCACCCTGCTCAAGACCATATACCCTGGCCTTCTGTCTCACGTGTCCATCCACTCTCTTCTCTAACCTGGGAATCCATTCCTCTATCAGTGCTTTTATCCTAGCTGACAACTCTACCAAATCTCCTCCTTGGTTCTCTTCTAAAGAATTCATGCCATGCTCCCACTGTTTCCTGGATTTTACCTGCATTGCCTCTTCACATCTTCCTGGTTCTTGACCATCAATAAGCAACAAGTAATATAAAGAAAGTGAACAACGAATATGAGGTCCACTTACCCTTCCAGTCTTCCATATGGGCGTTTGAGACTCCTTGACAGCTTGTTGTCTGCCCAACATCCGTTCCAGTGACCGATCTCAGCCATCTCTTAGTCTGCACCCGACCGACGTCGGTTCCATGCGACTGACATGCTGCCGACGTCGATTCCTACCTGATCGACGTTGGTTCCACTTGCCCAACACTATCGACTCTGCTGGTCTGCACATGACCGACGTCGGTACCTGCCTGATCAACGTCGATTCCATGTGACCGAGGTCGATAACTGTGTTTTCTTGTAAGTGATGACTTCTTTATTTGCGAGCTTATCTTGGATCAAAACCCTGTCCATACTACCCTGCTCAGAATTATTCAGCCCCTGTGGCTGATCTCTGTCCATCATCTCCTCCATAAACACCAAGGCTTCTCTGTTCTTGTCAAAAACATCAAATTTCTTTTTCCTACAATGAACTCGATCTATGCCCTCCGAATCTGAACTCATACCCTTTGACTCAAGAACGTCTATTTCTTTCTTATTCATGTGACCAAGCCTACTAAGCCACATCTTCGAATCTACAGCTTAAGTAGATAAACCAGAAGTAGAATCAGTAATACAAGTAGATAGATAAAGAGTACATACTTTCTTACCTCTTGCTAAAATAAGTGCACCCTTGAAAACCTTCTAAGAATTCGCTGTGAGGGTTACTGTGCATCCCTCATCACCCAACTTTCTTACAGAAACCAAACTCTACTTCAAGACTGAGACATGCATAACCTCTTTCAACACCCATGTGTTGCCTGTCTGCAATTCCAGCTGCACTTTCCCTTTGCCAACCATTTGACAAGGCGTACCATCCCCTAAATAAAGCTCTGCAAAGTCTCCCTGAACATATTCATGAAACAATTCTCTATTTGGGGTTGCATGAAAAGAAGCACCAGAATCTAAACCCATGATTCTACCTGACTATCCAAAGAAAGTATGAGAGCATTTCTTGTGCCGCAATACCTGCATCTTTTGCTTCTTCATTACCTTCATGTTGATTTTATTTATCCTTCAACCAACAATCTTTCTTTGTGTGTCCTCTCTTTTCACAAAACCAGCAGGTGATACCTCCATTTCTAGATTTGGATCTCTTTCCCATCTTTGACCTTGATTTTTCTTGTTCGACCTTCTCTCTTTGCCTTCCCCTGCTTTCAGCACTTAGAGCATTCCCTGATGATTCACTTGTGTTTTTCCTACGTATTTTTTCATTCAAGATTACACTAACCACATCATCAACTTTTAAGATTTTAGAAGCAGACGCAGTATTACTTACTGTCATTACCAAACTATCTCAACTTTCAGATAAAGAGCATAAAATTAAGAGAGCCTTTACTTCATCATCAAAAACAATATTGACTGAAGCTAACTGTTTTACCAAACCATGAAAATCACTAAGATGAGTATATACCGATCCACCTTCCTGCATTTGCAAAGTAAATAACTGCTTTATAAGAAATACCTTATTTGAAGCTAAGGGCTTTTCATATAAATTTGCCAAAGATTCTATCAACTCTTCCGTTGTCTTACACTGTGATAAGTTAGAAATCATAGACGATGCAAGGCTCAACCTTATGGATCCCAGAGCCTTCCGATCAAGAACACTCCATTCTTCATCCTTCATATATGTGGGCTTGCATGCAACCCCACCCAACGGTAAGTACAAATCTTTCTGATACAGATAATCTTCTATCTACATCCTCCAATGTTGATAATTCTTGCCGTTAAACTTTTCCATTCGTAGCTTACTTTTTTCTGCCATTGTTGTACTCCCACTCAATCAGAAACCTCTGAGAATGACTTGTAATCAAATAATAACCTGCTCCCTGCAACCTTGCTCTGATACCACTTGTCAGGAAGCACAATTGATTAATTTTCTTATAAGCAATTAAACACAGAATTGTACCAGAATGATTAAGTAATTAAAAACTTGAAACAGCAAAGAATATGAGAGACAATACACAATCTTGTATTAAATACTCTTCAAAAAGAAATACAATAAAGAAGTGCCACAGTCTTCTTCCACCTCTAAGGCTTCCCACACCTCTAAGGCTTTCAGTAATCTTCCCTCAAAGTTCTCTCTTTCTCTCTCAACCACAACTAACTCAATAACCTGAGTTGTTATCCCCTCCTTGATAGCTTCAGTTGATCTCCTTGACCTTGCACCTTGCAGATCTCCTTTGACCTTGCTTTCTTGCTTCAATGTTTTACTTGCCTTAATTACAATACATGCCACATGGGTCTCTTAAATAGGATCCCATGCATACAATAATTAGACTTCTAATTACAATAATTAGAAACACAGACTCAAGACTTAAATTAGTCTTCAACATGCAAACACTCTCAGACCTCTTAAAATTAGACGAGTCTAATTCTGGAAACGCATTCTGGAAACACATGCAAACGCATGCACACGCATAGGTGACCGACGTCGGTTTCTGTCCGTCTACTCCTGACCGACGTCGGCCGATCCCTGGTCCCTGCCTGACCGACGTCGACAATACTGCCGATGTCGATTACTGAATAAACTCAACAACTCCCTGATTAGCATCCTGGTGAAGCTTTTAGCTCCACAACTTAACATATTAGTGGACCTTATGTCACATCTAGTGGGGATTATGTTAGATTTCTTGTTAAGTGTGGTTGAAGCCATATTGCATTTGATATTAAGATTGGATGGAGCTTTGGTAAAATCGAAGAGCATTTGGTGTTAACTTGATCTAATTGGAAGAATTCCATTGTAGGAATGGAAGAATAGCCCTTGGGGAATCTAAGCGGAGAGAGAATTAAACAAAAATGGTTAAAACTTTGGTTGTAACTAATGATTTTTATAAAAACACATGATGATAGCCCAACCAGATGTGGGCTAAGATTCACGTCAAGTTCACCAGAATGTATTGGGCATAGAAATGAGTCTCTACAAATACAAACTCTACATAGGTAAAAGGTAGGTCATTCTAGATTCAACACATAAACATAATAGTTTGCATCATGGTCAATAGGTTGATGCAAGAGGTCATTATTGTGTAATGCAATAAATAAACAAGGATGTAACTAAGGGTTGTTGTGGGTCTAGTAATAGGTTCTCCCATTTACAACCTTTTTTTGGAGAGAAGGGGAGAAAATCTTACTAGAACCATCGTCAACAAGGTAATAAGTAAGAGTTGTGGTATTTAGGCCAAGGCTAATGGTAATAGGCAAGGGACGTAACAAAGTAAATATAACAATAAATTAAATGGTAATGAGAAAGTGTTATAACATAGAAAGATGGAATATTCAAGATATATAATCAAACCATGCACAAAATAAAGGGGGTGGGGAAGATGGATACTTACCTCAAATCAACTTGTTGTCGTGTTAATATTTTCTTGGTTTTGAGCACTTTGTGAGAAATAGTAATAGGTGGAATCAAGATGGATAAAATAAACCCTAAGTAGACCATAATTGGGGACTCCAAAGACTTGGTGAACCTCACTAACATAACTCCTATTCTTGAATCTTCAATGCCTTTATTGTGATTTGCCTTTCTTTAGTGAAGTTATTTTATCTTGTTCCTCTTTAAAAACTCTAAGGGTATTTGTGAGTGCATGCAGAGCATATGTCATGTTGTTCCTTCTTGAGAAACAACTAAGATTATCCTATAAATAGGAGTATGTAATCCTATATCATGACTCATTTTAGCATGGTTGAGGATGAAAGATAAAATAAGGGTAAAAACAATGCATCATATGCATGGTCGACAATGTCAGCCAAAAGCAAGCAATCAAAATGGTTCAAAGAAAGAGTTGAGGAGGGTAGAGTACAAAGCATATGATATGAAGGTTGTATAAAGGTGGCAAATAGGCACCCATGACACATCGCTCATAGGTTAGGTCCAAACCAGTCCACCCCAATACTAAATCTAGGAGATTAATGTGCCAACAAGTCCTAGACCAAAGAAACATTAGTAAGATTATTTAAGTTATATACATAATACACATATCATGTGTCAATAAGTATGACTCCATTCAATGCTTTGTATGATTATAATATACCTTCATTATTAAATTGGGGAATTCAAGGTACCTAAGTACCAACAATTTGAGATCTCACTATGGAGAGTCAATAGATCTTACAAGTTTGAAAATATTATATTAAAACAATTAGGGATAGGATGAATTACAAGTATATTCGCATCACTTGTAAACGGAGTTTGCTATTGGAGATCGAGTTTTCCTTCAATTGCAACCTTATAAACAAACTGCTCTTAAAAAACATGAAAGAGACAATCTCCCAAGTATTATGATCCATTCATTATCCTTTAGTGAGTTGGAGTGGTAGCTTATATGTTGCAATTACCTACTAGTGCCAACGTACAAACCACCTTCCATGTCTCTAATTTATAAAAATGTAATTGGTCAAAATTTGACAATTTCACAAACATTGTCTTTCCTTGATGAGGAAGGCAAGTTAAATTTAATCCCTAATGGCACCTAGCTACCAAAGATAGAATGTTAAATAACAAGGACCTTACAAAGTATTTGATGCAATAGAAAGATGTACCTATAAACATGCTTCGTGGGAAGGCCCTGACATACTTCAACACCCTAGGTGTTTATTTTATTGGGGACTAATTGATTCATGCATGGTGAAATTGTACTGAGTTGGACACCTTTTATGGAAATATTACAAAGCAAAAATAGAGAAATGAAAAAAATGAATAAATGAGATTAGAGATAATATTTAAACAAATAAACGATAAAGATAGAATTTATTCTACTTTAGTTGGTTATATTGTTAAGAGGTGAGGTTTGGTCTAGTTTAGAGAATTACAAGATACAAGACATGCATATAGGAATTTTTTGATTGCTTCGTGATGAAACAAAGATTAGTTATTTTCATATTGCTTCGTGATGAAGCAAATGTTGGTTATGTTTAGAGAGCATTTAGTTTACTATAAATGTGGATAGACATTCTAGAAAGGAGATGATTATTTGGAATGAAATCATGCAATTTGCACTTAATCAAAGATTGGTTGCCTTTGAAATTGAGAGTGGATTACCAACAAGCTTCAAAAGTTTTGATTATTGGTTGTTTTTGATAATATAAGGTGGCAAACCAGGGGTCGAACCCTTACAAAGCAACAAAAAGAAAAACCAGAGGCAACAACACCAAAAAGCCTCGAAACAGAACACCAAAACCCACTACACCAGCATAAGCAGCACAGATAGCAAAGCAAGTCTAAAGACAATATGTATGAGGAAACAGAGAAAAAACAACATAAAGGAAACCAAATGTAAGGAGAAAGATTATCCCATCTTTTAGCCAAAGACTTCATAAATTCAGTGTTTTTATTTTTCCATAAAAACATATTTTATTTTGAACTTTTAAAAACAATATTTCAATTTTTAAGGCAAATTTTCATGAGTGCAAGTTTCAAATTTCAAATTTTATTTGGGCTCATAACAACCAATATGAGCATGATGTTATAAAGATGAGTATTGGGGAAAAGAATATATGGTAATGGCTTGCAAGGGAAAGTATTTTAAAAAAGGCCTACCAGGGCAAATTCTTCTACACATGCAAGGGGAAGGAGCAGAAGATGAGTTAAGATGAATTCAAACAATTTCCCATGTCATTCATTGCTTAGATAGTAGGCTTAGAATTGTTAATAGCATATGAATTGGAGAGTGTTCTCTATTAAATTTTGTAACATATAGTTATAATGGCCAGACTAGTCTAAGTGATAGGCTTAA
Organism: Torreya grandis; assembly: GCA_037957365.1. Lineage (NCBI taxonomy): Eukaryota > Viridiplantae > Streptophyta > Pinopsida > Cupressales > Taxaceae > Torreya > Torreya grandis. The sequence continues at coordinate 1,277,722 of JARHVA010000313.1, read as the reverse complement.
TAATAAAGTCAATTTATGACCTTAATTTGCTTTATCAAAGAATGTAAACATGACTTAATGTTCACTTAAGTCATTTTAGGGTTAGGTTTTTTGTCACCCTTGTATTACAATTTATGTTGTTTTCCTATAAATCAACAATTATTCCTTCAATAATTCATCCAATAAATAGTTCTCTCTTTCAAGTTCTCTCTTGTGTCCCTGTTTGGTTTCTTTGTGTGTTTAGTTTTCGTAATATGGTATCAGAGCCACAACAAAAAGAATTCAGAAAGTAATGGGTGAAGGCCTAGGGACTGCAAATATTAGTGACAGACTAAAGGACCGCATATAATATGCACCGATAAATTTAAAAGGCTTTTGAGGAAACAAATCTAGGTTTTTTTTTTCTAATTTAAACCAAGATCTATTTTTTTCGATTAGAAGAAAATTCTTTTTTTAAAAGGAGAGATCAAGGCTTTTCGATTTAAAACCATATTAAGTAAAATCGAGCCCCATAGCATTGTATGGAACAACATATTACATCCATATGGAACAACATAATATAATTGTACACAATTGTATGGAATAGTACAAAAATACAAATAGTGTTGTCATACATAATAGTGCACTCATGTGGAAGTGTATAGGTTAGTCATTTTCAATTTTGTTTTTTAAATTCTAGATGTTTTTTTATGAAATTGCTAGTTTGTCCCATATAATGTTGGCAGGTAAACATAAATTTTTGAGAAAAAACTATAATACTTGGAAACAAAGAATGTTAGTCATTTTTTTAGTACAGATGCTTAGATTGGCTTGTTTTGGGGAAGGAAACTTGATCTGCACCAACAAGAAAAGACGAGGACAAGTTTGATGACTAAAATAGAGGAGTAATGATACTAATAAAGTTATTCGTGATTAATGAAATGCTAATGGAAATGCACACTGGAAATGACGCACTAAGCCTTTGTAGTTAAAGAAGTTTCATAAAATCTCCGATAAAAGTAAAGCCTTCTTCCTTAAGAATATACTATTTTCTATTAAAATGGATGAAATAAAATCTTTACAAGATCATTTGGTAAAAACAAAATATATTAACAAATAATTAGATACCATTGGGAAAAAGATGGAAAAAGATATGGTGGTGATCACTCTAAAGAGTTTACTAGCTTCATTTGAACATTTTATTGGAACTCTAAATATTACTACGACTTGGCATTGTCCTGAAGTTTGAAGAGTTGATCACTAAACTATTGCAACAAGATATAGAAAAAACAATTTGACAATGGTAGTAGGATCGAGGATTCAAATATGGCTTCAGCAACAAACTGCAAGGATAAGGACAAGTTTACTAAGTAAAAATATGGTAAAAACAAAGAGAGCAACAACAAGATAAAGTATTCAAGGAATTAAAAAACCAATAACTTCAAGTGCTTCTATTGTGGAAAAATTAGTCATATGAGAAAATTGTTAAAACAATTATGGGTGAAAAAATAACCAAGGGCCTAAGAAGCAAGCCAATATTTTAGGACATAAAGAATATGATTTATGGCTAGAGATAATAGAGATTGTTGAATAAGATTGCTTGGTATATAGATTCTAGTGCCACCAAGAATTTCACAAACTAAAGAGTCTGGTGTCTTGACTTTGTAACAGACACATCTACTTTTAATTATGTGATTTTTGGTGAAGCATAGGAATACAAGGGTAAAGGCAAAGGATGTGTGCAAAAAAAACTAAGAGGTAAAAATATGCTCTTCATGAATGTCTTTTATGTTCTTAGTTTAGATAAAAATCTACTTTCAGTCAGCAAGATTATGAACCACAATCTTAATTTGAATGTGATTTTCAGTAATAATAAAAGTCATATTGTTGATAAGGTCATAAAAAAAATGGTTTTGGTATTCATGAACATGGACTGTTCAAATTGATTGATACAAGGGAGGAAAAAGAATATGCTTTAATAGCCAAGAGAGGTCGAAAAAACATAATTTATCAAAGGTACGGACACTTAAATTTGGAACATCTTTATTTTTTTACTTTCTTAAAGTGATGGTTGCTCTTTCATTTATACATCCAATAATTATTTCTCTTTCAAGTTTTTTCTTGTGTACTTGCTTGGTTTCTTTGTGTTCACTTTTTGTAATATTCTCAACACATCCTTATTAAGCGGGGACCTATTATTGTTACCAACACCCCATTATCAAACTTACAATGAATAAGACTTTAATTTATCACAATGCCATACTTTTTTTTATCCTCTAAAAAAACAATATATGTCCTCCACAGACATGTAACAATAATAACCAAGGAAGCGAATCACTAAAGCTAAGCCCACAGAGCGAGAAACCAAAAATAAAGTGTCGATAGTGAAAGACCGTTACAAGGCCATAATCAAAAACCAAGTACACTGAAAAAGAACACAACCCAAAGTCTATGGATTACACCACCACCACCAAAGAAACCTAGGCGAGAAGACCCTCATCAAAATCCATCAATGGATCCTTGTTAGCAATAACATGTCTATCACCATCATTTTTAGGGTCCTTACCAACAACAACAAGGCCTTAATTGATTTTACCAACACCTTCATGTGCCTTAGCACCAATAACAAGTCCCACAGTATCCTTAGCAACAAGATCAAGTCCCAAACCATCTACAACAAGTCCCTCATCACTAGCTACAGGAAACTTTCCCACCTTACCAAGGCCTTCTCATTGAAGCTTCTCATCCCTATTCCTAATGTCGTTATCACACCACTCCAAAAATGTTTGAACTTTACTTATTTTTTGATTCACATTGTCCTCAATCGGCGTCTCAACCCATATTGGCAAAGCCCCACTAAAGCCGTTTTACAGAATGAAAATATTGGCAAGGGAAGAGAAAGAAAGAGAGAGTAAAAGTAGACCTCATGTCCCTTGCCAACCTAGACTATTGAATGAAATAGAAGCAATCTACTGTGGCATATAAAATAGCCCGTAAACTTGGTTTTGCTCAATTTTGTGAAGAGAAGCATATATAGCAATCAATAATTGAGTCAGTATCATAAATTCCTTACCTCCAGATATCATCCTCGTGCACCATAGTGTCTTCCTCATCGCCCTCAAAACCAAGCTCTTGTTAGTCGCTCTACTATGAGTAAGCTTCCTTGATCAAAGTCCAATCATCCTCTAAAACCTCCATGTCAACAGGATCCTCAAGCTAGACCTTCCATTTAGGTGTCAAATTTACATTGGGGAAACCCCCTGTATCTACAAGTTATTTGGAGTAAACCTTTTAAATACAATATTTAGAAACTTTTCACACTCCTCGTGAACCTTGAGCTGAATATTCACTTGCACAAACAAAATACGAAGCATGGCTTCACTTGCAAAGTCAGAAAAATTATTACCTTTCCCTTGAAAAATATCATTGTTTCTCTCTTTCCATAAAAAACAAAGAACTTCCACTGACAACCAACCAACATTTTTCCAAGAAACAAGGTATTTTATTCTTAGTAATGATGAAACCAAACACAACATCCAACCACGTGATATTCTTCATAATGCATTTAGACCAAGCATTAAGGCAAGGTTTCCACACAACACAAGAATAAGGACATTCAAAAAATAAGTCCACAACAATTTCTTCTTCCCAACACAGTACAAAAGGCATTTACAATACCATTTTTAGCAAAAACATATCCAACAATAATTTTATGATGAACCACCTAAAACAAGTATTTTTAGGTTCAATACAAAAGGACCAAATAACAACAAAGAAGTGTTGCACAAAAACGCATCTCCTACCACCAAAGACGCATTTCGTAGACTAGTGCTTATCTCGAAGACTTATATTGCAGTGTTTGTTATTTTCTAATATATTTTGTCCTCGACCCAAGATATGATGAGATATTAAAAACAAATTTCAATATAATTACTCTCATCTTTTGTCAACATGTAAATTATTTACTTTAAAGATTTATTAATATTTTCGTAGGCTACATTAGGCCATCCCCATCTTCTTGTACTTGTACCCATACCCATATATGTCTCTAGTCAACTATGTAGGAAACCTATATTTCCACCTATGATATGAATCACAAAAAGACCACTTCCTCTTTAGACAAAGAAATACCTCTTGAGAGAAAATAAGCTTGTCATAAAATTGTTTGGCATAAAGGGGGACCCTTAATCAATCTAACAACATCCCAAAAGTCATCATCTTCCATAATAAGGTCAATGGCAAGAGGCTTTAAGAGCTTCATCAAAATAGTATAGACTCTCAAATGTGAGTCTAATAATAGAAAATTGGATTTAAGTTTTGCCCAAGACACCCAATAATGCCATACTTCCGCACATATGCAGGTTTTACAACATAAGTATATCAGGGTTCATGGAGCCTCTAAGGAAGATGGTGGGTGTTGTGTGTCGGAGTATTGTCAATGATGTCATGGTGATGTCATGGAGATGTTCTGGTGAGTGGATGAAGTAATTTGATAGCCTAAATTATAATGACAAAATGTGCAATATGCTTGTCTTAGTATGCTTGAAGTATGATTGGTTGATATTCTATTTTGGCATGGCTAGAGATGTTCAGGGATGAGTATGGTGATTTGAGAATGTGCAACAAGAGGTCCCTAAGATGTTTTCTAAACTTTGAGTGCTTGTGAGCATGAGTGGATTTCTTCTAGTTGATCATTGTTGTCATCTAGACATTTTGGGTCTAGTGGTAGAAAATATGAGTAAGCATTTGATGATGTCACCGTTGCCACGAGGAAATGAGTCAGGGGGAGTTGGTCATATGGTTGTGATCACATTAGTCCTTAGTTGTTTTGTGCCAGATCTCAAGTCATGCGATGAAGCGCGGTTGAAGATATGAGGATGCAAAGTTGGCTACTCAAACAAAATTCACTATGTTCCCATACTTAGCCAAATTTGCAAAGGGTTCCAGCAAAGATGAGTAAGCAAGTTGATGATGTCAGCATTCGTACACGTAGAGGTGTCTGGGCAAAATGATCATATAGGTTTATTCATTTTTGTGCCTAGTTTCTATGCGCTAATTCTCAGATCATACGACTAAGTGCATCAAAAGAGATGCAAGTGCAAAGTTGGGCTCCCAAGCATTTTAACAATGTTTTCCCATACATAACCAAATTTGCATGAGGCAAGAAAGAGCCAAGTAGGCATTTTGATGGTGGAATATCTCGCACGTGTGGATGTTTCAAGATAAGTTGATCATATGGGTTTATTCAGTTTTTTGCATAGTTGATTTTCGGTAAATTTTAGATCATGCACTGAAACACAACAAAAGTTATGCAAGAGCAAAGTTGGCCTCATAAGGAAGTTCTAAGCATAGTTGGCTATGTGATAGAAGATTTTGAGAAGGCATTTTAATGTCGTATCTCGCATGCGCGAAGGCTTCAGGAGCAGTTTGTGACATGGTTGGATTCCCTTATGAAAGATGTTCATATGGTGCAAATGTGAGGTCATGATATTAATCAAGAGAAAAGATACACATGTGCAAAGTTGGCTCTCCAGGGATATTGCAGTTGGTCCCTATACTTAGTCAATTTGCATGATTTTAAAGATCTGAACCTAGTGGAGATCCAACGGTTCACGGGAGTTCATACTACTAGATCCAACAATGCGCGTAGAGTCAAATGGGTCAATATGATAGTTGTTTAGCAAAGATAAAGATCAAGCATCTTACAAGAGATCTACAGAGCGTGTTTGCTCCAAGATGTCAAGAAGCAGCAAGATGGCAAGAAGTGCACGATGTTTAACGACTAGGCAAAGGTAAAAGATAGAGATCAACAGTGAGCGCATAATCATACAGTTGAAGATCTACAGTGCATTGTAAGTCAAAGTGGTCAACCTGTTCGATGTTTAACATCTTTAAAGGTCGAGTTACTTGCAATCAGATTGATAGAGCATGATTGGCCAATCTAAGCTAGGACACAAGATGATAGTCGTGTGGTCGATGTTTAACGTTTGTACATTGGTGCCTATGTGTTAAAGATTGGAAGAGATCGACGGTGTGTATTCAATATGAGCAATGAGGACACGAGATTATTGCAAAGTGTCTAAGGTTTAACTGTGACTGTTGCCATTTGAATATTTGAATTTGCTAAGGGAAAAATCAGTGCTCTAATTTGTCTATATCTTTCGATAAAAGACAAATTTTCTCCTGTTGTAAAAAGCAAAGATGAAGAGGACTCCATGGCACATCTAATGAACCTGATTTGAAGATCTGGAAGTATGTACAGTCAGATATTAAGGTTCCAAGTTAACTGTGTGTTTTTACTTGGTCTGCAAGTGACCCGAGAAGAATAATTAAGCTTATGTGGAGTTGGTTTGATTGTTCATGATGAATTAGCTAGTGGGGAGTGTTGTACACTCTATAAGGGTGCTTTGTGTGGTTTTTGGAGGTGTGATCAATCTATGTTGAGTATGAACAATGCTTAAGAAATTGATTGTTTTTCCGTTCATAACTTTCTTGTACACCAGGTCAGTATTTGAGTTGTTTGAGCATATGCAGAGGTGAGCAAAGATGACTGTGATCATTTGAGGATGACTAAGGGGTCATTTAGTGTAGACCTATACATTTGGAAGTGGTCCAAATTTTTTGTTTTGATCGATGAAGTGTTAAAGAATTGAATGGGTTCACATGAGACCTATAAGGGCTACAAGGGCCTTATTAAAAGGTGTAGTTCCTTAAAAGTGACCTATAGATGCTATGGCTGACCTATGAAGATTGTTTTGAGTTGTGTCTCGATGAGATAGATGCCTTAAGGGTTAAGACATGCCTAATGGTCGACCAAGATGGTGTTGATCATAAATGCTCTATAAATAGTGAAATCAAATATGGTGATTTTTAGACTTGTAAGCGAGAGATTTGGGAAGAGATTTGAGAGAGGCTCGTGTGTGTAAAATTGTGGAGTGAAGGAAGGGTAGAGTGTCATGTGGATGAGTTGATGAGTAGATCAGTTTGAGAACTATTTGTATGACTTCTTGGTCATAATTCTGTTGGAAGAATTGTGCTCTTGTTGTTTGGGTATGAGCGAAGATGAAGAGTGATAATCATAGGTCCATCATCAGGGGTTGAAGACATCAGTGCAAAAGTGGATGTGTTCATAGGTGTTGTGGCAGCCTAGCATCTAAGGTGGTTGCAGCCTCCTTGCAAGGTAAAACTTGTTAAAAACTCTGGTTGTTTTTGCAGCTCAACTAGACATGTGTGACAACACCTTGTGGGATTGTAGTCTCACTAAATAAGGATTTTAGTTCCTTGATCATTTGTAGATAGTCTAAATTGGATCTTGTTATTATAGGACACTAGTCCAATTGTAGGTTCTAGTGGGTTTTATTCCCCAAGAGGGTTTCCCACATATGTCATGTGTTATGTGATTGATCTCGCATTGTCTCTCTTGCTCATTGCTATGAGTGATGTGTATGCTTCATGAATGCTTGTGGTAACTGATTAAGTGTTTGTAAATATCAGAATTGAAGTTGAATTATTTGTGTTCACTGATTTACCCCTACCCCTTTCAGTGATTGTACCTCTAACAGTTGGTATTAGAGCAGGCCCTTTGATAAAGGCTTAATAGCTTGAAGGTGATCCAAGGTACAATATGGGTACTCATCAAGTATGTTTCTCTACTAAGCAAGCACCAATGTTCAATGGATTCAATTATGCTTTTCGGAGTGCAAGGATGATGACATACATTATGTCCTTAGGGTTTGATATATGGCAATCTGTTCTAGATGGTTATGTTGCTCTTATTACTCCTCCATCTAGTGTTGCAGACAAAATATTGTTTGAGAACAATTCCAAGGTAATGAATGCTATCACTTGTGGTCTTTCAGAGACTGAATACACCAAGATGATCCATTGTAAATCTGCTAAAGAGATATGGGACAAAATGCAGATCATTTTTTAAGGAGATTCAAACGTCAAGCTTGATAAGTTACAGACTCACAGAAAGCAATTTGAAAATCTCAAGATGAAGGAAGAAGATTCAGTGGCATCCTTTCCACAAAGAGTTGATGAGACTGTGAACATCCTCAGAGATCTTGGAGAGAATCTTGAAGAGGTTATTGTAGTCCAAAAAGTATTAAGATATCTATCTCTCAAGTTTGATCCAAAAGCATCTACTATAGAAGAGAGTCATGATCTTACTTAGTTGAATATTGATCAATTGCATGGCACCCTTACTGCATATGAGATGAGTGTAAATGATGATATATCTTCAAAGAAGGAAGTTGCATTCAAGACAGAGATGAAGCCTAAGAAGAAATTTCAAAGTAAAAAATCCAAAGAGGATGACATATTTGATATTAATGAGGATGAACTAATTGCTTTGATTACTTGGAAATTGAACACTGGCTCAGGAAAGTATAAGGATAAGCTACCCTTCAAATGTTTCAACTGTAAAGAGATAGGTTATTTTCCTCGAAAGTGCCCTCATAAGTATGAGAAGAATGATGATGAAGAACATGGTGAAAGCCAAGATGAAGACAAGAAGACATAGAAAGAAAGGATTCAGAAAGTATAACAAGAAAAAGTTCTTCAAGAACAAGAAGAGTCTTTACACTAAAAAAGATTGCAGCTCATCACATGAGAGTGAAGACAGCCACTAAAATATGATCATGAAGATGATGGTCCTACTAAAGATGAAGCCCTATTCATGGCTAAAGAAGCTGCTCACATTAGAAAGTGTCTACTTGGAGTGACTCATATGATGATGAAGATGAGGTGGACTACAAGACTGTATTGATGAATGATTTTTAAGAACTGAAAATTGAGAAGAAGATCAATAAGAAAATGAAATCTAAACTCAAGGACTATGAAAAAAAATTCAGTGTATGAAGCAAGATGAATGAAGATACCAAGGAGCATGAAGATAGGATCAAGCATCTCAATTGTCAATCGGAAATCTTGTTTACAAGCTTAAAAGCCAAATAAGATGAATGTTCAAGGTATGTTTCTGACAATGAGTCTTTGAAATATGAGTTAGAAAAGACATCTAGTAAGGTGAAGACATTTGTGAGATTTGAAAAGAGCTCATATGATCTAGACAATATTCTAAGTGGTCAAAAACATGCTAGTGATAGAACTGGTCTTGGTTATGAAGAACAAAAGAATGTAACTCAAGACAAGATAAAGATTAATGTGACCCAGGATAATCATACTTTAAAGACAAATCATCAGTGAAAGACTGAAGGTACTAGCAAAATAAAGATAAATCAGATCAAACAGCCAAATGCTATGATGTATGCAAGATTCAATGGTTATTGTTACACATGTAATCAATTTGGTCATACGGCTAGAGATTTCAATAGACTTGTTAGAAATGAGTTTGCATGGGACTTTGATGGGGGTCATCTATCAAAAAGTGTGAACAAAATTAAGTGCTTCAACTATCTTGATGTGGGATACTTTGCAAACCATTTTCCACATAAGATTAGACAAGATGAGTCCTCTTCAAAAGGGGGAGGTTGTTTTGTTTGTTATGACAAAGGACATTGCAAGTTTCTGTCCAAACACGGTAAGACAAACTATGTTTCCATCAGGGAATATGGTGTGCTACAATTGTGAACAGAGAGGTCACATTGCTAGGTTTTGCAAACAAAGGTCTACAAGTCAGAATATGTTTAATTAGGGTCCTCGAGTGCAAGAACTAAGGTATGTTAACACATGGAAGCAAAAAGTGACAAGTGTGAGTCATGATGAGACTGCATGTCCAAGTAATTTGTTTGCTATGGTGGAGAATGCTTTAGAAGTTGAAAAATATCAAGATGTTATGCCCTTAACCATTGGTGTGTCTAGGGATATGTGTGGCCGACTTGTGGCTTACATACCTCTTTTATTTACTTGTTACATTTCTCTATGTTCTTAGATAGGTCAGCCTATGGAATAACCTTGACTAAATAGACTATATATAGGAGGTAGTGGTTAGTCTTTAATCATCATGTGAAGTATTCTGTTATTAGTGCATTGTTGTGGAGGTTGCCATCTCGAAGTGGCTTTGCTATATTATCCAGTATTTTGTTTTGTTGTCAATTATCGTTGTGTAATCTCTCATATTTTTTTATTCTGCGCAATATAAAATCATTTTGTGCGAATATCTAAGTAATTTCATTACAAGTGGTATCACGTCAATTTGGGCAAGTTTCCTGCGACATTTTTTTTTGGATCTGACGATGCATGGCTTCTGGGAGCAATGAAAGTGAAAAAACATAACTTGCAATCCAGATAGAATTAATTTTTTCCATCAACGCAGTATTGCTCGAAACGTCTTTTTGAAAAAAAAAAGTCTGAATTTTTTTTCCTCTTGCACACTTGCAGTCATTGGATTCATCTCGACAAGACGATTGCAATGGTGTATTTTGTCGGTACACTTTTTTTTGGTACCAAAAATTTTACTTTAGTGCGGAAAGGTAATCATTGGATTCGTCTTGACAAGGTGATCGCAACGGTACCATCCTTGGTACACTTTTTTTTGGGGTCAAAACCCTCCTAGGGTTTGTTTATGGTAGGGCCTTCACCTCGGGGAAGAAAAGGAGCACCAAAAACTCCTAAGACTCATACGGACGACATGAAATCTGGGACTTCAGATTCGATGATTTCTCAACTTCAAGAGGACAAAAACTTGGTGAGGCATGATGACTTTGTTGCAGTCCAAGCTGATGTTTCAAGGATGCACGGAGAAATTAATGGAGTTCACAGTGAATTGCAGCATAGGACTACGCAATTGACTGCCCTCAAATCTTAGTTTCAACCTAACAACCCTCCACTTCAACATTCAAATCCTCCTCTCAACAACGCCCATGCTGGTATGAAACCGATGTTGCCAAAAGTGGACATGCGTAAGTTCGATGGGAAGGATCCTCTCACTTGAATTAACCAAATTGAGAGTTTATTTGAACTGCATCAAACCCCTAGTTCTCAGAGGGTGATGGTGGCTTTCCTGTATATGGAACCTGAGCAATTCATTTGGTAACGTTGGTTATGTGCTAAAAAAAAAGAATGGTGCTCCTATTACATGGACTATTTTTACTAAGGAGTTGACAACTCATTATCAGAATAATGTCTCTGAAAACTATTTCAGTCAATTAGTCAAGCTGTGACAAACAGTACTTGTAAAGGATTATATTCATCAATTTCAAAATCTCTCTTTACGGGTAGAAATTATCACTGAGAAAAATTTGACAAATCTATTTTTGGGTGGCCTCAAAGATAGCATCCAATACGAGGTTCGAATGTTTAGCTCAACCTCTGTATCAGAAGTTATCATTAAGGCACACGTGATAGAAGAAAAAGAGATGGTCACAAGGAATATTTTCACTATTGGTCGTGATCACAACTTTTTAGCGCCATCATTTCATAACCCACCAGATTAACACAACAAATTAAGGAGAAGCGAGCTAAAGGGTTGTGTTATGGTTGTGACAGCAAATGGAGCAAAGACCATCCTTGTGCTGAAAAAAAGCTATTTTACATTGAAGGTGCCAATGATGATGAAGATGATGCAAAAATACATGATACGGATGTAAAAGTCCCTGAGGAGGAATTTGAAGACACTCAGTGTACTATTTCATGCCATGCCCTATTAGGTATTAGTACTCTCCAAACTCTTAATGTGATGGGTTTCCTTAAGAAATAGGTCACTATCTTGATTGATTTTGGGAGCACACACAACTTTATCCGTAGTAAGTTGGTTGTTCATTTGAACTGTTTCATTTATCCAGCGCCAAAATTTTAGGTTATGATTGCAGATGGTGGTACTGTCAGCTATTCAAGAAATTGTCATAGTATTAAGTTGGCCATGGGAGACTACTTATTAGATTCTCTTATGTTTTTTATTTCGATGGGTGGTGCTGATATTGTTCTAGGAGTCCAGTGGCTCACCACTTTGGGCACTATTGAGCTGAATTTTCAAGAATTATTCATGTGTTTTCATTTTGAAGAAATGACATTTGAGCTAAGAGGATTAAAGGCTAAATCTCCCCAACTTGTTAGCTCCCATCAAATGACAAAGATTCTCCGTAAGGGTGCTAAGGGATTTGTAGCTCACTTGTTTTCTATGAAAGTACAGTGAACTCAACCATCTCCACCTCTTGATCTACAACAAATAATCGATGTTCATTTTGTTGTTTTTGGAGACATGCCAAAAAGATTTCCACCTAGCCGCATGCATGATCATGCTATCACAGTTATTTATAGCAGTACACCACCCAACATCAAGTCATACAGGTATCCCTATGCCCAAAAAAGTGAAATTAAAAAGATGGCACAAGAGATGTTGGATGCAAGAATCATTCGTCATAGCCAAAGCGAATACTCGTCACCAGTTGTCATGATAAGAAAAAAAGATGACACTTGGAGGATGTGCCCTGACTATAGAGAACTCAACAAGTACACTTTCAAAGATAAGTTTTCAATTCCTGTCATTGATGATTTGCTAGATGAATTGAATGGTGCTCTTTATTTTACCAAGTTAGATCTACATTCTGGGTATCATCAAATCAAGATTCATGATGAAGACATACCCAAAACTGCTTTCAGGACTCATGAGGGCCACTATGAGTTTTTAGTTATGTCTTTTGGCCTAACAAATGCACCATCTACTTTTCAGAGTTTGATGAATATTGTTTTTAAGCCATTTTTGAGAAAATTTGTTTTGGTATTCTTTGATGATACCTCATTTATAGTAAAAATTAGGCAAACCATTTGCAACATGTAAAACAAGTACTCTCTATTTTGGAGCAAAATCAATTGTATGCCAAACCTTCCAAATGTACTTTTTGGGCTGGTGAGGTTGAATATTTAGGTCATTTAGTGTCTTATGGAGTAAAAGTGGATATTAAAAAAATCCAAGCAATGATGGACTGGGCAATTCCTAAGACACTCAAACAACTTCGAAGATTTTTGGTACTTACTGGTTTTTACCGTAGATTTGTTAAAATTTATGGTAGTATTGCACGTGACTTACCTCTTTGTTAAAGAAAGACTCCTTTCAATGGACTAATGTAGCTCCCTGAGTATTTAAACAATTGAAATTGGCTATGTGCACTATCCCAGTATTGACCACTCTTGATTTTTCTAAGACTTTTGTGGTTGAATGTGATGCATCTGGATACGGTATGGGTTTTGTACTCATGCATGAAGGCAGACCACTTGTATTTGAATGTCATCAACTCAAGGATAAAAATCAACACAAGCTCATCTATGAGAAGGAAATGATGGCCATTTTGCATACAGTCAAACAATAGAGACCTTATTTAATGGATCGTCACTTTCAGGGAAAAACTGATCATGATAGTCTTAAATATTTTTTAGAACAAAAGTTGTCATTTGAATAACAAAAATGAGTAACTAAGATGCTAGGCTATGATTTTGAAATAGTCTACAAAAAAGGCAATGACAATGTGGTGGCAGATACACTATCCAAAAAAGATGAATCAGTTGAGGCATTGTTATGTGTTATAACCATTTTGTAGGCAGATTGGCTAAAAGAAGCACGATCAGAATGAGAACATGATAATACGGCTCATGATTTGATTCAAAATCTTCAGCAAGGTTTAGATGGATTTGAAAAATTCACATAGAAAAATAATGCATTATGGTATAAAAATAGATTGTACCTATGTAAGAATTATCTTCTTAAACAAAATATCCTTCAAAAACTTCATGCAACTCCAAGTGGGGGTCACTCAGGATTTTTGAAAACCTATCACAGGTCAAGCAAGATTTTTTTTGAGAAGGTCTCAAGGAGGACGTCCAACAATATGTGGCTGAATGTATGATTTGTCAACAAAACAAAATCAAAATCGTCAAAACTCCAGGTCTTTTACAGCATTTATCTATCCCTAGCCAACATTGGGAAGAGGTCTCTATGGATTTCATCACAGGGTTACCAAGATCTGATGGTCAAAATGTTATCATGATTGTTGTAGATCATCTCAGTAAATATGCTCATTTTTGTTCATTATCTCAACCATTTGTTGCTATTACAATAGCTTATACTTTTCTCAATACAGTTCAGAAACTGCATGGGACCTCTAAAATCATTATTAGTGATAGAGATCCTATTTTTACTAGTAATTTTTGGACTAAGTTATTTACATGTTTAAGCACTCAATTGGCTCATAGTTCATCCTATCATCCTCAATCTGATGGACAAACTAAAGTAGTCAACAAATGTTTGGAAGGATATCTATGTTGTTTTGTTTCTAATAAACAGGATAAATGGGTTCATTGGCTACCACTTGTTGAATGGTTGTATAATACTTCTATTCATAGTTCTTCCAAAATGACTTCTTTTGTGGCACTATATGGATACCAACCTCCATCTATCACTTCAACCTTGAAGGTCCATCCTAAGGTTCGTGTAGTTGAAGAACATATTCACCATCAAGTGAACCTTGCAAGTTTGTGTAAAAATTTAGCTATGGCCCAAAATCGCATGAAGCAACACGCAGATCAACATAGAAGTGAGGCATTTTGACATTGATGATTGGGTCTTTGTTCACTTACAACCATACAAATAGATGTCATTGAAGCAACAAGAAAAAGATAACAAGTTGTCTCCTAAGTATTATGGGCCTTATCAGATCTTGCAAAAAATTGGTAGTGTGACCTACAAGTTAGATTTTCCTTCATCCACTCGCATACACCTAGTATTTCATGTATCATGCCTGAAGAAAGTCATTGGACACAGAGTTATCATTTAAATAAAATTACCAAAATTGGATGAAGAAGGTAAAGTTATTCTTGATCCCAATGCGATCCTTCAACGACGCACCAAGCAACTATGTTCTAAATTAATTACAAAATATCTGATCAAATGGAAGAATCTGTCATATGAAGATGCCACTTGAAAGGATGAAGCATTTGTGTAGCAGCATCCAAAGTTGCCACAACATTGAGGACAACGTTGTTTTGAAGGGGAAGGGCTTGTTATGCCCTTAACCATTGATGTGTCTAAGAATATGTGTCAATAACTTGTGGCTTACATACCTCTTTTATTTACTTGTTACATTTATCTATGTTCTTGACCGACTTGTGGCTTACTTATTTCATTTACTTGTTACATTTCTTTATGTTCTTAGATAGATCAGCCTATAAAATAACTTTGGCTAAGTAGACTATATATAAGAGATAGTGGTTAGTCTTTAATCATCATGTGAAGTATTTTACTATTAGTGTATTGTTGTGGAGGTTGCCCCCTCGAAGTGGCTTTGTTATATTATCCCGTATTTTGTTCTGTTGTCAATTATCGTTGTGTAATCTCTCATTTTATTTTATTATGCGCAATATAAAATCATTCTATGCGAATATCTAAATAATTTCATTACACAAGAGATCTCATTGTCTGCTCATGTTGAGAGTAAAGAGACCAAGCTCAAAGAGAAGACCAAGGTGCTGGTTGAAGCTAGTCCTGAAATATGTATGGATCCAAATGAACATCTTGTTGTTGTTGAACATGTATCATGCAAAGAACATCAATTGTTTGTGCCTATTGATGAGATTCCAAGCTGCAAAGAACATTCTTCAGATGAAAAGGTATGTCATGAATTTGTGTTGTCTTCATGTATTGTTAATCCAATCATAGAAGAAAAAGCGAAAGTTGTACTAGATGAGGAAGTTGTTTCTCCTAAGCCAAAGAAGAAGAACTATAAATATCAGATGACCAAGATGGAAGAATATGAGGAGTTGTGGACAACTCTGATTTCACACCATGGTAGAGCATTGTGGTGTAGAAGGTGTCTCTGTTTATGCTTCTTAAGAGACATCTTTTCTTGTAGAGAAGCAAGTTTGTGTGCTCAAGATAATAATGCCAATCAATAAAAGATCTTTGGTTAAAGGGGAGCAACAAGTTCATGAGCTTGCTCCAGTGGTTTGTGATGAAGCTATTATGCAAGGTCAGAATGAGTATATCTAGATGGCATAATGAGATTGATGAAATGTCAAGAAAAGTTTGATGCTCAGAAAGGTCTATACACTTCTTTATGATGTGCCCCAGGTGTTTTTGTACTCTGAAGATATGTTTGTGCCAATTGAAAATTTTGTGCTCTCGATTTTCTCAGTTTTTAGCTTAAAGACAAGCAGAAGTCTATGCTCCCAAAGGTGTGAAGGCTCAAATTTTGATCCAAAAGTGTGTGATGGGTGTGTCCAGGTGTGCAAAAAGTTTCAAAAATATGCATTGACTAAAAGGAGGTTTGTTGACTTTGTTTGTTTTGAGATTCTAAGGTTTTGGGTTATGCTAGAAAAATGGTTTATCTTGTGAGTTGAGAATTGAGGCTTCTTAATATGTTGAATGAGCCAAATGGTTGGTCAAATCAAGCTTCATAGAAAATTGAAAGTTTGTAGTTTTCAAATTATTCAAGTTTTTGTCATATTGAAGGCCTAATTGAGTAGATGGTTTGTGAATGAAGTATATTGCAGAGGATGAGCTAGTTGTTGCAATTTGGTGTACTTGAGGGGGCATATGAAAGTATTCCAGATATGAAGTTTCAGGGCCAGAAAATGTGTACTAAAAATTGTGGGCTCTGCAAGTTCTAGGTAGAGCTATAAGGAGGCTAGACAGGGCTAGTTTGAAGAAGAGTGCTCTTTGCTCAGTTTCTCCAAAAGAGCAAGGTATGTTTGTTTCAAGAAGAGTTCTCAAGTTGGTTAAGTGCATGTTTTCTGCTTAGTGAGTGACTTGAAGTTTTGTTGATGGTCCTTATGGTAGCTTGAGAGAGAAGGTTGATAATTATTCATGGTGTGTGGAGATCTGAAGATGTTCAGAAGGTGCAATTGCTCAAAGTTCTTAAGAGGAGTCCCTCTCAGATGTTTCTTAATGTGTTCCATTAGATTTCTATGGTTTTGTGTGTTCTTTCTTCATTGGTTGCAGTGCTTGGTTGAAGAGCGTGTTGGTATGGAGCAAGAAGAAATTGTCAAGGCAAGCAGAAATGGGCTCAAAGTAAGGGGGAGTTTGTATCATCTTTATAAGATGGTCCTCCCCTGTTGGTGGTATTTTCAAGGCCTCAAGATCAATTGGTCCCCACTTTGTCATTGTGTCAAAGGGGGAGAAAGTTTTGTTATGGGAATGCTTGAAGAGAGAAAAAGTGAGTTGTATATTATTATATTGATAGGTGTTAACATCAATGACAAAGTGGAAGATTGTTGGAGTATTGTCAATAATGTCATGGTGATGTTCTTGTGAGTAGATGAAGTGCTTTGATAGCCTAAGTGACAATGACAAAGTGTGCAATGTGCTTGTCTTAGTATGCTTGAAGTATGATTGGTTGATCTTTTATTTTGGCATGGTTAGAGATGTTCAGGGATGAGCATGGTGATTTGAAGATGTGAAAGAGATCCCTAAGATGTTTTATAAGCTTTGAGTGCTTATGTGCATGAGTGGATTTCATTTGGTTGATCATTGTTGTCATCTAAACATTTTAGGTCTAGTCGCAGAAAATTTGAGTAGCAATTTGATGATGTCACCATTGCCATGTGAAAATGAGTAGGGGGAGTTGGTCATATGGTTGTGATCACATTAGTCCCTAGTTGTTTTGTGCAAGATCTCAAGTCATGCGATGAAGCGCGATCGAAGATATGAGGATGCAAAGTTGGCTACTTAGACAGAATTCATTATGTTCCCATACTTAACCAAATTTGCAAAGGGTTCAAGTAGAGCCAAGTAAGCATGTTGATAATGTCAGCATTCGCACACGTGGAGTCTAGACAAAATGATCATATGGGTTTGTTCATTTTTGCGTATGCACTAATTCTCAGATCATGCGACTAAATGCATCAAAACATATGCAAGTATAAAGTTAAGCTCCCAAGCATTTTGACAGTGTTTTCTCATACATAGCCAAATTTGCATGAGACAAGAGAGTAAGCATTTTGATGGTGGCATATCTCACACATGTAGACGTTTCAGGGTAAGGTGATCATATGGGTTTGTTAAGTTTTGTGCATAGTTGATTTGCGTTAAATTTTAGATTATGCATCAAAGCGCAACAAAACTTATGCAAGAGCAAAGTTGGACTCACAGGAAAGTTCTAAGCATAGTTGGCTATGTAACAGAAGATTTTGAGAAGGCATTTTAATGGCATTATATCTCGCACGCACGAAAGTTTCAAGGGTTGTTTGTGAAATAGTTGGATTCCCCTATGAAAGGTGTTCATATGGGGCAAATGTGAGGTCATGATATTGATCAAGGTAAAAGATATATCTGTGCAAAGTTGGCTCTCCAAGCATATTGTAGTTGGTCCTTAGTCAATTTGCATGATGTTAAAGATCTCAACCTAGTGGAGATCCAACGATTCGTGAGAGTTCATACTTCCAGATCCAACGGTGCGTGTAGAGTCAAATGCGTCTATATGACAGTGATTTAGCAAAGATAAAGATCAAGCATCTTACAAGAGATCGACAGAGCATGTTTGCTCCAAGATGTCAGGAAGCAGCGAGATGGCTAGTGCACGATGTTTAACGACTGGGCAAAGGTAAAGGATAGAGATCAACAGTGAGCACGTGATCGTACAGTTGAAGATCTACGGTGCATTGTAATTCAAAGTGGTCAACTTGTTCGATGTTTAACATCATTAAAGTTTGAGCTCCTTACAATAAGATCGACGAAGCGTGATTAGCCACGCTGAGTGAGTACATGAGATGATAGCTGTGTGGTTGATGTTTAATGCTTGTACATTGACACTTGTGTTAAAGATCAAAAGAGATAGATGGTGCGTATTTGATCTAAGCAACGAGGACACGAGATGATTGCAAAGTGTCTGAGGTTTAACTATGATCGTTCCCATTTAAATATTTGAATTTGCTAAAGGAAAAACCAGTGCTCAGTAATTTGTCCATATCTTTCGATAGAAGACGAATTTGTTGATGATGTAAAATCCAAACATGAAGAGGACTCCATGGCACATCTAATGACCCTGATTTGAAGATCTGGAAGTGTGTACAGTCAAAGATATTAAGGTTCCAAATTCATTGTGTTTATGTTTGGTCTGCAAGTGCCCTGAGAAAAGTAATTGAACTTATGGGGATGTTGTTTCGATGTTTCATAATGAATTAGCTAGTGGGGAGTGTTGTAGACGCCATGAGGGTCATCTGTGTGGTTTTTGGAGGTGTGATCAATCTATCTTGAGTATAAACAATTCTTAAGAAATTGACTGTGTTTTTGTTCATAATGTCCCTGTACACCAGGCCACTGTTTGAGTTGTTTGAGCATATGCAGAGATGAGGAAAGATGATTGTGATCATTTGAGGATGACTAAGGGGTTATGTAGTGTGGACATATACATTTGGAAGTGGTCATATGTTCTTGTTTTGATCGATAAAGTGCTAAAGGAGTGAAAAGGTTCACATGAGACCAATAAGGGCTACAAGGGCCTTATTAAAAGGTGTATTTCATTAAGGGTGACCCATAGATGCTATGGCCGACCTATGAATATTTTTTTGAGTTGTGTCTCGATGAGATAGATGCCTTAAGATTTAAGGCATGCCTAATGGTCGACCAAGATGGTGTTGATCATAAATTCTCTATAAATAATGAAATCAAAGATGATGATTTCTAGACTTGTAAGCGAGAGACTTGGAAAGAGATTTGAGAGAGGCTTGTGTGTGTGAAATTGTGGAGTAAAGGAAGGGTAGAGTGCCCTAGGGATGAGTTGATGAGCAGATCAATTTGATAACTGTTGGTCATAATTCTGTTGGAAGAATTGTGCTCCTATTGTTTGAGTACGAGCGAAGGTGAAGAGTGATAATCAGAGGTCCATCATTAGGGGTTGAAGATGCAAAGGTGGATATGTTCATAGGTGTTGTGGCAGCTCAACATCTAAGGTGGTTGTAGCCTCCTTACAAGGTGAAACTTGCTAAAAGGTATGGTTGTTTTTGCAACTCAGCTAGACAGGTGTGGTAGCACCTTGTGGGATTGTAGTCTCACGAAATAGGGATTGTGGTTCCTTGATCATTTGTAGATGGTCTAAATTGGATCTCGTTATTATAGCAGAGTAGTCCAATTGCAAGTTCCAATGGATTTTATTCCCCAAGAGGGTTTCCCACGTATGTCATGTTATTTGATTGATCTTGCATTGTCTCTCTTGTTGATTCACTCCCATCGCCCGCGCCCGTACCCCCACCGCCCCGCCTCCAGTGATTGTAACTCTAACATTATGCCTATGTGGTGTAATGTTAGATGGGAAATGGGATTGCATCCCACACACCTACATCCTCACCTGTATGGACATCAAAATTTAATGCCCATTCATGAAGCGATTTTTGTCAATCACCTACTCATGATATACGTGAATGTCAGGGAATGATGAGAGGTAGGAAGGGGATGAGAAGAAGACCATTTCAAGAGCATAGGTGAAACAAGTCATCATTTGCCATCAATAGCGAGGGTACGAGGACAGAAAATAGGAGATAAGGGTCCAAAGCGGTGTTGGAACTATGGGCAATTGAGCCATATCCAGCAAAATTGTCTTATTCATATGAAATGAGTGTTGGTATTGTGAGGGAGAGTAACCCTTTGATGAGTTTCCGAAACCATTTTAGATTGTATCATAATTTGCACGATGTGATTCTATCTAGATATAGGGTAAACATTCCTTACAAATCCCCATGGGTAGCAACAGTCAACATAGTACTAGAGTTGATAAAATAACATGGTTAGATCAAGAAGAAACAAGCAGTAAGGTGACAAAGTTGAAGATGCTTTATGACCCTAGTGATCAGAAGCGATTTCTTAAGGAAGCACAAGAGGGGTTCTAACAAATTCAAAGATTTTTCTAATGCCCTTCATTACTCAGAATAAAAGGCTCGTAACTACTAGTAGTATGGGATTTGGAGAGTGTTCTCAACAATTCCTTATCAAGTGGTGACCTATTAATGTTCTCAACACCTTATTAAATATTATAATGAAAAAGCTTTAATTTATTAGAATACCATATTTCCACACATGCATTTTTTACAACATAAATATAGAAGATTTCATGAGGCCTCTAGGGGAGATGGTGAATGTTGTGCCTATGTGGTGTAATTTGATGGGAAATGTGATTGCATCCCACACACCTACATCCTCCCTTGTATTAACATCAAACGTTCCCTGCCTAATTGTGATGTGATTTGTGTCAATTTCCTACTCATGATCTCCATGAATGTTAGGCAATGATGAGTGCTAGGGAAGAGACAATGGGAAGAACATTTCCAGAGCGTTGGTGAAACACAACATCATATGCCATCTAGAGGGAGGGTATGTGGATGAAATATAGGAGTTAGGGGCCCAAACAGGTGTTGGAACTGCAGACAAGTGGGTCATATCGATGTTTCCAATTCTGTAATAAGCTGAACATGTCTCACGAGAAGATTAAAAAATAATAGATATTAGTGATAATAATCACGCAGAAAACAAACAAGGATGTTAGAGAGAATACAATGCAAATATAGGATAAGTTTTCATCATATAAAGATAGAATAAGTCATGCAAATAAACGATAGGTTTGCATAATAGAAAGATAGAAATTGTTAGTTGCAATGTTAGGAGATAAGGTTCAGTTTATTTAAGGAATTAGAACAAAAAGTCATACAAAGGCTGTAGATAGATTTTTCACAGGAAATTTTAGGTAGATTTATGATGATGCAAAGGCAAGTTATTTTTAGAGAAGTGTTCCTTGTTTATAAGTAGTTGAGACAACTGAAGAAAGGACTAAAGGAGGTGTGCAACGAGCTGACTCAAGGGAGAGAGGTGCTTCAAGCTCAAAATCTCATCTTGAACAAGGTAATTTATTTTCTGGTGTCTACTCATCAGCATGTGGGGTGTATTTGAAGGGACATGCAAGTACATTGTACTAAAGGTAAGCAAGCCTTTGCTGCTCAAATTCCCTGCTTGCGAGTCTAAACGAGCATCAATATCAATGCCACGAGTACGCTGCCATTTGCAAGAGGGAGATCTTGACTCCTATTAAAACAGTAGATGTGATTCGTGCTAACTGCAATGATATTGATAGTATCAATGACTTTCTTATGGAGGTCAGCCAAAATTTAATTAATCTGTGGCATCACTGAGTTTGTCATGAGAGCAAGGCGCTGAAAGCAAATAATGAATAGAAGAAAAATGAGGAGCAGAATACCCAAGAGGAAGACAAATAGCTTATTTTCTTCGTGCTCTCCTGATGTCGTGATGTCTGCTTCATGTTGTTCCCCATGTCAATAAATCAATGCTTCTACTCCGCTGATAGTTTGTTTGGTTTCTTTTTTTTTAACTTTAATTTCTTGGTTGGTCTTCTTGCTAATAAGGACCAAGAGGTCTCATTATCTTTTGGCTGTAATAATATCCACCTTTGCTGGACATCTTGTTAATTCTCATGTAATGTGACAGTTTTCATTTAATATAAGGTTTTTTATTTAGCTAAAAAAATAGTCGTCAAGACTGATTGTAATAAGGGATTTTTTATTATTGATTTATGGGAATTGAAATTGTGTGATCTAGTTGAACTAGAACTTCTACAGAAGAAATTGATTGCCTTTGAAATTAGAAGTGGCTTGCCTGCAAACTTGGGTTGTTTTGATTATTGGTTGAAATCAGATCAGAGTTTCAGTGTCTTTATTCTACCATTTAAAAAAAGGCTTTTTTTCTGAACTCTTAAATATAACATTTCACATTTTTAGGCAAATTTTCATATTCAAAAATTGTGAGTTTCAGAATTTCAGAATTTAGTTTGGCTCATAACAATGGTATCAAAGCCATGATTCTGACAGCCTGTGAAATGATAACAGCAGATCCAATATGGACTCAGAGCAAGGAAGAGATCAAGGATCCTTAAAATAGTTTATAAAAGACTGGTTCCGGCTTTTGGTTCAGAATATGGTAAGTATAAACAGAGATTAAAGACAGATGACAGAAAGCAAGCAGCAACTACTGTTGAACATGAAGAATAGATCTACCTCCTCGTCACTCTTCACGTAGGGATGACTGGTTACAGAACCACTGGACAAGACCCAAAAGGGATCATTCTTTTGAGTAGCAACGGTCTCCTCCTCCAACAGTGTGGTTCAGGATGATGAAGCAACTGTCGATGATATTTTACCAGTTCATCATGATGTAATTTCCAATGCCCATCATGTTGAAGAAATTAAAAGTACAGTTGGACAGAAAGAAACAAAAAGTGCTTCTACCTAAATGCAACATCTAGTACATGAAAATCTTTGCAACAAACATCACAACTTCTGCCTGCAAAACTCACAGGAACCTTTAAAAATAGTACATGAACTCTCCCTGAATGAAGAATCATATTCTCCAGTTAAGCTTTCTCAAGAGGTGCCTGAAATTGTGCAAGCTAAGGGAAGTCAACCCCAAGAAATTGTAGTACAAATATATTCGAATGGTATATTTTATGAAAAAGATGCAATCCTTGTGCCAGAAGATTCAAGCTCACTAGAAACTATCATGCTTAACATTTCAGCTTCTAATTCTCATGTTGAAGGATTAATAAAAGTACTAATGGTGCAACTGTCACAACCATCATGCAATGGTGATTGTAAAAGAACAAAGGCATCTTGGCATCAAGATAAGCAACTTAAAAAGGATTATGTAAATGAAGCCCAGATTTTAAGTGCACAAGAATCTGATGTGATCATAGGAACAGATCTAATGTATGTAGCAGATTCTATCATCCATTTTCTTGATACTACACAGCATAAATTTCAACAGTGAAAATTGGTGAGCCAAGACCTGGTATCATTCTTTGCCATGCAATTCATGGAAAAGAATAAACTAGGGTTTAAATCCCTAACATACAAAAGCCAATATGATAATGATTTCCAGTCTTGACTTGTCCATTCACCATTATAGGCAATATTGGCCAAAACAAAGATATTCAAACCATGTTGAAAGGTAATTGACCACCATTCGGAGTCAAAGTATTTAGAATAAACGTCTAATAGTAGTGATGTCCATTATATTCATGTCATGAATAGTCTAGTTCAGGTTAGGTTTAGTCCATACATTAGGTCTCTAGGATTTACAATTCACAAAATCATAAACCCTAAATAACTTATACATGTGTGTGTGTGTGTGTTTGTCCTGCTCATAATAGCTAGCTACACAATGTAGCTCATGCAAATATTATAACATGTCACTAAATATACACCGTTTATTTCAGCTGCAATCCAATCTAGTTTCAAGTTTGGTTTCCATCTTGGAGATAAACGGCCTCCAAATAGAGACGGTAGGCTAAAGAGCCAGGTTCTTACAAAATATTTGGTGCAATGGAAAGATTCCCCTGTGGAGGATGCTTCGCGGGAGGGACCTAAACATACTTCAACACCCTTCATTGTTTAATTGATTTGGGGACCTTAGCCGAATACATCTTATGAGAAGATTGAAAACAAAACAATAAAGGATATTAGTGATAATATCCATGCAAAAAAGAATAAAGGCTATTTGAGATGATATTCGTGTCTTAGAATTTTTCTATGATTGCTCAGCTGTTGTTCTCCTTAGTATGGTGCACTAAGCAAATTCAGAACAGCAGTTGACTAGGCATCTAGTGTAATTGTTAGACATGATAAATTTAGAGTTGGTGTTATTATTAGACATGCTAAATATAGAATTGATGTTATTATTAGATGTGCTAAATTTAGAGGAGGAGTTATTATTAGACATGCTTTTCAGATTTAGAATTGCTGTTATTATTAGACTGTCTAAATATATTGTAACTCTAGCCTTCATCTATAAAAACAAGGCAGGGTCGGTGAATGATTCAATTCAGTTAGGTGCAGTATTTTGTAATTCATTCTTTCTAAGTAATATAAAGAGCTGATGTGTGTTTTGAGTGAGGAATCTGTTTGATTTAAAGCAGTGTTTTTATGTAAATTTAGTTTACACAATCCAATGTCTTGAATTTTTCAATTAAATGCAATGTCTGCACTTGTAAATTTTCAGTCCTGATTTCTAAGTCTAAAATGTTGTTTTGAATGGTGTCTAGTTAAATTGGTGTTCATTGTAAGTGCAGATTTGTGCACCATAGATTAAAACTTAGTGAGAGGGAGTTGTCAGAGAATCTCGGCGGGATGTGATTGACGTCGATCTGTCCCTGTATTATACTCTTGGACATGTGAAGGAGTTGTTTCGATTAAATTTCAGTCTGATCTGGTTGTTGAAGTGTATTCTAGAAGTTGTAGGATGACTACTCTCGGTCTCACAGAGTATGACAGGTTAGAAGGCACCTCCAACTTCACATCATGGAAGTGCAAATTGCAAATGTTGTTGGAGGAGGTGATCTTTGGGGTTTTGTTGAGAAGAAGGTTACAGCTCCTACCGATCCATATAGTTGGCCAAGCACAATAAGACGGCGGCCAAAACAAAGAGAATCATCCTTGATTCTGTGAAGGACCAATTGATCCCTCGCATTGGGGATGTATAATGCCTTGATCACTCTGTATCAGAGTGTGAACATATCTTGCAGGTTGCAACTACTAGGAAGAGCAGTTCAGGATTTTGTTTCAGCTTGGGCACGAGTATGATTTCCAAGCTCAGTAGGAAGAAATCATCAGTTGGACTCAATTCAGCAGAGGTAGAGTACATGGCAGCCTCATCTGCCAGTTGTGAGGCCATATGGCTTCACAAGTTGATAGCAGAATTGACCGACAAGATGTTGGAGCCAACAGTTTTCCATTGTAATAATCAGACTTGCATCGAGCTCTCTAAGAATCTAGTGTTTCATGATCGCTCCAAGCATATCGATATTCAGTACCTTGAGTATGTTCCTTCAAATTTACAAGTGGCGGATATTTTTACTTAGCCCCAAGCTAAGGGCAAGTTTGCGATGTGAAGGGAAAGACTCAGCTTGGTAAAGAACACCTTCCTCACAAAGAGGGGTTAAAATTTTACCCCTAATTGCTCAGATGTTGTTCTCCTCAGCATGGTGCACTCAGCAAATTCAGAACAACAATTAAATAGGCATCTAGTTTTATTATTAGACATGCTAAATTTAGAGTTGTAATTATTAAACATGTTAAATTTAGAGTTGATGTTATTACTAGACATGTTTTTCAAATTTAGAGTTGTTATTATTAGACTGTCTAAATATATTATAGCTCTAGCCTTCTTCATCTATAAAAGCAAGGCAGGGTGGATGGGTGATTCAATTCAGTTAGGTGCAATATTTTGTAATTTTTTCTTTTTGAGTAATATACGGAGTTGACGTGTGTTTGAGTGAGGAATCTGTTTGCTTTACAGCATTGTTTTCATGCAGATTTAGTTTTTACAATCCACTGTCGTGAGTTTCTCGATTAAATACAGTGTCTGCAGATTTTTTGTTCTACACAATACACTGTTTTGAGAGGTGTTTAGTTAAGGCTGTGCTCACTGTAAGTGCTGATCTGCGCACCATGAATTAAAATTTAACACCATGCAAACGAAGGATAAGTTTACATGATATAAAGATGGAATATGTCATGCAAATAAAGGACAAGTTTGCATCATATAAAGATATAATTGCTCTAGTATAGTTGCACTGTTAAGAGATAAGGTTTAGTCACCACCCATCATCTTAGGTGCAACAGATGCCTCTTTCATTACAGTTCTCCTCCATGGGAAGTTTCTGCACTCTCTTCTGTCAAAGGTTCTGCAACCCATGCAACATCTTGACTAATAGTTACAGATAGGGATTATTTAGGAGCTTGAATCGGCAAGGGTTTTGTAGGAGGTGGAAGAGGAGCAAGGGAAGGAGGAGCCCTGGGTAGAAAGTAATCAAGAGGAAGAACGGTTGTTGTGTAGTCAGTCATGGTGTCCAATTCAATTGCTTTCTTCTTAGCCGTAGTGGGATCAATATAATTCTCAATGTCATCCATGATGAGTATCATCCTTAGCAATGGATCTCCAACATCAGCAAGTGCTCCTCCATGGTCTAGGTTTTGCCCCTTTTCTCCTCTCTTTTGCCAACTGAAATCTTCTCCAATTCATTACGTTGTCGAGTACCTCACCATCCTGCATGAAACTTGCTACCAAGTATTCATTTTCCTTATAACAGTGTTAATAATAACCAGCAGCCCTTCTTGTGGTGATTCTCTTTGCACGGATGAATCCTTCTGGATCATTATTCCTACAGGATATCATTCTCAAGGGCAATTGTGATAACAAGTCAGGAACAGAGAGAGCATGCCTATGATCAAAGGAGAAATCTCCAATTTTTGCCCTTATTTTGATTAAGGCATCTTTGGCAACTGCTCCAAACTCTTGATCTGCAGAGGCAAGTTGTCTAATTAATTCTAAACAAAATAGACTAACAAATTTAGGATGCTCAAGCGGACAGCACTTGAGCCCCAACATTCTGATACATGTACAATCATTTGGTAGCCACCAATTGTGGTTTAATGTGTCTCTTAGGTCAAATATCAGGAATCTCACGACTTTCCTAGGAGCATCAAGCACTCTAGGTCTATCAACAACTTGTAAAAAAGTGTAACAAAGCAATCCATAAAAGTAAAATAATCAGAAGAGATACAATTCCTATCTAGATGCACACTCCACAATTGAGCATGTTTTAGGTATTGGTGGCCAATGTGGCCCAATTTCTAATTTCTAAGGGAATATTTTCTGGTGGATGGACAGATACATGGAACATAAATGGGACTAATGTCTAAACCTTTCTGACCTTTTACATTGCCTGATTTCCTCATGGATTACACCCAAGATCAGAGTGCCAAACTCATACCTGGTTGGGGCGAATCTGTGCAATACTCCATTGAGGATTACACAATGATGTTTGTCTACATCATGATCATTGTCTTCTGCCAAAACCTGGCATAGCAAGGCCATGGTTACTCTAAAGTACTCATGGAACATTAAAACAGACAACAGGTACCTCTCACTGTGTGATCTATTGTCTTAGTATATAACATAGCTTTTGCAACTCCACATTTCTCATCACAAAGGCATTGCTATGATATTTAAGAGTGCAGATCCTTTTGTTCAGCTTGGTCATATAATTAGTGTGCAGAGCGAATATTTTTCTTATAGATTCAGGGTTTAAATCCAACAAAACTTAATTCTTAGCATTTCTCACCGATGTCTCCTTAGAAGAGTATCCTGTGACACTCAAAAGGACTATACTTAATTCCAGAAAATGATTAAGAACAGACAGTCCACCAAGGTCATAATTGTCCCAAACATTTGACACAAGAAAACGAGCAGCTCTCTTACACCATGCATGAGAAAACATATCTCTTCCCATATATACTAGCCGAGGATCATGATAATCTCCAAGGGCATCACTGAAAATTTTCATAGGATCCGTATCCCATGCATGTGCCTTCTTAGGAAATATAGTTGATATTGACAAAGAAGACTCGGGCTTGGGCCATCTCATTCCCCCTGCTATTGGCTTCTTACCCTTATCTGACAATATATCCATTACACTTGCATGCAGTAATCACAAAAGAGGATATTTTGAAATTATTACCCATTTGTAATCAGCTCAATGTCACCCTTGTGTCCTCTGGATGTCTTTTTCCCTCGGCCTGCTCCAATTATTATCTCAGCTTTTTATTTCTTGACAAATCCTTAAAAACTCCACAACATGAATACATATATCAAGGAATGCAAAAATGCAATGTTACCGGTTCATTTTTGGTTCTGGTGTGGGTTCGAAGAACCCGGTTCGCCGGTACGGCGATTTTTTTTTCCTTGGGTTCGTTATTGGGTTCGTCCATACAAAAAATATATAAAAAATTAAAAAATATAGAAATTATAGCCTATTACATAGCAAATTAGTGACATTGTCATTAACCATATAGTATGCATATTGATATGAAAAATAAAATATGAAAATAATCACAAAATACCGAAAATAGTAAATAATATCCGCATGCCAAATGTCATGATAATCATTAAACATAAATGATAAATATTAAAAATCAATAATTATGATATTATCCTGTGGCTGTGATTAAATACATCAAACTTAAAAGTCTTAAAACTTAAATGTTAAAGTCACTCATAATGAGACATAATTTTTAGTGACTTAGCTATGAACCCTTAGAAGGAACAAGTGCTAGGTGATTGTATAATTGTTTGAACTTTATGATTTATACATTACTAATCCACATATAATCCATAGATTGCCCAGTTAAATCAAAGTAATTTCAGTTGACAGATTAGCTTTGAAATGCCACATCTTATATATGAAGAGTCAAGACTCAAGACAATGAAAGCTGTCAACATCTAGCATATGATTTCCTGATTGAATGCTGTTGATGGATGTGGATTGCATTATGTATTCCATTGCAAATTGGCCATCTGTTCTGAAAATCAGTTGACTGGCCCTGGCCAGTGTCTTCCAAATCCTCAATTAAAGCTTCAAGTTAAGTTATTTTCTTTCTTCTTTCAGATATTTCCTTTTAAGGGTTCATAGCCGAGCCACTAAAAATGGAAAAAAAATTGAAAAAATGTGTTTTTGACTGCTGGTTCTCTGTCCCAACGCCCAGGGTTTGTCCCAGAAGAACCCAAGCTGCACCCGAGTGCCCAGGGACGAATCCTGAGCGTTGGGGCAGCGAACCGAACCCCAAACCCAAACCCAGTTCGAACCTGGGTGCCCAATGCAGCCCAAAAGACACAAACCGGTAATGTTGCAAAAATGTATGAAAACGAACTGAATTCAAGCCTTATTCATCTGACCAAATACATTAATGGCGCCGCACAAAAAAGAGCATGAGTGATCAGCGATGTTCAAATAAGAGTGGTAGATCTTTTGAATCAAGGGTGCTTGTTACATCACCATTTGGTTTTTTTTCAATGGTTTAAAAAATGATGAATATGCACGACAATCTATGAGCGCCAAGCCCCATGTAGTTAACCTCCTCAAATATCACCGAGATCAACACTCATCATGCCTTCAGATGCCTGCCTTTTAAATTTATGAAGCGGCAAAGCATGCCCTCATTTGTAATTATCTTATAATCAACACCCTGCTTCCACGTATATCCTTTCGATTGGTCCAGATCAGCACAATGGGGCCCATAACATCATATTAATATAATAGTTCAGTTGGTCCTAAGCTCAACTTTGGAATGACTTGCGTTCTTATATTAGCACATGCATTACATTTGACCAAACCTTTTAATCGGACTGCCGTCAATACATCTGAGATCAGAAAATAGCATGTCTTTTAAAATGGTGAACCGGTGAAGGAGGACCCAGCTATAGTGCATAAAGCCATCATGATCTAACGGTCTATATTGATCTTGATCCCAATAAGCGGCCCACATAACATCGGTGATCTCCAAGATGTCCACTCTTCAAAACAGCAACGCCACAATGAAGGGCCGTGTCAGACTTAACACTATTTGAGATCTGCAGTTGTCATTATTCATCCATGAGATCTACTTCCTCATTGAAGCAGTGATTGCAAGCATGCACAACCTTTAGACCAACAAAGGGTAGAAGATGAATGTTTTTATTTTTTATCATTTGGGACAAATAAATTGTCATCATTGCTTGTTCTTAAGATCCAAGGGACCACACTGATTTGGGGTTTCTCAACTTGCTCGATGCTTATATCCAAAACCCACGAATAAATGTCTTCAAATGTCTTTTCCTAACACCAGATCATTGAATGAGATTCAAGTCCCTGTAGATCAATAATTATTGCCACATCGAAGATTCATTAAGAGATCCCACTTGTCGATCCACAAACCTCTGAAGAAAGATATATTCTTGAAGAAACAGAATTGCATCAATGGTCATCTTTTATACATCTCCAAATCCAAGGCCTTTGT
Organism: Torreya grandis; assembly: GCA_037957365.1. Classification (NCBI taxonomy): domain Eukaryota; kingdom Viridiplantae; phylum Streptophyta; class Pinopsida; order Cupressales; family Taxaceae; genus Torreya; species Torreya grandis. The sequence continues at coordinate 1,246,987 of JARHVA010000313.1, read as the reverse complement.
CACTTTGCGATTATGAAATCTGCAGTAAATTTAAATCAGGGAAACCCCAAATAAGGCAAATCATGTGATTTCATTATGCGTATTCATGGGTTCAGCCGTCAACAATCAGTCCTCCCCTGAAAATCAGCGAATAAGTTATTATGCCCAACATAACTTATAGGAAAGACTTAAAACGCTTCAAAGTGTGTCCCTTGGCCATATTATGCATTAGGAAGATACAACATTACAAGGATTAATATTTAAAATCATTTGAACTACCCTAGACATTCATAAGTGAGCAAATCTGTTATTGTAACAATCTTGCAATGGATCCCGACACACAAAGATGGTTAAACAGATGTGGACAAATCATTGAGGAGAGGTAAAATCATACTAACACTCTTTTAAGGTCACACACCCAAAATTACTACAAATTTCATATGAAAGCCATTGGTGTCTCTAAAAATATGCAAGGGTTTTCTTGTCTAGTTAATATGATCATCGAAAGTTTTATGGGTGACAACACAGGTCTCCATGCCTAAGAACAAAACTGACATTCATCACATCACAAGGAACCATAAGACTTAACAATAGTTCGTAATAAAACACCAGGACACACATACACTTTGTATCAGTTTAAATTTATCCTAGGGGCACTGAAATGGATGGCATTCCTAGAGTGATTCCAACGCAATGGTCAGCCACTCATTTTTCCACCTTAGCCACATCAAGTAGAATTGTTAAATTTACAGAGGACTAATTTTTGCAAAAGGGAAAATATACTCAGATAACATTATAGGAGGGCTGGGAAAAACATGAAGATCATATTGGTACCTACATATGGTATTGGCACTAAACAATAGAAGCTGACCAAGCTGCTTGGATACATTGAATTTTACCACATGTAGGGGAATGTCCCAAGAACGTGGTATGTTCAGCATGAGACTTGGATCCAAGCAATTTTTAATTGATGTAAAGCATTCCATTTTGGCACCCAAATTTAAAGGCTTACCTGGTTCTATAGAAAATCAAGACACTATTTGAAAATCAAATTGAGCGGACGCCACTTACTAATGAAAAGTTAAGGCCCAGGGAAATCCAAGACTCTCCTATTCAAGGAAGGAACAGGGAAATTTTTGTGCCAACATGTAGAGAACATTTCAAGCAAACATTTGTTAAGTTTCCATCAACCAGCTAAGAGTCAGACCTAGGACCTTCCATACACTGTTGGGCTTATCGACCACTAAGCTATCATCCCTCTATGTGGTTTGGAATGTATGCTGCTTCCAACACCCCTCATCAAGCCACATTTATGTTCTCAGGGTTCCTAGTCTGGCTTGGATACCATGTTGAATTTTCATAGACCAGTTAGAAATTGAAATTAGGACCTCCCATAGGTTGTTGGGCTACTATACCACTAAGCTACCGACCCTCTAGTGGTTCAGAAATGTAGTTTGTTTCCAACACCTTTAAATGTTCCTAGACTGGCTCCGATACCATGTTAAATTTTCATGGACCAGTTAGAACTTGAACTTGGGACCTCCCATAGGTTATTGGGCTACTATAACACTAAGCTACCGACCCTCAATGTGGTTCAGAAATGTGGATTGTTTCCAACACCTTTAAATGTTCAAAAGGTAAACATAGGCTCTATTGAGAAACTAAAGCGGGTGTCGGTCAAACAATATTGAACACAACAATAAGTGAAAGAAGCTGTCAAATCCTCAAAAGAATTTATGAACACGTTTGCTACAAATATTACTGAAATTAAGGAGATTTATGAATCATTGGTAACAATGAATATTGGGCTCAATCCTGAAATCTAATCCATAAAGAAAATACCATATAGGCTAAACGTGAGGGGCAAAGCAAAGGATAAGGAGCTGAACAAGTTCTTGGAAATAGGATTTTTTTTTGGTGGAGAAATCGGATTGGATTAGCCCAATGGTTATATACAATAAGAAAAGTAGGGAACCCCCAATATGTGTTGATTATCGCACTCATCTTCACAGCATTGTTTATAAAGGAAATGTTGGAAGAGCAGTAAGAAGTAAGGCCCAATTTTTTACTGTTCTCCACTTACCATCATCTTCAAATCATTGAAGACGACAAAACTGAAACAACATTTTCCATCGGATGGGGTTCTTTCATATATATTGTCATGCCATTTGGACTATAAGATTGCCTTGGTTGTTTTCTTGAGAATTTTCAATATTGCTTTCTAGGAGTCTATTAATGAATATTTGGAGGTCTATCTATATGATTGGGCCATCTTAGAAATTAAATAATTTCATGCAGGTTTTGATGTTGATGCTCAAGCAATGCTGACAATTGCATATCTCATTGAATCTGAAGGAATGTCTATTTTGTAGACCACTTGAGGTACTAATAGGGCATGCTATTTGGAAGTAAGGACTGCTAGTGGATCAAGAGAAGGTTGCAATAATATTGGATATGCCTCTGCCAAATTCATCTTAGTGTTAGATAATTCTTGGGCCACATAACTGCAACTGGAAATTTATCAAAAGTTTTTTGAGATCACAACTCATCTTGAAGAACTCATAAGAATCATAAATTTAAATGGGTTGAAGAATGTAACTAGGCATTTGAAACCTTGAAGAATAAACTTGTACAAGTGTCGATTCCAATCTTTCTTCTTGGAATAAAAGATTTCATGCCCATGCGGATACCTCATGAATTGTAATTGAAGCATTACTCACCCAACATGGCAAGGGAACAATTGACCAAATTTGGCCCACATAGAGATCTTTGTGGGAAATGGTTTAAAGTATAAAAATCCATACAAAGCCTTGAATAAATGAGCAGAGTTCCTATGGAAAGAAGGACCAAATGACTTGAGGAGAAGATCATGGCATTGCAAAGCCTTTTTCAGAGTAAGTGCTCATATTTCTTTCAAGAAAATTGTTTCGAGTTTTTTGGCTAAGTGTTGAAAATCCTTGCGAACATTTTGTCTGAGACATTTTTCCCGAAGACCTATTTCTTTCGGACATTTTGTCCAAAACAAAGATCCCGAAGTGCAATTTCTTTCGGACATTTTGCCTGCAACAAATATCCCGAATGCAAAGAGCCCACAGACCTATTTTCTTTCCGAGAAAGTGGCCGAAACAAAAAGCCCGAGGAAATAGTTCCGAGACAAATGGCCGATGCAAAAGCTCCGACAGAATTGTGTGTTTTGGGGAAATTGATCTAGCAAGTAATGATGGGTACGCAAATGTTAAAATCAAGCCATGGCGAATAGCCGTTTGAATTCAAAAGCCTAGGACGTTTGCACAAGTGTCAAATTCAAGCACAAAAAATGACTGTTATTTTTCAAATATGCAGTGACGGGCGCATGAACGTCATTGACGGGTGTGTAGACGTCAAAGTTCAAGCCGCGACAAATAGCCATTTTTATTCAAATGGGTCCAAGATCAATGGCTCACGTTCCATCGTGGATTCAGATCTAACGGCATGCATAAGGTCAAGAAGTCAATAAGACGTTCGCACGACTGTCAAATTAAAGCCACAACAAATAGCCGTTTGATTTCAAACATTTTAGATCAACAGTTGATGTTCAATGGACAAAAGATCTAATAGCGAGTGACAACTAACAGGAACGTGGATCCGAGCTAGATCAACAATCAGTGTTCATTCGTACCAATGATCTGACGGTGCATAGGCACTAACAAGAAAGTGGGCCCAAATAGATCAAAGGCTCACGGTGCTTCGTACATTCTAATCTAACAGTTCGCGTTCAAGTCAACAAGTCAAAGGATCTTCGTGGCAGGAAATCAATGGACCACATTGGTTCATACAACACAATCCAACAGTACGCAAGAGGTCAAAAAGTCAAAATCTGACAGTGAGGATCTACGAAACCAATGAAAGTAAAGACAGGTTGGAGCATTTTGATTGGCCCAAGCAATTTTCGACGGACAAAGTCAAACCATAGGGCAGTTTTCGACCAAAGCAAATGGGTCCTACAAAGATCGTCCCGTCACTATTAAAGCTAGTTCGAACACCATGGAGCGAGCATAGCCATGCAATCAAATATAAAAAAAACATAAAGGGATGCCATGAAAGCTAAATATAGACTTAAGGTTTGACATTTTATAGCCTACAAGGTTTTTTCTACGACTGTGTTCACCATATTTAGATTGAGGATCCTTGTATACAATAGTTTCTCGGTTCTCACAGGGTTTAGATTGCAGAACATGTCTCGTATGACCTAATACAAAGATCAAAGATGGACTAGTAATTGTGAAGCAAGATCAAGCAGTTTGTAGGTTTCCATGGATATTGTCTCTATGTGAAAACCAAAAATTGGATTGGTTTTCACCTATAATGGACCTGTGTTCGATATTGGAGCAAATATAGATGTAAACGTGATCATGGAGAGGTATCTTGCCTATCATTAGGGTCACATTTTCGATAAACAAGTACCGATGGCCACCTAAAGCAAATGTGGCATAATTTTGTCAATTCCAAGGCATGGTCCTCATCAGCATATCAGATAGATAGTGACATAGAGTTCCAAGAAGGACACCGGGTGGATGGATAAGGACGATAAGCATTCAATTATTTTACAAGCACCTTCTTTCTTGATAAGATCATGACTCGACATCCTCGAATTGGTGCTAATCCATCGAAAGTGGTTGGGCCTCTTTCAATGCACAACGCTCTCTCTCTTCCCCTTTTCTATAAATACAGGTTTCCAAGCCTTGAAATGGATCCCTCTCTTTGGTATGACTAAACTCTACTGAGATTTGTATTGTAACACCTATTTGATATAATAGAGATTGAATTCCTCCTTTTGCAGCTGAATTGAAATGTCTTATGAGTTCATTGATTGGTTAAGTGAATGTATGTTTTCCTTGCCTTTGTCTAAATTTTCTCACCTTCATAATCTGTTTTGGCAATCCTCACAAGTCATTCTAATGAATGTATCCTATAGTGTGTATCGTGCAAGTTTGAGTGATCAAATCATTGGTGCATCACATCTTTTTACATGCTTTTATAAGTTATTGTTAAAATCTCTCCCTTTTCTAAGCAAGTGTTAGTTTAAGTTTATTATAGGTGATAGATTCAGAAGGAAGTTGGTCTTCTCCAAAGGTCTGATCCATTATTAGGATACCCACAGCCTAGGATCAGTCCCATGTTGGACTAGATTTGAGTAAAAGGACATGAACAATCCCCTTCTCAGCTAGGGTGCAAATCTAGAACACCAACAGTTTTGGCATGTCCAATGAGGCAAAGTTTCCTTGGCATAATTAAAGTTTGAAGATTGAGAAGAAATTGTAGCAGCAAGAGAGATCTACCATCATTAAAAATTGAAGATCCTTCAAGTTGCAAGGTTCATAGCATCATCCAGATTGTGCTTTCATGCCAAAGGTTACAAGTTCATCAAGTAAAGGTATTCTTTTTGAATTCATTGAGCTACCTTTTACTTCTAAAAAAGCAAGATTTAATAGGATCAGATCTTATCCTTGAAAAAAAAATTCACCTCCTGGTCACCTATTGTTTTAGTCCAAGCTATTGTCCCCATTAGCCAAATCCCTTTTGCCCAAATGGTGGTCGAGAATCAAGTGTTTGTTCCATTCAATAGGGGTAGTCCCTTGAATTTGGCCCAATATGATGACATCCCTATGTCTGTCTTAAAGAGTATCCCTTTCTTTTCAGGAGAATGAGATGAAACTACCGCTATTGAGCATATCCAAGATGTTGCCAACCTTTGTTCTATTCATAATGTTGTTTAGAATAATGTGGCTATCAAACTACTTGTTGTTTTCTGCAAGGGAAAAGCATTGCAGTGGTATAGGAATCTTCCTTTAACATCCATTGCTAATTGGGATGAGTTAGGTGCAGCCTTAGGCAATTTGAAGACAAGTTTGATCATCTATCTTTAGTGGAACAACTGACTACCATACAAAGGTACCCCCATGAGTTCATGTCTGATTTTAACCTCAGATTCCAAAAGACATGGACTAGGATCCCTGCACTAGTCAGACCATCTCCAGAGTATGCATTTTTGTACTATCTAAAAGCCCTCAATTCTGATATTAGTGTCATGATACAATCCATGGGTGGTAATACTTTGCCAAATGCCTATGAACTTGCAATAAGAGCAGAGAATAGCTTGATACAAGCTGGTAAATTTGCTCCATGGCTTTTAATGCCCATATTCCCAGAATTGCAACCTGTTCCTCCTCAAGTTTCTCAAATTCCATCTATAGCTCTTATTCCATCTCCAAAAGCCCAAGTTGTAGCCCCTTCTAATGAAGCTAATGAGATTGGAAATTTGAAAAGTATGCTACAAGCTTTTGAAAATGAGATCATTCAACTCAAGAGACAGCAGTACCAAGGTAGACTCTATCAGCAGCCTAACCAAAACACTTATCAATCCTTCAATAATCAAAGACCTCATTATCAAGGTTTCAAAGACAATAGGCAACCTTACCAAAATCAAGGAGCCATAACTCAAACTAAACCATATGCAACCCTTGATCCTAAGGTACCTTCCAGTTCAAAAGCTATTGTTCCTCAAAACAACTTGATGCAAGATTCAGGTTGGCAACCTTTTAATCCAAATGACATCCAAAACCAAGCCTTGGTATCACAAGATATTACCATGTCACAAATGACACAAGAAGAGTTCTCTTTTCAAGATGGTCAGAATCATGAGATGAATATGACATCCCAAGGAGAGACTCAACAAGTTCAAGGGCAACCTGATGCCATCAATGTGAATTTGCAATTGGATGATCATATTGCATTCAATCAAGTTGGTGAAACTAGCAACACAAATGATCAAGTTGCAGCTCTAACTAGAGCTAAAAGAAGAGCAGTTGAGGAAGCTCAAGATGTGAGCAATACTTCTAGTGTTCCTAACATTCTTCCCAAAAGTGTCAAGGATCAACCTGTTGTCCCTATAACACAAAAGAACCAGAATGCAGAGGCAGGGAAGGTTCCCCAAATGCCTCTAATCAAAGAACAACCAGTGGTTCAAAAGTTGCAACCAAAGGCTAGTGGATCCTCATTCAGAATAATAAATCAAATGAAGAAATCAAATGTTAGCATTAGCATGTGGGATTCCTTTGCCATTCCTGGGCAAAAAGACATGCTCATTCAAGAGCTTTTAGCTCTTAAGGTATCTAAAGAATTAGTTAAGAAACAAGGAGCTGTCTTGACTAATTTAGACCAGCAAATCAAGCAACCTGATCAGCAGGTACATAACATGACAAAGGTGGACAAAACCATTGTCAAATCAAACAAAACCCCTCCCTTTTACCTCTCTCTTATTGTTGGTGATTGTTGAGTCCATAATTGTATGGTAGATAGTGGAGCTAGTAGCACTGTCAAGCCCAAACAAATTGCAGACAAGCTTGGTCTTGTCTATGAACCAAATACCAAATAGCAAATGAGTATTGCAATTGGATGGGTCACCAACAAAGACAGTAAGCATAATCAAATACCAAATACCAAAGGAGTATTGCAATTGGATGGGTCACCAACAAAGACAGTAAGCATAATCAAAAAGCTAAAGTTGACATTGTATGTTGCCCCAATGTTACCATTCAGCAAGATGTAGTAGTAGTGGACTTACCTCCTTATTTCGCCATGTGTCTATCAAGAGACTTTACCTCAAAAATTGAAAGATATTTGTCAGTAGATTGGACCTATTTAATGTTTAGGACCAGTTATGGTACTAAGGTAACACTACGTTCTGAATCTATTTCAAGATTTCATTTGGAGCCATATATGTCAAGTATGGTGAATACTAATTGTGTTATCTCAGACAAGGTACTAGAAAATAGTGAGGTGGAAACTGAGTCACCTCTAGATGGAGATCCAAATCTTTTCCTTGATGAGTGGGCATCTGATTTGCATGGGCATGATCCCTATAAGTTAATTGAAGGACTTGGTGTCTATTGCCTTCATGAAAATGATACACCAATTCCAGCATTGATGAAAGATGATCAGCCTAATGATGACCTGTGGCAACTATACTTTGATGGATCCAGGAACATACATAGCACTGGAGCTGAAATGATGTTAATTTCTTCAGCGAATCAAAGGTATTTTTTTCTCTCAAGTTTCAGTTTGGGTGTTCCAATAATGTTGCTGATTATGAAGTACTAGTGCATGGCTTGCAATGGACAAGAAAAATGAAGGTCGGTACTTTACAAGTCTTTGGTGATAGTGAACTAATAGTTCACCAAGGGGACTTAATGTATGCAAGAACCCACTGCTTAGGTCCTATAAGCATAGAGTATGGGACTTAAAGACTTTCAAGCTTTCAATATTTGTGCCATATCAAGAAATAAGAACAAACATGCAGACAGGGTCGTTGCCATTGGGTCACAATTCAGTATCCCAGATGACATAAAGAATGGAAAGGTTCAATCACACGTCAAAGTGATTGTAAGGCCTTCTGTCCAAGACAACCATGACAATTGGCAAGCATTTGAAAATGATAATCAGATTGTCAAGTTCTTACAAGAGGAAGCTGAATTCTCCTCAAGGAACCAAGAAAAACACTTGCAGCAGTATGGTGACCAGATTGTGCAACTGAAGACAAATAAGTTGCCTAAAAGGTCGGTCACCCTTGAAAACATATTCAGCAGAGATGATGAATTGAGAAAAGAAAAGTTTTCCTTATCAACCAAAAAAGAACACTATATAAATGTGGAGATTGCAACTGGTAAGAGCTTAAAGTTGGGCACAGTTTGCACATCTTTAGAAAAAGAAACTTTTATAAAGTTATGTTCAAGTTTTGCAGATGTCTTTGCATGGCAGTACAGTGACCTTAAAGGATTTGATTCAAGTCTAACTCAACATACCATTGAGTTAGAGGATGAGACTACGCCAGTCAAACAAAGACAAAGGCCTATTAACCCAAAACTTGAACCTTTGATGGGAGCCAAGCTTCATAAGCTCATTAAGTTAGCTATAATATTTTCAATTAAGCACTCGACTTGGGTGGCAAACCTTGTTCCAGTATGGAAAAAGAATGGTGAAATAAGACTGCGTTGACTTCCGTGACTTGAACATGACCTCTCTTAAAGACCACTATCCATTGCCATCAATGGAGCAAATTTTACAGTTAGTTGCAAGTTCAAAAAAGTTCTCTTTATTGGATGGCTATAGTGATTACAACCAGATTTTGGTCAAAGAAGAAGACCAATTCAAAACAGCCTTCACCACAAAACAGGGGACATTTGCATACAAAAAAAATGTCTTTTGGTTTATCCAATGCTGGAGCAACTTTTCAGAAAGCTATGGACATGGCATTTCAAGGTCTCCTTAACAAGTTTATACTTGTTTATCTAGATGATATAACAGTATTCTATAACAGTGCAGATGAGCATATGATTCACCTCAGACAAGTGTTTGAAAAGTGCAAGCAATTTAGAGTGTCTTTGAATCCCAAAAAGTGTGTTTTCTTTGTTCATGAAGGTGGGTTTCTTGGACATGTAATTTCAAAACATGGTACAAGCATAGATCCTGATAGGATAGACTCGATTCTTGCACTTTCCTTGCCTAAACACAAGAAAGCCTTGCAAAGCTTCTTGGCAAGATCAATTTCATAAGATAAATTTCGGAGTTTGCTACTTTAGTCAGGCCACTCACAGCCATGCTAAAGAAGGGTCAGAGTTTCGGTTGGTCTAAGGAAGGAGTAAAAAGCTTTGAAGAGATCAAGAAAGCTATAGCCAGTGCTCCTACACTCCTTAACACTGACTTCACAAAAGATTTCTTCTTGTATACATATGCTAACATTGGCACTATTTCAAGTATCCTCATGCAGCAGAATCAAGAGACTTTAGAGCAGCCAATAGCCTTCTTTAGTCAAGGCTTAGAAGAATATGAAACAAAGTATTATTTTGTTGAGAAGCATGTACTTTCAATTATAAAGTCTCTTAAAAATTTTAGGTACTTGTTGTCCAATAATAAGATACATTTGATGGTTGCACATCCAAGTGTCAAGGATTTCCTCTTGAAGAAGGATATAAATGACGAGAGTTGGTTGGATAACCAAAGTCATGGAATATGATGTTGAAATCAAGGTCACAAAACTGGTTAGAGGCAAAGGACTTTGTGAACATCTAGCCCAAGATTTACAAGAGGCCAATGGGGAGGTTATGGTATTAAATGACAAAAAGCTGCAACTAATCAGACCTCACCTTTAAGTTGGTTCCAAGATATGGTAAGATACAAGATGGTGTTTATCCTTCTCATCTAACCCCTTCAAAGAGGGGATATTTTAGATTGCAGTCCATTCTTTTTCTTCTTGTTGACGTGTTATTCAAAAAGGATATCAATGGCATGTTGCTAAGTTGCATAGAGCCAAGTCAAACACAAAGACTGCTTGAGCAATTCCATGATGGACATGGTGGAGGTCATTATTCAACAAGGATCACAGCCCACAAGATCATTAAAGGTGGGTATTATTGACCAAGTATATTTGGTGATTGTCATGCATAGATTAGAAAATGCAAATAATGTGTTATGTTTGTTGGGAAAGTTAAGCTTGTAGCCTTACCTCTCCAACCAATTTCAGTGAATCAACCCTTTGTCCAATGGGGATTGGACTTTATTGGTCTCATTAACCCCCCTTCAAGCTCAGGACACAAGTGGATCCTAACTGCCATAGATTATTTTACTAGATGGACAGAAGCAGTGGCATTAAAAAAAGCCAACGAAACCAATGTTCTAGACTTCTATGAAGGTTTGTTTACCAGATTTGGAGTCCCTTGAACCATCATTTCTGACAATGCTATGGCTTTTGTGGTAACTAAGATCAGCCAGTTGGCAATTCAACATAGTGTTTTTTTTAGTACCTCATCAAACTATTATCCACAAGGCAATGGCCTTGTTGAGTCTACTAACAAAAATTTGTTAAAAATCATCAAGAGCACTGTTAAAGACAATCAAAGGTCATGGCATTTCAAATTGAAGTCAACTCTATGAGCTGACAAGATAACCTATAAAAAGTCAATAGCCAATTCTCCATACAAACTAGTATATGGTAAGGAAGCAAGAATGCCTATTTCTCTTGCATTCCCTGCTTTGGAACTAATGCATCAACTTGAGCTTTTGGAGAATGAAGCAATGGAAATCAAATATGCTGGAGCTCATAGAGCTAGAAGAGACAAGGCATCAGTGTATGTTGGCCATGGAGGCCCATCAAGCAATGGTAAAGAGATCCTTTGACAAAGGAGCTTCTTCAAAAAGTTTTCAAAGAGATTTGATCCTCAAATGGGATGAAGATAGAGCTAAGCCAAGAAAGCATACAAAGTTTGACTCTCTTTGGAGTGGTCTATATGCAATTTCCAAATACAAATCCCACAACGCTTTCCATCTTGCAAAGATGGATGACAAGGAGCTTCCTATCCCAGTCAATGGGATACATCTAAAGCATTGTTATCAAGGAAGCTAAGTTCCCTGTACATTAGTTAGTTGGTTTTGTTTTTCTATAAGTGTTGTTCCAACACATTAGTCTCTTTTTCTTTTGTCCCAAATAAGTGCTTTGTCTGCATAGTTGTTTAGTGGATTAGTTGTCATTGCTTTATTAGGTTAGTTTCATTTTCAATTTGTTTCTTTCCCTGTTTATTGGAATTCTTTGTCTTTGCAAGTCAAGAGAATGTTTTGCAGTCAATGTAAAGGGTCCATGTATAATATAAATAGTCCAAGAGTCATAGAGATTCCCGGTTCTCAAGCATAGCAGTTATGCTACCCAGCTAAGACGCCAAGGATGTTGACCAAATTTGGCCCACATAGATATCTTTGTGGGAAATGGTTTAAAGTATAAAAAACCATACAAAGCCTTGAAGAAATGAGCAAAGTCCCTGTGGAAATGACCAAATGACTTGAGGAGAAGATCATGGTGTTGCAAAGCCTTTTTCAGACTAAGTGCTCATATTTCTTTCAGGAAAATTGTTTCGAGTTTTTTGGCTAAGTGTTGCAAATTCTTGTAGACATTATGTCTGAGACTTTTTTCCTGAAGACCTATTCCTTTCGGACATTTTGTTCGAAACAAAGATCCCGAAGTGCAAGTTCTTTCGGAGATTTTGTCCACAACAAATGTCCCGAATGCAAAGAGGCCGCAGACCTATTTTCTTTCGGAGAATGTGGCCGAAACAAAAACCCTGAGGAAATAGTTCTGAGACAAATGGCCGACGCAAAAGCTCTAATAGAAATGTGTGTTTCAAAAAAATTGATCCAGCAGGGTAATGACGGGTGCGCAAATGTCAAAATCAAGCCATGGCGAATAGCCATTTGAATCAAAAGCCCAAAACATTTGCGCAAGTGTCAAATTCAAGCATAGAAAATGACCGTTGTTTTTCAAATATGCAGTGACGGGCACACAGATGTCATTGACAGGCGCACAGAAGTCAAAGTTCAAGCCACGGCAAATAACTGTTTTTATTAAAATGGGTCCAAGATCAATGGCTCGTGTTCCATCACGGATTCAGATCTAACGGCACGCGTAAGGTCAAGAAAATAATATGTTCGCATCGCTGTCAAATTAAAGCCACGGCAAATAGCCGTTTGATTTCAAACATTTCAAATCAACGGTCGGCATTCAATAGACAAAAGATCCAATGGCGAGTGGCGACTGACAGGAAGGTGGGTTCGAGCTAGATCAACGATCAACGTTCATTCGTATCAATGATCCGACGGTGCGTAGGAACTGACAAGAAAGTGGGCCCAGATAGATCAAAAGCTCGTGTTGCTTCGTACATTTTGATCTAACGATTCGCGCTCAAATCAACATGTCAAAGGATCTTCATGGCAAGAAATCTATGGACCGCGTTGGTTCATACAACATGATCCAACAGTGCGCAGGAGGTCAAAAAGTCAAAATTTGACAGCGAGGATCTACGAAGCCAATGAAAGTAAAGACACAAAGCATTTTGATTGGCCCGAGCAATTTTCGACAAACAGTCGAACCAAAGGGCATTTTTCGACCAAAGCAAATAGGTCTTACAGAGATCGTCCCATCGCCCTTAAATCTCATTCAAACACCATGGAGCAAGCATGGCCATGCAATCAAATATAAAAAAACACAAAGGGATACAAAGAAAGCTAAATATGGACTTCTGGTTCGACATTTTATAGCATACAGGTTTTTTTCTGTGATTGTGTTCGCCATCTTTTAGATGGAGGGTCCTTGTATACAATAGCTTCTCGGCTCTCACAGGGTTTGGATTGCAGAATAGGTCTCTTATGGCCTAATACAGATTTCAAAGATGGGCTAGTGATTGTGAAGCAAGATCAAGCAGTTTGCAGATTTCCATGGATATTGCGACTATGTGAAAACCAATAATTGGATTGGTTTTCACCTATAATGGACCTATGTTCGATATTGGAGCAAATACAGAAGTAAATATGATCATGGAGAAGTATCCTACCTATCATTAGGGTCACATTTTCGATAAACAGGTACCGATGGCCACCCAAAGCAGATGTGACATAATTCTATCAATTCCAAGACATGGTCCTCATCAACAGATCAGATAGATAATAACATGGAGTTCCAAGGACACTGGGTGGATGGATAAGGACAATGAGCATTCAATTCTTTTACAAGGACCTTCTTTCTTGAAAAGATCATGACTCAACGTCCTCGAATTGGTGCTAATCCATCGAAAGTGGTTAGGCCTCTTTCAATGCACAGCTCTCTCTCTCTTCCCCTTTTTTATAAATACAAGCTTCCAAGCCTTGAAATCAGTGTTCCACGGGGACACGTCCCCCCCAAAAAAACTCTCGTTTTCGAGAAGGGGACATCCTTGAGACGCGGGGATGTCAAGGGGACGCCCCCCAGCTGCTCCGCCACTTCTGCCACCTCCGCCACGCTCCGTCGGGACATTAAATTGTTAATGTTCATTGTTCAATGGATCAAATTTGTAACTTAAATGATTAAATCACAATATTAAATTGTTGATGTTCAATGCAATATACTTAATCCTTATACATCTTTTTATAACTAATTTTTCAAGTCCTATATGTATTTCAGCAGCACTCCCCCGCCGCCCCCCCACTGCAGTCCCCAAATTTAGGCCCCTCATCCCCCGTCCCCACATCCCTCGTCCCGAAATGCCGTGGAACTATGCTTGAAATGGATCCCTCTCTTTGGTATGATTAAACTCTGTCGAGATTTGTACTGTAACACCTATTTCATATAATAGAGACTAAATTCCTCCTTTTGCAACTGAATTGAAGTGTCTTATGAGTTCATTGATTGATTAAGTGAATGTATGTTTTCCTTGCCTTTCTCTGAATTTTCTCACCTTCATGATTTGTTTTGGCAATCCTCACAGGTCATTCTAAGTGCAATATATGGTCTGTTGGTCAGTTTTGGAAGTGGATAATTGCCCTCCCATGCTAGATTAATAGCTAATTCATGTCTTTTTGTGAAATATTGGTGTGAGTGACTTTTTGTAGTCTTGAATGTATCCTATACTGTGTATTGTGCAAGTTTGAGTGATCAAATCATTGGTGCATCACCTCTTTTTACATGCTTTCATAAGTTATTGTTAAAATCTCTCTCCCTTTTTTAAGCAAGTGTTAGTTTAGGTTTAGTATAGATGATAGATCCAAAAGGAAGCTGGCCTTCTCCGGAGGTCTGATCCATTATTAGGATACCCATAGACTAGGATCAGTCCCATGTTGGACTAGATTTGAGTAAGAGGACCTGAACAATCCCCTTCTGAGCTAGGGTGCAAATCTAGAACACCAACAGGGACCTTGATCATCCTCTAAAGTTGGTTGATGAATGTCCAACGCTAAGAAACCTATACAACCATTGAGTGGGAAAACTTGTCAATGGTGTACACTTTACAAAAGTTCAGGCACTGTCTTCTAGTGACACCATTTGTCTTCTATACTGCCCATGAAAATATAATGTACTAGGTGAATGAGAATATGTAGGTGGTTTTTGTTATTTCATGAGTTCAACATAAAAATGATTGTGAAGTACAAAAGCAAAATTTAGGCACAAACAATCTCTCCATGACTGAGAAAGGGAAGCAGGGTGGACAAATTAACAACGAATTGCAATCACCCACTTGCTTCTAATTGAGGTAGATCTAGATGAGTTGGAAATATCGAAGAGTACCTCACATTAGTAAAATTTCCAAATGATATGATAGGGAGGAATCATTTCATTAGTCAAATATTTTCCTAAGCATTACCAACTAGCAAGCAATTACCTTGCTTAATGTGTCATCAAATTTCAGCCAAGGCACTAGCTTTGAGACTCAAGTCTTTATTAATCATAGTTATTAGGCCTTGACAACACTATATGTGCTCTAAGTTGATACAATAAGATAATTACAAGCATGGAGAATGCCTACAAGAAACACCCAATGCTTCTTTTTTCATCAAAATCTAATCAACAGGCCGTCAACATCATTTTTCACACTTGTGGGGTACAACCATACAAAGATAGAAGCCATGAAACGTGAAGATATTTTCAATCAGGTTTCTGGATACAAGATTCATTTGGTGAAAAGCCTAGTATTATAGAAAAAGTCAACAAATGTTAATTAATAAAAATTGAATAAGCTTTGGTGCTCTTTTTTCTAGGCCAAGACAGAACATATTGAAGGTACCACCAAGTTAGTTGGGGCATATGTTGTAGTCCCAAAAATCAGTGCGGTTTGGGCATCATCAAAATCTGCCAAAAGTGGCATGTCGTCTATGCTAAATGGATTATTCATGCTATCAAAAGAATGGAGGCATGGAAAGTCCTTATCCATGCTAATACAAGCAATGGAATGTCCCATGATAAAGTAAATTCGGAAGGTCAACTAGTCAATGATTTAATCTTCAAATGAGCACCACTCAAAGTTGTTATATTTTTAGTTTTCAAGAGCATTCATGCAACTCAGGGGGCATGTAAACCATTCCTAACATGGATTGGTAACGAAATTAGAAATGTGCTCTTACTCAAAAATCATTCTATTTGGTCAATGTTTGTCCTTGCACAAAATAATATCTAGCTTGGTGACAATGACTAACATTTTCTTTGCAAAGGTATTAGAGTTGTTAGGGATATTTTTATCCCACGTAAAATTTGAATTCATTGACTAGAGTTTTAAGTCAAATTGTTGGTTAACAAAAGGATTATCTTTTAAAAAATTCGATATTTGATTCCAAAAACTTAGTCATAAGTTTGGAGTTTTTCTAAACAAAACTAGAAAAAGGACTAGGTTTAGAATTGCAGCCAAAATTTCGTTAGATACACCCTAATTGATGATTAATCTTAGATTCAAGAAGTCATGGAAATCAATAGTAAGGTTACTAGAGTGTGGATATTCTCTACCAAAATCAGAATGCTTCTTGGTTTGGTCACATTTAGGTTATTTGGAAAGATCCTCTTAAAAAATGCCAATCTTTCCCTAGTTGGTTTTTCGAAAACTTCATTGGTGGAATAGTCTAGCGAAGATTGTGTTATTCAAGGCGGGGGGGGAGGGCAGGGGGGACGGGGGTCGGTGGATGTGGGTGTGTGTGTGTGTGTGAGTGAGAGAGAGAGGGGCAAAGATGAACTCCAAATTGGTTCATGTGTGCCGTTTGTTTTATTAATGTCCAAATAGTTAGGGAAGTTGCAAGTGGTTACAACCAATTAGATGCTTACAACCAATCAACATACTATGTATTCTACACCCCCGCTTCCCATCGGCCCCCCCAATGACTAAACCATAGACAACCCCAAATTTGTCTCAAAATTTGACATAGAGAGTAGGACCAAGAGGTTTAGTCATTAGGTCAGCAGCCTACTCTTGAGTGGCACAATAATGAAGACAAATGTCTTCATTATCAGCCAACTACTGAATGTAGTGATGTTGAACCTCAATGTGTTTTGTTTTGGCATGGTATATTGGGTTCTTCACCAAATTCAAAGCACCTTGATTGTCATAGTAGTGTAGACACCTAATTTTGGTATAAGACCCTTTTCCGTCGTGTCAATTACCTGTTTTGTCACATTTGGTCCACTTGTGTATATTTGGCTATTTTTTGACACTTCCTACCTCACACTAGACCCTCTCTGGGCCTTGAGCTCTCTAGATATCTTCAACATTCATCCATTTTCAGCTTTGTTCCTTATTTAACTATTTTGTCAGTTGTTTGCCCTCATTTTGGACATTTGTTTCTCCAAGGACA
Organism: Torreya grandis; assembly: GCA_037957365.1. Taxonomy (NCBI): domain Eukaryota; kingdom Viridiplantae; phylum Streptophyta; class Pinopsida; order Cupressales; family Taxaceae; genus Torreya; species Torreya grandis. The sequence goes on along the minus strand of JARHVA010000313.1, from coordinate 1,229,842 downwards.
TATTTAGAAGTTACAAGCGAACTATCGATTCTGCCTTGTGCGGATTTGACAGATCGCAGAATTTGTCCTTTGTATTTATGTGGGTCCTTCCGCCTTGACCTGATTTTACACGCCTTTGATTTCTCTTATTGCTATTTCCCATGGTCAGCCATAGCACGTGTCATGTCCTAGATATCACTATTTCTACAAATCACTCCTAGTCATTTTACCAAGTGTCAAGTATTGAGCGAACGGTGAATCCCTTCTCCGCAATTCAAGTCAAAGCCTTTATTGATAAAATCTATCGCTACACTTGCAATGGAGCTAGCACCTTGATACTTCAACTTTCTTCAAGTCAATGTGACATTATCCACTTGTACCAAGAAAGGGTTTAGGCAAATGTTCATGTAGTTTGCATTGCACAACTCTAACTTGAAACTCCACTCACAAGCACAAGAGGACTCTGATTCCAAGCATGTGGGATTTGTAGTTTCATCTCTTCAAGGGGTATCCTAAGTCAGCTAACTTTGCATACACTTGTTTGACTATTATTTCCAAGGGTTATGTCAAGAAGCAAAAAGAAGGCAAATCCACCCATTAATTTTGCACTGTGATTGCACAACACTATACGCCACTTGACAACACCCCTGCACAAAAAAATCCAGAACATAAAAAGTAGCACAGCACAGATTCAGTGGTTCAAAATAGGTTCAGCATTTGCAGAGGTGGATTGTCCTTTGGCATATTCAGTGGTTCCTATTGAAGCACTAATTTCGTACTTAGACAATCAAAGCTCCAAATTTGACACAGCCCTGCATCATTACTTCCATACCACTGCTGCACTCTCATAATCCCAAGATTTTTCCCAAGTGTGTCAGAGTCTTATCCCCTCTATCTTTTCATTACTATTTGCTTGTTTGAGTGGTTGCTTGTTTCGTTTATTCCTGTTTTGCAGCTCTTAGTGTTCTGAATTCATATTTTTTGCTGTATTTACATAAGAACCCTTTGTGCCACTCTTCAACTAAATGTGCATTAAGTTAATTAGCAATAGTGTTCAAATTTAGTAAAACAAGCAGAATTTTGCACAACCACACTGCACAAAATAGGTACAACCTAGGCTATCTATATATCAAGCAAAATTCTGCACAACCACACTGCCTCCCAACCTGCATTTTTAGCTTCCTTATATTGTGCTTCAATGGAAGACAAAGCAACAGTATGTTGAAGTTTGTTTTGCCATGAAGAAACTCCTAAATTCAAGGCAAAAGTGTAAACAATAATTGATCTTTGAGTATCAACTGAACTGGCCAAATCAATGTTTATAAATCTGGACAGACTGAAATCTGCTAACATTTGATACAATATGCCAAAGTCAAGGGTTCCTTTAATATATCATAAAACATGTTTTGTTGATTGCCAATGAACTAGTTTCAGCTACGACAAGAACCAAAAAAGGTATCTAACAAAAAAAACATACATCCGTTTGAATGGATGTAAGACAGATTAAACTTTCCATCAACTGGCTATAGAGTGATTCATTAACCAAAGGTGAATCATCGTATGCTGACAACTTCAGCCTAACCTCCATAGGCAAAGGGGATCAATTTCTTTGTATCATCCTGAATTTCTCCAACAGTGCTTTGGCATCTTTCTCTATGTCATTAAGATAGTATTATCAAATTGCCAAAAATCTGCACCTAAACAATAATGTAGGAAGCTTAAATCAGTCATGTCAAAAGCAGCACATAAATCATATTTCACTCGCTATAGTGTGGTGGCCCCCCTACTAGTGATGGCAAGATCGTCAACATAGACAATGAGTATCACTATGTCATCACCATTGCTTTTGACATATAAATTCAGATCATAAAGACTTCTTCTGAATCCAAAATCTTGGAGATGTTGATCCATTTTCATGTACTCGGCTCATAGAGCCTACTTAAGTATATACAAAGACATAATGAGCCTACAAACTTGATAGTCTTTGTCTAGTACCCAATATCCTTCTAGTTCTACCATGTAAACTTCCTCGTCCAAATCCCCATGCATTAGGGCAATATCCACATCCATTAGATACACCTTCAAACAAAACTAGGCAGCTATGGAGAAATTCAACCGAAAAATGACCATCTTAGCAATAGGAGCAGAAGTCTCCTTGTACCCTATCTTTTCCTATTGCGAGTAGCCCTTAGCAACAAGATGGGATTTGTAATTGTCCTAAGTACCATCTGCTTTACATTTCATCTTATACACCCATTTTCATCCAATGGGCTCTTTACCTCGAAGCAAATATGACATTTCCTAGCTATGATTCTTCATCAGTGTGTCATATTCAACCTACATGGTTGCTTCCCATGCAAGTTTGCCTTAGGATTCTAAATATGATTGTGGTTCAGTCACCTAGAATAGGTTTGATGAAAGATCGAAATGAACATGCTCATTAGAACCAACAATTTGTTTCCCCACTCTTCGAGACCATTAATCTAACTAAGGTAGATCACCCTCCCTCACATCTTGCATTGTGGTATAATACCACTTAGGCCTCCGTTGTTGAGATACTTGTGTCTGAGCCACAGCTTAAGTTGTTTTCAACTCAGATCTCCTCTACTGCTATACTCGTGATGGTTGAGCCCAACCTGGGGTGGTCTCCAACTCCAAAGACTATTGTGAGTCAAGAGAAGGAACATTATCCCTTTCATCCCTCCCATAACTTGATTCCTCGTCCTCCAATGGAATCACAGCACTAGTTCCAGTCATATCAATGATGACCTGTTGGTTAGTACTACAAGAAAAAAAAACTTATTTTCATTTTACATCAACTTCTCTACTCATGATTGCCTAATTACTAGAAACAACAAAAAGTTTATAAGCCTTCGACTGCTCACTATAGCCAGTAAAGAAATATATCTTACTTCTGGAATCTAACTTACGCATCTTGCCATTATGAACAAAAAAAAAAGCAGCTGAACCAAAAATGTGGAGATGATTTACCTTTGGTGTCTATCATGTGCATGATTTTTCAGAAGTAACATCCTACAGGGCGTTGCACGGATTTTTGTTCAATGGATATATTACCGTATGAACTGTGTCAACCCAGCATCTATACGAAACACCTAAATTGTGTATCATGCACCATGCCATCTTCATAATATCCTTGTTCCTACTTTCAGCAACCCCATTCTGCAGAGGGATGTATGAAGAAGACAAATGCCTTTGAATCCCTTCCTTCTCACGATAACCATTGAAATTATTGGTAGTAAACTCTCTCCTCCATTAGCTGCCCTAAGAGTTTTTATACATCTACTAGTTTGTTTTTCTACCAATGTTTCAAATTTTTCAAGGCACTAAAGAATTCAGATTTACTCTTCAAAAAGTAGACCCACATTTTCCATGAGAAATCATCAACTACAAGAAGAAAATACCTTGCTCCTAGAACAATTGGTGATTTCTAGGATGGTTTGCATAGATCTGTATGAATCAGATCAAGAATCCCTTTGGGATGCCACACATGAAAGAGATCAAGAATGCCCTTGGCACGCCATGCACCTTCAATATGAAATGGCTTTCTTTTTTGTTTTCCAGCCAAGTATCTTGCACATATGTCCTACTTCTCCTATATAGAAGGAAACCCTTTAACAATATTAGTTTGGCTAAGCGTGGCTAAGCACAGGAAATTCATATGGCCAAACCTTTTGTGCCAAAGAGTGCTATTGTTGTTTTAATATCCCTTTTTATTTTATAAACTCTGATTTTTTTGTGATTCTTTTTCAAAACTGGATATCAAACAAATACTAAAACAACCCACATACAATACCGATACTGAAAACCCAATTGAAATTTTTACTAACATCTTTATTTTATGGAATTGAATGCACACAAATACTGATAATGAAGCAATTTGAACAACAATGATAATACCGCAGGGAAAACCTTCCATGTATTTATGAAACCCCAATGTTTATTGTTATTATTCAATAGTATATGCACTCACAAACGCTGTGTTTGAACATCTGGTGAACATTGTAGCTGATGGTAGGGTTTGACGTCTGCTGTAAATGATTTACAACTAACAACAGAGGGTACGTCGGCTGTAGGAGTTGAAACGGCAGCATACAAAGGTGATCCACACTTACCACAGTGCACAACAGTAAAGGAGTTGTGATTGATGACGGTACAGCTGCCAATAGGTGAAATAGCAGCCACACAAACAACCCACTAATGCCCAGTTGTCTTAAAAGGCCCACAATCTGAAGTCCTAAACTGGTACGGCAGTTCCAAATGGTACAGCAGGCTCAAAGATGAAACAGCAGCAACAAACAAAGGTACAACAAGTACCCAGGTAGCGCCCAACGTGTTATAACACTCTCAATGGGGTATGGCGGTCTCTGAACAACAATCAACCCCAATAAATATCTCTGTAACCCTCACAAAATTCTAGAAACTGATAACTACCTCTAGCTCAACTAAAAACTGGAATTCAGCTTGACTTGTTAGCACAATTGTAATCCCTGAATGGAATCACCACAAAAGAAAGGAGGGTTTTCGTCCTCAGATCCTGTACACCTAGAGGGTTTTCATCCTCAGATGGAGAAGTTGAACCAAAAGCTCAAGCTCTAGAAAAAGGTTTTGATTTCAATAATGAATCCTTTTGAGCCCATGCTTCCTTTTATAAGTTCCCTTTTTCCGGTTGCCCTAACCCTAAAAGCATTTAAAACAATTTCAGATAAATATTACTTTTTAGCCCACTTAATGAATATTATTTTTTGGCCCCCCTTCATAATAATAATAATACATAAGTGTCATTTTTCCGTGTTATGAAATAAAGTGACTTAGGACAACTTAAAAACATTATTATTAAATAATTTCCCTAACTTTATCCCTTAGCCTATAGGAAATAAGGAATAGGCTACGGGTCTTCTGATTGGTTTAATTTTGAAAAGGGGGCATAACAATCCACCCTTCATAGAATTGTTTGCCCACAAGCAATTGCAATCTCAACTGCTCTGGCTGTCCCCAAATGACCATCCCTGCAATACCTGGATCACAATTTATGCTTGGGAACTTGCAATCCCATGTTCTGAATTCCTTGTGCACAATTGCTGACATGAGTCCAAAACTGCTTTGCACACAATTCTGATGTTACAGAACCTCCACTCTCTGTTACATTATTTGCCACTATAGTTGTTGAGTGCACATACATCTCGTCCATGTCCAAGTGACCATCAATCAATGACCCCAGTGACATTGTAGCAACCTGAGCAACTTTAACATCTGGTCCCAGTTCAAATCCCGAATGGTAAACGCTTATACTACAATCTAGATGAATATTAACTAAACAAATCATCTGTTGTGCCTCCCAGTAGACATTGAACTTTACTGGTACCAAGCATATTTCTCATTTCACCCATTGGTTCTGATCATTGAAAATTTTCACATCTTTGGCACGGTTTTGATAATTACTTGATGTCTGCACTGTATCAAAAACTAATTTTGCATTACAGTGTCTAAGTTCTTGACCATAAAGCATCATGTCTCCTTCAGTATACATACTAATTTCCTGGACAACATCAAGCTGAAGTCCTAGTGTTTGTGCTACGTGCTCCATCATTGTTTCAATCATGACTACTATCTCAACAAACACCAGTCCTCTCATGTAGGTACATGCAGGAAGTTAGCCTTGGCTATTTTTCCTTCTATTTTCCCATTGGTGATGTCATATGCCTCTCCACCAGATTGACTGTCATAAACAAATCTATGATCTATCCAAGAATCACAATCATACGTGACACCCTGATGGTCTTCCACTTCCTTTCCTTGACTTCTTGAGCTCTATCAATATTGTTGTTAGAATTGCTGCAAATACCTTCCTTAATAGTATCAAGCTGCACTTTATGACTTACCAATGGAGTATAAGAATCAACTTTATCAATAAAATCTTGCATCTTAGCATTGTTTTGTTTATGAAATAAGCTCAAAGAAAAACAATATATGCCTTCTAAAATCTGATTTGCTTCATACTCACGTCCTTGGTCGATCAATAGTTGACTTGCATCTATTTTGTAAATCATTTTCTTATTTTCTTGGTGATCTTCAGTTGTGGTCCTACTTGGGCTTTAATCAAAATATTCCACATGACCCAACTTTACTTTTTTTTCCGCTCTGACAGATGAGATCAAGCCATTCTCCTTGCCATAAAAGGTATCATTACCAATGTGAGAACATGTAAACTTGGACATTAGGCTATTAGTTGATCCAGTGTCCACAAAACATCTTTCCCAATGCAGCAACTTCTATTTACAGCAGTCAATGACCCAAGAGTAATGAATGACATCTCTATGCTTCACTACAGTTTGGTATTTGATTCCTCTCTTATCAGGGGCAACGGCATGAGATATTGAATCATTTAAGTTCACTGAGAAAGAACCTCCATATTCCACCACCATTTTGTGAAAAATCTCCAGTGATTTTAGTGTAAGACCAATATTAGCAATTATAGTTCGCCAAGTGTAATAGGACTGTTTCCAAGAATGGAAGGGTAAAATGTCAAAGCCACAATGCGTGACAAAAGGTTCAGATCTTCCTCTTGTTCTTCAAAATCATACAGCCATGGAAAAATATGTTTTCCTTTGCTTCCAGGATGCACACCTGCACCAGTTATAGCAACATCCTCTGGATTCATTACAACAGGGGATGGAATTGTGACTTTTGTTCCATTTCAACACTGTGGTATAGTTGCTCCCTCAACAAGTTTTAGTCCATCAAGATTGCTTCTTGTTTGAACATCAACTGAAGTAGGGGATGAAGAGTCATCTCCACCATGGGAAATTGTCAAAAGCAGCTGGCATACATGACATGGCTCTCCTAGATATATGAAAAGCCCCTTAATATTTGCAAAAAATTGTTTGTATTTTGTAGTCTCGTCATTGAATATGTGAATGACATGACTGCATTTCTTCCATTACTTCGGACTTCAGTATCAGGCGTCTCAAACAATCACCTAGATCCCATACTCTTATGAGTAGACAACCTTGAGCGGAAGGATCTCTATGCCCTTTGCTACGAGTTGTGTTCTTCACCTTCTCTCCATTCTTATGGTACTTTCCATGATGGCAAAAACCTTGAAATGATGTCAAACCTTTGCTAGAATCAATATTTTCATACACCAAACTATAATCATGAAGATAGTCAAGATGCTTACCCTTAGTTGTTGAATTTGTGAACTCAACACCTACCGTTACTAAAATACTTTTTTCAAGTGCATGCCTAGTAGTAGAATCATTCTAAAAGCCAATTTGATATGTGTCTTGGATCAGAACATTCCTTTCATAATCTGAACTGACATCATAGAAATGGTTCAAGTGCTTATCTTCTTCTATTGATGCCTTTGATAAATTTGCATCAACTCCATCATTCGGATAACTCAAGAATTTGGGTTTTACCAAAAGATTCTTCTCACTTTTATTTTTACAGCTATATTGCAAATCACCTTCATATGGCACAAACTCAATCTTTGGGAGATTGATGGGTCCTTCTTGAACAGGAACATCTTTTTCAACTTCCTCTTGTATGGTGGATTTCTCCATGGGTGCTTCCTCTCGATTTCTTGCAGCCCTGATTGCTCTTCATTCTTCGGCTCATGATCTACCACTTCTAGCAGTTTTGACTCAAGTGTATCCATCACAATTTCTAGTTCGACCATCTTTAATTCTTTTGGTCTTTGCTCCTTGGTGACTTTTTGTGGTTTTGGTTCAACTTTTTCTTCTTTCTTCTTCAGTTTTCCACTTTTATTTTCTTTGAATATTTCCAAGAATTCTTCAAAGGTGATATAAGATTTGTAAATGTCAAACTTCTTATCATATTCATCAAAAGCAAGAATTTTGCATTCATCTTTGCGACACTGCTCTTTTAACCACACCTCCTAAATAGGATCTTTCTTACGTGCTCTTTGAAATGAAACTAAAGCTTTAAGGCTAATAGAAAACTACTCCAATACTTGATCCTTAAAACTTGGGTTCTTCATGCATGCTTCTTCTCTTTGTAGGAATGTTGCTCAGAAAGTTTTGGAAGGGAGGTTGACTGAGATCCTCTCATTAGTTGAAGAGCTTCCTTCCCCTTGATTCGTCTTATTATGATTAATACCCTTCAAGGCTCAGACTAACTCTGACATGGATTCTATCACTATCCTCTGGATTGTTCTTTCTAGATCTCTCTGACCCTGGTTGATCATTTCCTACAAAAAACTTATCTCGTCTATAGGAACCCTCTTTTCTTTGTTCCCCATGATTTTTCCTATGATCCACAGACCGACAAGATCAATGCTCTGATACCAATGTAATGTCCCTTTTCAAGTATTTTATAAACTCTGAAATTTTTGTGATTCCTTTTCAAAACTGGATATCAAACAAATACTAAAACAACCCACATACAACACCGATACTAAAAATCCAATTGAAATTTTTACTAAAATCATTATTTTATGGAATTGAATGCACACAAATATTGATAATGAAGCAATCTAAACAACAATGATAATACCACAGGGAAAACCTTACATGTATTTATGAAACCCCATTGTTTATTGTTATTATTCAACAACATATGCACTCACAAAGGTTGTGTTTGAACATCTAGTCAACACTGTAGCTAATGGTAGGGTTTGACGTCTGTTGTAAATGATTTATAGCTGACAACAGAGGGTACATCAACTGTAGGAGTTGAAACGACATCATACAAAGGTGATCCACGCTTAGCGCAGTGCACAGCAGTAAAAGAGTTGTGATTGACGACGATACAACTCCCAGTAGGTAAAATAATGGCCACACAAGTAACCACTACTGCTCGAGTCTTAAAAGGCCCACGATCTTAAGTCTTGAACTAGTATGACATTTCCAAATGGCACGACAGGCTCAAATATGAAACGACAACAACAAACAAAGGTACAACAGGGACCTAAGTAGCGCCAAATGTGCTACAACACTCTCAATGGGGTACAGCAGTTTCTAAACAACAATAAACCCCAATAAATATCTCCGTAACCCTCACAAAATTCTGGAAACTAATAACTACCTCCAGCCCAATTGAAAACTAGAATTAATCTTGACTTGTTAGCGCAATTGTAATCCTTGGATGGAATCACCACGAAGGAAATGAGGGTTTTCGTCCTCAAATCTTGTACACCTGTAGAGTTTTCATCCTTAGATAGAGAAGTTGAACCAAAAGCGCAAGCTCTGAAATAGGATTTTGATTTCAATAATGAATCTTTTTGAACCCAACCCTCCTTTTATAAGTTCTCTTTCCAATTGCCCTAACCTTAAACGCATTTAAAACATTTTTAGATAATTATTACTTTTTGGCCCACTTACTGAATATTACTTTTTTGCCCCCTTTTATAATAATAATACACAAGTGTCATTTTTTCATGTTATGAAATAAAGTGACTTAGGACAACTAAAAACATTATTATTAAATTATTTCCCTAACTTTATCCCTTAGCCTACCAGAAATAAAGAATAAGTTGCAGGGATTCTGATTGGTTTAATTATGAAAAGGGAATATGACAATTGTCCTCCACAACCAATGCATGCAAATTAACTGTGGCAAGATACACTAGCTTGTACAACCCTCCCTATGCAATTCCAAGGGCAATCATTATGCTTTGCTTGACATTTGAGACAATACATTTCTTACCAAGGAAATTTACATCAATGTTAGGATCATTTGTAAGTTGGCTAATTGATAACATATTCTTGTTATGCCTTCTACTGCTTGTTAGTGTCCATCTCCTTGTGAAACAAAATTTGTATAACTATAATCAATAGTGAATTTATATACCATTTCTTGCGGCAGGTGAAATGACGTGATGTAACAAAATCAAAGCACCGACAATTAATAGCATCATGAGTGTTGTCATGGGAAGCCATGGAGGCATATTACTCCCCAGAATCATCCTCCACACCAGCTTATGTCGCATTTCCCTGAGTCCGCAACTTTTTAGAATGAGAGAGAACATACCATATTTTCTAACAATCCTTCTTGTTATGCCCAACCTTATGGCAGTAGTAGCATCATAACTTGTGTTGCAATGATGATTTTCAGCTTCTTTTTTCATTTGCCTTTGTACTAAGCAACGAATGCACTTTCACAATTTCCAACACTAGAGTCACCCAATTGTGCATGCCTCCATTCCTTTTGAAGGAAATGTGAACTAACCTCGTCAAATGTGAGTAGCTAAGTTTCTGGAACAAATTCAAAGACACCACAAAGGAATCAAAAGAAGGTGGTAGATTGTTCATAACCAAGGCGACCCTGCGTCCTCATCCACCTTATTAACAATTGCCAATTGGTCTCTTAGGTCTTTCAACATAATCAGGTGCTCTAATAGTGACATCCTCTAAAATTTGTGGAAAACGAGATTTTTAGATACAACACAACCTTTTCAAGATGTTTGGTACTTGTTTTTTAGGCTTGCTCAAAGACCTCCTAAAAGGTTGCATTTTTGACCACAATGACTCAGTACTACAAATGCCCTTTGTTCTCGTCACACTCTGCAAATGCCATCCCACTTTGAATGGCTCTACAAACATTCAAATGCTCTGTAAAATCTTCGACCCCTAACTCCCTCTACTCAGCTCTTGAAATGTGATGGCTCTGATACCAATGTTTTGAAGAGAGAGAGAGAGAGAGAGAGAGAGAATGCATGAAGGGAAAGATTTAGAGCATATTGATTCATGTATGCCTTACATTTTATTAACATCCAAGTATTTAGGGAAGTTACAAGCAGAACCATATCAACATACTGTATATTCATTAGATTGGTGTTGATCCCCCACGTGCCTCTTCTGTAACCAAGACGGGTTTGTGATTCATCTGTTTTGGACTTGGAAATCCAAAATATTTTGTATTGGGTAGTGAGTTTTTGCAGCCAAATTATTTTGTGCTGAATTATCCTAAAGATTTCTCCTCGTTGATATTCATTGTTGGCCCTTGTTTTTCATCACCTCCTAGTAGCGTCTCTACGCTGAGGTTCTCCAAGCCATTTGGAAAGAGAAAAATAATGCAATGTCAATCAACATTATATTTCTAATCTTAAAATTTTATCGACATCTTTATTATTGTTGATAATCGTTGCATGCATACTGAAAATCAAGCGGAGAAGGTAATCACAAAGTTGGGACACCTTTGGGCTCCTACTTTTCATTGGAGCAATGCTCAACGCTCCATGCACTATTAGTGGAGTCCCACCAAAGGAAGGCCAATTAGAAGCTCAGAAGCACAATAAGAGTCGCTATTGACCTTAAAAAGTGTGGGGCATAAACAAGAGTGCATTGGCTAGTGGGTAGACACCTCCTCGCCAAACTCCATCTCCTTTACAACATTGTTTCGTAGAGCTCCCACCCACCTTCTTGAAGAGCAATATGTACCCTCATGTTTTTTTTGGGCATAGTCCAAGCCATTGAGAGGCATCTTCACGAACAAATCCACTAGCTAAAACTAGTTGGGGCTCATCCTAGCCTCACAATAATTGGTAAAGGATGTTTTTTAGGTGACGACCAAAGCAGACACAAATTTGGCATATGGGACCCCACTTGTGGAAGATTTGCCCTTGAATTTTGTTGCTTGGGCTTTTAAATCAATTTATGTTGTTATTTGTCATATCATCACTTCAATTGCCCTTGATTTTGTTTGCACTATAGCATGATTTTTGGTCTTGATATTGTATAGTATACACCTTAATATAAAGAAAATGCGATATTTCAAAATATGAATACCAAACTCCTTATTCATTTCTAGAGGACTTTACAGCGAAAACATGATAGCAGACTTTAGTAGCCTATGAAGATCTAACAGAGCTTGTGGAGGTGTAAGGGAAGAAGCAATTACCTTAAAAAAGAGAAAGAGAAGAAATTGACATGTTGCAGACATAAAGGGGCCCCTACTCATGCCAGCAATTATAAGATCTATTTAATCAAGTGGAAGATATTGTTGAGCTTAGACAACACATAGTAACCAAAAGATAACTCCTAAAATAAAACTAAAATAAAGTGGGGCTATCTCCTATAGTACTTGTGGCTATGTACTCATAGTCTAGAACACGAGATTCAAACAATTTGCAAATAAAGGTAGGATGATGTAACACTACCTACCAAGTTCGAGGACATGTAAGGCAGAAGGATGAGTGATCAAGGTTTGGGGACAGCTAGACCCACCAAATTTCAGGGACAACAAGGGTTAGGAATACATGAGTCCCTTAAATATATATTAAAAAGTCTCCTCAAAAGCTTATTATTCTTCGGGGGGCGAGAGCTACAAGTAGCTACTATTTGGGATGGAGAACGTCAGGTGGGGCATCACACCTGACCCCCTTGGGGAACGTCTTGTGGTCTTCGTGATGCATTAGTGACACATGGTCATCCTTGTCCAAGAAACTTCAAGGAAGGCATAACACCTAACCCCCTCGAGGGACATCCAGTGGTCCTCCTAATGCTTTAGTGACATATGAGAATCCTTGTCCAGAAAACTTCAAGCAGGGCATCCCCACGACAACCCTTCTCAATAGATGGGTACAAAATGTCCCCTCACTATCACTTCCCTCATCCCCCCGTTTTGGGACAGCTAGGAGTGTCCACAACCACATCTCCCAATCCCTAGAATGGGAGGCAAGCAGAAATGTTACATGACACCCAAAACTGGGGAAGCATCCTTCAGTATCACAGTTGCCTATTGTAATCATGACTCCTCTAACCTATTCCTCCCAATGATTGCATATCTGCTCGTCATGCATACTACCGTCACAATGAGTCCTATTTGATCCTACCCAGACACTTGGAGAGATCCCCATTCCATTGTGCACCCCTCCGGACCTTCCCCACACTCTATCAGAGCTCTTGCACCCTGCAGGTCCCTTTCTATGCACCTCAGAGACCCTTCAAGAGGCTAGACAGCCCAAGTTGCAAACTTTGGAAAAAACTGTGGCCTAGGCCACACGTTTTTGCCAAAATTTTGCACCTTGGGCTGCAACTCTTCGAGAATAAGGCTTTTTGTGTTTTGTCTGTTGCGAAACGGTCAAAAACAACCACTTTTTGGGAGAACCAAGCCTTGGGCTACCCTATTTGACTTGCAAACATTTATTCCAGCCCCTAATTACTCACTTGGTCCATCTCTTGGATTGATCTTGGTCTGATTGCTCTTCATCTTTCTTGAGCTTCACTCCTTGATCCTCTTGACATCTTGACAGCGCTTCACCTCTCTTGAGTTGTTCTTGATCTCTAGGCAGCTCTTCACCTCTCTTGAGCTCCTATATTACACACTACATGGTTTCTCCTCCCTCTTGGAGAGAAATCCACACTCACACTTGCTAGTTGAATTGGATTCACCATTGTTGCTCTCAGTTTTTCCTGCCTTCATTGTTGCTTGCTCTCATTCTCCTTCGGTTGACATTGCACCTGCTTTGTGCACTTGGATTGGCCTCTACATCCCTTGCTTGTTGTTACTTCACCTCTCTTGGATTGTTGACAATGGATTAAATAGAGCTCTACACTGCAGTTCAGTCTTCCTCCAAAGTGGATCAAACTTGGACTCATGGTTGGTAGAATTCTTGCATTGTGTTTGAGCATGATCTGAGGGCACCTTGCTCTCCAAGGTGAAACTAGTTTGTTAGCTTAGTGTAGTATATTTGCTAGGTTTAGAGATTACATGCTAGGTTTAGCTTTCACTCTAAACAAGTATTTAGCTTAGATTTCTGAATTGTACATGCATTTCCCTTTTGAAAACATCTTTCATTCGAAATTGTCTTTCATTTCCATAGGGCTGCATGCTTATGAATCGTTTTCTTTGTTTGGTAGTGTTTATTTGTTTAGATAGCTTTGCTTTCTTGTTCATTATGCATTCTCTCTCCTTCAGCTACTTTATTGTGGTTAGATCAGTTAGAGATCCCTACGTCCTTTGTGCACTTGACAACGCTAGCCCTAACCTGGTTTCCAAGTCAGTATTTGACCTAGTGCAAACCGGCAAACTGGATAACTACCTTAGACTTCTAGTGGTTTCATGCATCCTTCAACCTAATAGGTGTTTGCTTAGTACCCTTGGTACCCCCTCTGCCAAACCCTAGTGGCTTGTTTGGATTCTTAGAGCTACACCTACATAGAAACTCAAAACATAAAATCTTACATTACACTTTTTAACCATAATTTTGACCTGTATTTTTACTATTACTTGTTAAAGTTATTCTCACATTTATTTGTAACAATTTACCAAAAAGAAAATAAGGCATAAAATTAAAAAGAAAGAATGTCAGGCATAGGGATTGGTTAGGGAATATAAAATAGTTTCACAACAGCAACAAAAAGGGAGAAAAAAGACAGCAGAAGGGATATAAGAGAAGAAAAGGCCAAAGAAGGTTTGCTGAGGGAGTTATTTTAGTTGGGGAAATTGAATACGTATGAATTGTAGAATGTGAACACCAGCAATGTAAAAAAAATCGGTGTCCACTTTTATTTGCTCATTGCCCATTTTAAGTTTTAAGAATTGGATTTTCTCTCGGATCAATTTTTTCGACTTGTATGCTTAGCTTTTGGTTGCAGGTATATCCAGATTTATTGCAAGGATTTGACACTATTTGTGGCATCAATTTACTTTTGTCAGTGATATGTCCTGTTGGATGATTTCTCAAATTGTTTTTCCCACTGTAGTTTCAACAGATTTTGGTTACAAGGAAATTCAATTTGGTTGCAGAGGTTCATAGCTGTCTGCTGCATCAATTTAACTCTGTGACTAATATGTCGGTGTCCACAGTCCCATCAGATTATAGTATGTAAGGGTTTTCTATGAATTTTAAGTTTTAAGTTTTCGATGCAAATATGGCACCAAGTTACACCACCATTTGTCAGGGTGGCTTTCTGAGGACGATGGCCTACAATTGGGCAGCACAAGTCTCCTAGCAATCTTGTCTGCCCTCAAAATTATAGCAGATAGTATTGCATCCTCTGATTGCTGATACTGTGTTCTTCTACTTGCTATATGATTATTATATGAAATGAATGTCATTTGATAATATTCTCAAACTGACGCAAACAAGCAATGTGGAATTTTAGTTTAGTTCTATTTAAAAGATTTGGTTCATATATCATGCACGATTTCTCTCTTTTCACAGGAATACTTTGTGAGAAGTTTGTAGCAAATTATAGAAACAATTGCCTCTCCTGAAGAAAGGAATTTGGTTTGTTACAGAAAACTTGCCGCTTCAATCAAAGAGCTATTAAGAATGACCTCAGCAACTAAGTGTCACTTTGTCTAATGCTGAGTATGGCACCAGTTCCAACCATGTAGCCAAATTCACACAATGAAATCTATATGATGAATTTCATTGATTGTGGTAAAGGTAGGGGTAATAGACCAAAACATTCCAATCAACCCTGTTTACGACCCCTAGTATATAATTGCAAAGTTAGTCCTAAAAATCAGAGTAACCAGTACCCATCAATATAAAATGTACGGGATGAATTGGGTTTAATAGATTCCCTTGAGCCATATCAGTTGAAATCGTAAAGCAATCCCACAAAAGAAAAGAAAAAATCCCAGCAATCCAATTGGAAACCAATTACCAAGCAATCCTGATTATGTGCATGTTTGAAATATCCCAAAATAGGATAAAACCCTGAATTCTGATTTCTTTGACCAAACTCTAGCTGAAATATATATTTTCTGATTTTTACTGCAAACCCTAGGAATCAAACTCTCACACACTACTGCAATTAATTATGTCAAATCATAGCAATAATTCAACAATTATTCCAATGATAAATAGGGCATAAAAAAGCCTTTCAATCTCAAACCCTAGATGCCCCAAGGGCTGGAAATTTGCAGAATAAAATAGGTGCTTTTCCACCCCAAAATCACCTTATTTTATGATCAAATAATTACTAGAAAATTATCAAATATTCAGCGGATATAAATACCTTTTTCCAACATGTTTTGAAAAAATAATTATTAGGAAAATTCCAATTAAATAATAGAAATATTATGCAATGTTCAGATCTGTAAATTAGGCCAATTAAGCCCAAAAAAAGGATGCATACAATCCCCAAAGGGAGTCGCCCAATTGCAAAACAGCAGATAATTATGTCCTTATCCACACAACCCTGGGACAAGGGATCTTTAACAAGCAAACTCCAACACAATCCTAATTAAAGGGGTCTTCAACAAATGAACTGGTTCGCTGCCCATAAACAGCCCTAAAACCCTTGGTTGAACCCCCAAAGCAAGTCGCCACACTCTCCAAGGTGTTTGCCACACTTCCCAAGGTGTAGTTTTGAATTTTTTTTAATATTCAAGCTCAATTGCAACCTCTGAAATGGTGCTGCCCTAATCAGAAATTTGAGGGTTTCATCCTTAATTCCTCTTTAGCCTTGAAGGTTTTCATCTCTAAGTCTTGGGTTAAGCTTTTCATGTTTAGACCTCAAAATTCAAATACCATAATTGCATAACCCCTCCAAATGATCCTCTACTCTCTTTTATATCAATTCCCCCAAGGGGTGCGTTCTATTTTGGAGGGAAGACCTTTTTCAAATATTAAAAAGAGCAATCCTTATAACCCCCACTTAAGCTCTTGGGTGCCCATGACCCTCAAAAGATCACAACTTAAGTGAAAATTAAAACAATAAAGTACTTTTTGCAAATTGCCCTTAGAAACCCCAAACGTTTCCCTTTTCTTTCTTCTTCCCTTAGCCCTCGGGAAACAAAACAAAGCTAAGGGTCTTCGTTCATTCTATGTTCAAAAGGGGGGCATGACAATCCTCCCAGCCCAAAATTGCTTGTCCTCAAGCAATAGCAACATCCATGGAGTTGTCCCAACAATTGCCTTCATGTATAATCTGCCTATAGATGTTTCCCATGGAAAGGAAACCTCATTCAGTACTCCTTTGTTGTTGTACCTAAAAAAGATTGGCTGCCCATATGTGCTGGAAACAATGCTACAGCATAGGGTAGTCTTTCTTCCTCCAAACCAAAGGCACCCATCGCTGCACTTCTTGTTGTTTGATAGGCACCAGCCCTTAGCACTCTCCCAATTAGCCACTAAACTCAAACAAGTGGCTGCCCCAAGTGCATTCTTCATTCTAAAACATAGAACAGATATTAGGGCCCTCAAAAATGACCTCCTGGCTCTTACTCCCAGACTTTTCATAGGCTGGAAGCTTCCTAATTATGGCTGCAATCCCATCTTTCACCCTTTTGCTTGAATGATTCCTTGGTTTGGGTGAGAAGGCCTCAAAAACAAATCTGAATTGGATGTTTGTAGGGCTACGTATGAAGTTAACAGCCCTATATTGGCCATTAAACATAAGGAAATTCACAAAAGCAAACCTGAGTTTGTAGTTTACAGCCCTGAATTTGCCAAGAAACTTGAAGCTATTCATCTCACACTCCTCCCTAGGTACTTCCCTTATGCACCATACTCTCAAGGAACTTGCTATGAGTCCACAACTCATCTTGAAGAGGCTGGAACAGTCATGGACAACATCATAAGGGGATGTGTCATGGCTGCCCTTTGCACATTTTCCTTCCCCTACGAGTAGAAGAATCCTTTTATCCACTTTCCCCTCCATCATTTCATTTTTCTGAGTCCTCCTCCTTGTTGCATGCCTTATCACACTTAGTTGAACTTGAAAATTCAAACCTTGTTACCTTAAGATCCAATTTATCAAGCTAGGATCACTTACCATACCTGCAAGGTGCCACGGTTGCTCTCATTAAAAGGGTTGTTCCCCATCTGCAAATCGTCTTATCATACCACATGGGAGAGGCCAATTTTCCCTTCCATCTCCAAAATTGACCAAGGGCTGTACCTTGTCATGATTTTTAGAATTTGGGGTGTATGCAAGAAGTTGATTTGACACATGTTTTCCAGAATTCATCTTACTTTCATCTTCAAAATTTCTTGCCATAGAAATTTCAAAATTTCCTTTGCCTAAAGCATGCTGAATTTGTATACCTTCTTTGGAACTTTTACCATCATCATCGGTAGAGTTTGTTGTCACACAATCTTCAAAATTTTCTGTGCATAACACACGCTGAACTTGTACATCTTTTTCAGGCCTTCTTCCTACAACATACTCCAAATTCATGGCAATACAAGTTTCAGAATTTTCTGTACATAAACCAGCTGAGTTGTCATGTGAAACTCAGAATTTCTGTGTGTGTTATTGGCCAATTTCCTTCAAAAAAATCAGTTTTTCTTATGCTATCCACAATCTGACTTTTTGCCCATTTAAAGAGCTGCCCAAAATCTTCATTTTCAGAATTTGAATCACTTACTAAACATGGAATGGGGTGGATCCCCATCCGTTGTAGTGGCTGCCCCAATTTAGAAATTGCAACCTTCTTTGCCTTGTTGTTGAACACAGGCTAATACTGAGAGGGGGAGGGCAGGGGGCGCGGGGAGGTGAATCAGTGTTATATATTATATTCTTTTCTAACACTTAATCACTTATTCCAATTAAAATATTCAAAGCAATCAAATCACAACACAAGATAACACAATGCAAAGTGACACCAAATATACGTAAAAACCCTCTTGGGAGAAAACCATGGAGAAATCTTTCTCAATATAAATATTCGTAGGCACCAACCTACTGGAGCACCAACCCCAAATACAATTTTGTAGGCACCAACCTACAGGGGCACCAACCCCTTTCGTCAATCACCAACTCAACAAGAGACACCAATCTCTTCAAAACAAAGGCACCAACCTTCTCACAAGAATCACTCTTCTATCTCTGATTTGTTGCTAACACAACAGATGATAGAACACTGCTTTATCTCCTTTCTATTTGATCTACACTTGAGTGTTTTTGCTGCTATGCTCTACCTTATACTTACTGGTTTTTCCTTTCAATATTCTCACAAAATTTTGCTTTCAAATATTTCTGCTCTTCTTTTATATCTTCTACTTTCAAACATACAAATTTGCCACTCGCTATGCACTTATTTATAACCCACAAAAAGCCACAAATTAAAGTCGTGACTCTTCAAATGAAAAGGTCGATTCGAACGGTCACAACTCCTCCCAAAGGTGGGACGACTTTCTAGAAATCAGGTCGGCCAAGGTTGGGGACCATTTTAGCCTTAAAAATTGTCTTAAAACCTTCGCCATAATTATCTCTAAGCCCATTAGACAGTTAATTTGTCTTCGATTCCATGCAAGAATATGACCGTTACTTGCACGTTTAATTGTCTCAATTAAATTAAATATTCTTCATTGAATTTAATTCTTTCATCGAAATACTTTACCATTAATCAGATTCATGATATTCACGATTACCCTTTGACATCAATGACAATTATTCCAACAATCTCCCCCTTTGTCATTGATGGCAACCACACACTGAATCTGCTCCTCCTTGTATTGTTTCTTTTGTCTGAGATCTTTTCTGTAGTTCCCCCTTTCTGTGACTCCCTCTTTCGGCACTTCTCCCGCTTTGACATCAATGGCAAAGGGACTACCCAAGAGCTAGATAATGCAATGCTTAGCTCCCCTTAATCAATACTTCCCTTCAGTGGCAAGAAGCAAAAGAGATTACTCGCAACTTCTCACGTAGGTATTCAAATGTGTCCTTTGGAAGTGGCTTGGTGAAAATGTCCGCTATCTGCTTTGTGGTGGCAATATAATTTAATTTTACCTATTGTTCTGCAACTTGCTCTCTCAGAAAATGGTATCTGATTGGAATGTGCTTTGTTCTAGAATGCATCATTGGATTATTTGAGATGCTGATAGCATTGGTATTGTCGCAGTATATTGAAATTGGATGATCATATTCTACCTTGATGTCTTTAAGGGTCTGCTTCATCAAAAGAACCTGAGTGCAACACAATATTGCCACTATGTACTCTGCCTCTGTTGTGGATAAGGAAACTGAACTTTGATTTTTACTTAGCCAAGATACTAGGCTATCTCCAAGGAAAAATGCTCCTCCGCTTGTGCTTTTTCTGTCATCTAGGCATCCTGCCCAGTCTGAGTCTGTATATGCTACCAATGTGAATTTCTTCCCTGTAGGATACCACAATCCATAGTCCAAGGTTCCCTTTAGATATCTGAATATCTGCTTCACCGTTTGCACGTGTTTCTTTAGGAGCTGCCAGATAGCGTGCTACCATGCCTACTGCTTGCATGATATCTGACTTGGATGTCATTATGTACAAAAGACTGCCAATCATTGATATGTAGAGGGATTGATCTGCATTTGGTGATTCGTCATCCTTACTCAACTTGTTTCTTGTGGCCATAGGCATGCCAACCGGTGCACAATTTTTCATTCCAAATTTCTTCAACATTTCTGTAGCATACTTCGTCTGAGAGATGAATATTCCTTTACTGGGCTGAGATAGTTGCAATTCAAGAAAGAATGATAGCTCACCAAGCATGGACATCTCAAATTCCTTCTGCATGTCTTTGGTGAATCCTTTGGACAGCTTCTCACTATCTCCTCCAAAGATTATATCATCAACATAAACTACAACAATTAACTGATGCTCACCTTCAGTTTTGATGTACAAATTGTTGTCGGCAAATCCTCTCTTGAATCCTTGGTCTTGTAGATACTTGTCAAGTCTTAAATACCAAGCTCTAAGGGCTTGCTTCAATCCATACAAGGCTTTCTTCAATTTATACATATTTGATATCTTCTAATAGAAGGAATCCTTCTGGTTGTTCGATGTACACTTTCTCTTCTAATTTACCATTCAGAAAAGCAGAATTTACATCCATTTGATATACCTTGAAGTTCTTAAAAACAGCATAGGCAAAAAACATTATGATTGCCTCTAATCTTGCCACGGAAGTGAAGGTTTCTTCAAAGTCAATACCTTCAATTTGAGCATAACCTTTGCATACGAATCGAGCCTTGTTTTGCGTCACTTGACCATCCTCATTTAGTTTGTTCCTGTATACCCATTTGGTGTCGATCACATTTTGATCCTTCGGTCTGGGTACCAGCTCCCACATCTCATTCTTCTCAATTTGGTTTAGCTCTTCTTCCATTGCTTTTACCCAATGTTCATCATGGCTCGCTTCTAAAAATCCTTAGGCTGTATTTTAGATAACAAAGAAAAATTCACTAGTTCAGAATTTCTTACAATCCCTCTTCTAGTCTGTACTCCAGCATCTATATTGCCAATGATTTGGCTTTCGGCATGGTTCTTCTAAATGAAACGAGATGGTGCCTTGGTGTCTTGTTGTTCATCTTCATCCATCTTCTCTACTTCAACATCTTCTTCTTTAATGATATCTAGTTCATCTAATGGATCACTTGCCTTTTGAGTTCCAATTTCATCTACTCTGACATTGGCACTTGTTACAATAGTTTGCGTTCTCTTGTTGTAGCATTTGTGGGCCTTGTTTTTGGTGGAATATCCCAAAAAAAATCCTTCATCGGCTCTTGAGTCAAATTTCTCCAAATCATCTTCGGTCCTCTTAATAAAGCACTTACTTCCAAACATTTTAAAATATTTGATGGAAGCTGGTCTTCTCATCCATAACTCATATGGGGTCTTGTCATTGTTGACTCTGATCTACCCTCTATTTAGGATAAATACAACTGTGTGAACTGCTTCTCTCCAATATTTGTCTGATAACTTGGATTCATTCAGCATTGTCCTAGCCATTTCTTGGATAATCCTGTTCTTTCATTCTACTACCCCATTCTGTTTTGGAGTTCTTGCAGTTGAATACTATCTTTTTATCCCATGGTCTTCACAATACTCAATGAATTCATTTGACATGTACTCACCTCCTCTATCTGACTTTAAGCATTTGATCTTTAAACCGATTTCATTTTCAATTAATGCTTTGAATTTACTAAAGGCCTCAAACTTTTCTTTCAGAAACACAACCCATGTTATTCTAGTGTAATCATCAATTAGCAACATTAAATACCTCTCACCTTGTATACTTTGTGTTCTAGTGGATCCACACAAATCTGTATGAATGAGCTCTAATTTCTTCGTGGTGGAATATTCCTTCGTTTTGAATCTTGTCCTGGTCTGCTTTCCATGTTGGCATTGCTTACAAAGCGTGCTTGATGGCTTTGTTATCTTTGGAATGTCCCTTACATCTTGCTTCTTGCAAATATTCACAAGGTTATCCAAATTTATATGGCCCATTCTTCTGTGCCATAGCCAACTTTCTTCAACTTGACTCAAACAACACTTCTCTCCTTTGAAATTTGTAAGCATGTATAGATTGTTTGTTGTCCTATGAGCATCTGCAATTAGCTCTCCCATGTCTCTTTTTGTAATCTCGCATCCTTCAGCAAAGAACTTGAGTGTGTGTCCTTGATCACACATTTGGCTCACACTTAGAAGATTATGTTTTAACCCTTCTACATATAACACATTCTCTATTTTGGTTCTTCCATTATCAAGACTGAGTGTACATTTTCCTGTTGTTCTGGTTGCACTGTTGTCTCCGAACTTCACAATGCCTTCATTGACATTTTTTAACAAGATAAACTTGCTTTTATCTCCAGTCATGTGTCTCCAACATCTACTATCAATGAACCATGGTTGTCCTTCATCTCTAACATGAAATGTTGTTTGAACGATTATGGATTCTTCTTGCTTCTTCTTCCAGGTTTTTGTTGGTTCCCTTTTCTTTATCACTGGAGCCTTGAACTTCTGATCTTGTCCTACAAATTCAAAAACACTTCTACAATGGCATGCTATATGTCCATAGTTGTTGCACTTGTAACAGACTATAGCTCCTTCATCAAAGTTTGATAGGGGAGCAAACGAATTGTAGCTTCTAATCAAAGCTCCATAGGTTCTTTTGTTTCTGCTCCTGACTTAAATATCCTTGGCTCTTTTTCTACAATCTAATTTCTTATGACCAAAATGATTGCAATAACAACAATATCCATCAAAATAATTACCAAACCTAGTTTTGTTAGCATATCTTGGAGCAAGTGGTCTCCTGAAGTTTTGTTCTCCTTTGCTTTCTTTGTTGATAGCGCTGGTTTTTGTATTCTGGCATTCTTCCTTCTTGGTCTCCTTTTTCACAGGTTCCTTAAGAGTTTCAGCATAGCTCTTAGCTTTCTCTTTTTCCTTCTCATACCCAATGCCTGACTTGTTAGATGGTGATCTTTGACTCTCCAAAATCTTACTCAAAACTTGGGTGTTTTTCTCAGATTTCAAGTCCCTTGCTATTTTAGTATTTGTCTTTTCTAGATCCCTTTTTAAAGCAGCAATCTCAGATTCATACCTTTCACGGTCTTCTTTCTTTTTTAGCTGATCCATTAGATCTTCTTCAATTTTCTTTGCCTCTTCGATTTGGACTTTTAGATTAGCAATTATCTTCTTTGATTCCTCAAGACCTTGTGATATTTTGGCTTCTGAGTCCTGACTCTCTTTTTCATATTTATTAATCAGAAGCTTTTGTTTCATGTTCTTTTTCTTAAGATCTTTTATCTCTCCTAAGGCACAGATAAGCTCTTCTTTGAGATTTACCTCGCCTTCATCTTCTTCTTCCTCCAAGTTTTTCTTGCTTGTGGAAGTATTGTCTTCTATGGTCATGAACAATGTTTCCTCATCATCATTGTCAGAATCATTGGCTCCGCTTTCCTCGGATGAGCTATAGTTCCTCCTGGAGTATAAGCTTTTGTTTTGTTTCTCAAATCTCTTCTTGTCTTTATTTTGTTTGAAACCCTTCTTGAATATTGGTTTGCTCTCCTCTTCATCACTATTGTCTTCATCCGGGCACTTACCTACAAAATGACCAATCTTACCGCAATTAAAACATTTGAATGGTAACTTACCTTTATATTTTCCTGAACCTTTCTTCAACTTTCAAATGAAAAGAGCCTCATTTTCATCTTCTTCGCTGCTTGAGCTATCGCTTGGCTCAAGCTCCTTGACTTTCTCCTTTTTTTATGCTTTAAACGTTGCTTCTCTTTTTTATGGTCTTTTGGATTCAGTCCTCATTTCATACGCTGTGAGGATTCCATGCAGCTCGTCCATCTTTAATTTATCCAGATCTTTCATTTCTTCAACAGCAGAGACTTTTGCATCAAACCTCAGCGGTAAGGACCTCAACACCTTTTGGACGATTGTAGAATCTTCCACAGTTTATCCAAGTCCTCGAATAACATTGACTATTTCATCAACCCAGAGTAGGTATCCTGCAATGTTCTCTTCTTCCTTCATCTTTAAACTCTCAATTTGTCTCCTATGAGTTTGGAGTTTTGCTTGTTTTACCTTGCTATCACCATCATAAATAGTTTTAAGTTTTTCCCAAATCTCTCTTGCAGAATCACATTGCATGACTTTTACGAATTTCGATTTTGAAAGGCCGCATAAGATGGCTCATTACTTTAGCATTGTTCTCATTGGCCTTCTCTCCAGTAGCGTCTGTTGGTGGCGTTTGTGGTGTTTCGTACCTGGTTACTACTACTTGCCAAATATTGAACCTAAGAGCCATTAGATATGTCTTCATTCTTATGCTATGGAAGGCATAATTTGTGCCATCAAACAATGGTGCCTGTTAGTGGAAAATCCGTCATGAACTTGTGATCCAGCCATGTGTGCTTGTACGATGTGATGTCCCGCCGATGCCAAAGTTGGGTCCCCGGTGCGTGTACTCCGGGATGGAGGCCCACGTCGTGTCTCCCGACCGAGTCCAGCAGAGATCCATGCTGCCACGGGGATTGCTTCGACGGTCCTATTGGTACTGGCCATATGGGTCTGGAAGAGGACCCAAATCATCCCGAGACTTTTGGTGTGACGGCCAGTCTACATTGGTATCAGAGCTTTTGTCCTGCCATCCTGTTGGGTAGATTGGACATTGAATCAGCTAGTTAATCATGGTTACTTCAAGTACTCAGAAGTAGTGGGGCAAGAATATGGAGAAGCTTAAACAAAGTTTGAATAAGTTGGATGAAAACCAAAGGAGGATGAATGAATTGTTTTTACACCTTGCAACCAAAAACAGATTAACATGGTATATGACATCCATTTTTAAGGGGTCTACATCACAAAACGAAAAGAAGGAGAAACAAGAAGTATCTATAGGAGAAATATCTAAGAATCTACAATGAATTTTCAACAGTTAGTGACCAGCATACAGTGAATCCTATGGAGAGCAAAAATCAGACTTACATAGAGAAAGAAGTTGAGCACAAGACACTTCATGATGACTTCAAGAGTGAAAAAGAGCAAGTGATGGGTGAAGACAAACCAATTACATTAGAGCAGCTACATGAAGATAAGGTTTCTTGTGATGCTTCATTAGGTGAGTCTAGCATTGCTTCATCCTATCGTGGCAAAGAATCAGATGGTGCTTCCATGAATGTTATTCATACATATAAAAGTCCATAGAAGGTCCAAAATATTAAGGTGGATGTGAAAGTTGATCCTTTACTTAGTGGAGCAGCCACTAGTGTTTTGACTACACATGATGAAGGAGACATTTTACAATGGCATGATGTCATTACTGATTTGTTTGAGGACAGCAGCATTATGTCCCATCATTCTCATGAGATAGGAGCTTGTGATATGATATCAACCATTGATGGCAGCCCTACACCAACTGTTAGACATGCTGATTTGACTCGAGGATATGAGGGCAGCCATGGGGAATGAGTTGTCTATACCATCTTTGCAAGAAGCTTCACTTGAGACTTCTACATTGGAGGCCAGCATAGAGCATGCTAATGATATGGGTAGTAATGGTATGGATTCTTTGGATGATCATATTGCTACTTCACCTTCACATCATGAAAAATCAGACTATGGCAGCCAAGGATAGTTGGAACAAAAGCCTTTGGTTTGGGAAGATTTGCAAGTGCAAATGGTGGTGAAGGAAGATGGAATAACTCATGCTTTGTCAAGAATGGACAGCACTCACAAACACCTAGAAGACCTCATTTGGACAGCTCAAAGAGAGGAAAGACAAAAGGGATTGGGACATGGCATTTCTCATACACATTTGCATCCCTTCAAAGATGCTTTGGAATTGATAAAAGAAGACTACCTACAATTAGTTAGAGATAGGGACAGGGCCGTCCAATTGGTGAAAGATCAAGATAGAGAGATTGCTGACCTTTGTCTACTTTTGAGTGGGCATAATCACTCCTCTCATAATTCAGAAAATCAGTTCTTTATGGCAGCTAGGAGACAAGATGAGACACATCAAGACTTGATGGTGTTTGATGACTACAACGAAGAAGAAGATTCCAAAGATTTGAATTGGGACAGCGATGTTCTTCCTCATTCTTATGAGATTACTACTCTTACGCATGGGAGAATTTGTGAAGATGAGTCTACAAGTGTTGGTTCACAAAGTGTAAGTGTTGGGCATGAAGACTCCAATAAAAATGCACTTGTAAAGCTTGAAGAATATGACAGGTCTGCTGATGACAGCAACCACATTTCTTCACCTCAGCATGAGAAAACACTTCTACAACATGAGAATGACGATACCTTGGAATCATCTATAAATGGTATCCAAGAACTGGGGGCAAAAAATGGATTTTATGGGATGAATACAAGTCATGAGCATTTTGATTTTTTATATCAGACTTGGAAGGATGTGGAAAGGACACAAAATTTATGCGATATGTGGTCACAAAGGGCCAAGGAGGTCAGATTAGTGGTTGCCAATGCGAGACAATATCTTCAAAACATAAAAGGAAGGGTCAATCTCTCCAACATGGCAAGGCAAAAGGGGATAGATCACATTAGGAGACTCCTCATTCAAATGAGTGATGAATCTGAAAATACATTTGATTCCCCTAAGGTTAGTTCCATGTCAGAGGATACAAAGAAGGACTATGATGGTCAACTATTGACAGAGGTTGGTGCTTTTTACCATGACTACATAGTGAGGAGAGTTCATCACATTTCTTTTAGTTCACATGTAGAGGATTGGTTAATGCATCGATGTGGATTGACGGGGGGCTTATACCATCCATTGTGGGATGAAGAGTTGCCATCTACAGAAGATGGAACTAGAGCCTGCAAGTACCCGACTCAGTTGTGTATGGGGAATTACTTGCAGGGACAGCAGATAGCTATCCATGATGCTGATATGAATCCACTAGGGATTGCTACTCCGATATCACAAAGATTTCATACGGATACATGGTTACAGGTTGGTTATGGTGTTAGTAGGTATGATGGCTTGATTAGTTATCACATCCAAGAGGGTTTGGCAGATGGATGTGAGTACAAATTGTATTGGGATCCAGGAATCACTTTGTTTGGTAGATTGCTTTTCGTCATGACAGTTGTTCACAACAGTGCTGAGCATGATTTAGTATCTTTCTGGGAACTCTACAGAGTCATTTGGGATCCAAGTGGAGTAGAGTTTTCTTGGCAATTGAGATTGCTTGGGGACAAGCAATTTCAGGGAGGGCGGACTGTAATGTTCCCATTTTCATGAGCATCAATTCACAGAGGGTTTAGCATATTCCTGGCTCTCGTAGGCTAATACGGTTTGATTAGATGGTCTTATTTGGCAGTATTCGGTATGGCTTCGCCTCCATTGATCAGTGAGAGTTCAGATCTGACATTCGTTGGACTCAATTTGGCACACTTACTATTTATAGTAAGTGACTATTTCAAGACAGTCAACGTTTCTATCTATATCAAGGCACCTGAACAGGGTTCATTTGCAGTGCCAATCCTTTACACCATTGGTTTGATCAGATAATGAGGGGTTTACTATTTATAGTAAATCAGTGGTTGATAGAGAGGAACCCTTACTATTTTTAGTAAGGCAGTTGGATGTGCAATGGATGCAGTGGTTAACCCCTTGGTTCAGACATAATCGAGAAATAATGAATATTTATGGAGTTATGTTATTTTAATTATTAATAAAGTAATACTTTATTAATAATTAAATATAAAGTACAATTATAATGAGCAATGGGGCCATGACCATCATTTAAGTGATTTTTAAAGTGACCAAGGAATAATTAAAATATTTAAATGTTAGTATAAAGTTATAATGTAACTTTATAATAATAAAGTCACTTTAATTTTATAAAGTGCGTTAAATGAAAATTAAAAGTGGGAATATATCTTTTATCCCACATTGGCTAGGAAAGTGTTTGAGCTCTCACAAGAAAAGAATAAAAGGAACTTAAGAGCTCATTCTTAAGGCATCGAGATTTGATATTGATATTTGATAATTTCTCTTGTGGAGCCAAGGGCTTCTGTAGTTGTTTTGGTTGACCATTGAGAACGAAAACTCTCAATTGGTAATGTGATTTTGAGGCTGTGAGATACCAGCCGAATTATTGCCAGAGTGTGGTCTTCATTCAGGAGTCCAATCCATGCTTTAATTGGTGAAGAAATATGAAAGATTAAAAGGGTTTAGTGTTTTGCTACAGTACACGTGAATAGTGTTTGTTGCAGTATTGGGAGATTTGTGGAGGTATTCTAGGTCCTTTGAAAGGACGATTTGCATCCAGAAGGAAGCCTTGATGGAGGGGACAATTACAAGCTTGTTGGTCTGATATAAATCAGGGGTTTTGACATATGTTGGGTGCTCAAGGAGGAGGGGCGATTTTGTGAAGGAAGGCAGATTAAATCCCAACAAAATTCAAGAAGCATCGTTTGGCACCAAAGAGTCATGGCGCTGCATTTTGGGAGCAGGAGACAGCCTCTTCAGAGAAAATCGATCAGTTTCATGTTGGCAGCCCTCTCACATCAGGTTCTTCATGTTAGTATTATATTGCATTCAGATTCATATTTGCATATAGGCAATTTTGCTGACTTAATCAGCACCTTGGCACTGTAATTACAATCATAATATGGTCTTGAGATTGCATATGTAATGCTGTTATACACACAGCAAGTTGGCATGGTAGTTTCCAATCATATTCATGTGAAAGAGACGAAAGGGAACTCATATGTAATAAACAAGTTTGCACTTCATTTCCTATTACCATTCCATTGCAATTTCATATGGGAGACTTAAGGAGTTTTGCTGCAAATTGTTTGACACAATACCTTCTAGCTGTAGGTGTAGTTGGCATGTCATTTATATGCATTGAAAATAAAATATATATGGCATATCATTCCAGTTTACTTGATAGTTGTTAAGTATCATTTGGAAGCATTTAAACTACATTCACAAGCATTCACATTATAGCCAAGCAAGAACAAATCAGACTGAAACACAAAACCAGCAAGACTAAAGGTTGTATGCAAAGTATTTGACGATATTCCTTGAGCCTCTAATCTACAGTCTGAGGTTTGGATTGTCAAGGGATATTACATACGATCTACCTTCTAGCGGTTAACCTTTATCTGAAGGAACCTGCTCTGATACCAATTGCTGAGCACAGGGTAATACTGAGAGGGGGGGTGAATCAGTATTATATATTCTTTTCTTTTCTAACACTTAATCACTTATTCCAATTAAGATATTCAAAGCAATCAAATCACAACACAAGATAACACAATGCAAAGTGACACCAGATATACGTGGAAACCCTTTCAGGTGAAAACCACAGAGAAATTTTTCTCAATATAAATATTTGTAAGCACCAACCTACTAGAGCACCAACCCCAAATACAATTTTGTAAGCACCAACCTACAAGAGCACCAACCCCTTTCGCTGAGCACCAACTCAGCAAGAGCCATCAATCTCTTCAAAATGAAGGCACCAACCTTCTCACAAGAATCACTCTTCTATCTCTGATTTGTTGCTAACACAACGGATGATAAAACATTGTTTTATCTCCTTTCAATTCGATCTACACTTGAGTGTTTTCACTGCTACGCTTTGCGTTATACTTGCTGGTCTTTCCCTTCAATATTCTCACAAAATTTTGCTTTCAAATATTTATGTTATTTTATATCTTCCACTTTCGAACATACAAATTTGCCACTCGCTATGCACTTATTTATAATCCACGAAAAGCCACAAATTAAGGTCGTGACTCTTCAAATGAAAAGGTCCATTCAAACGGTCACAACTCCTCCCAAAGGTGGGACGACTTTCTAGAGATCAGGTCAGCCAAGGTTGGGGACCATTTTAGCCTTAAAAACTGCCTTGAAACCTTCGCCATAATTATCTCTTTAAGCCCGTTAGACATAGTTAATTTGTCTTCGATTCCATGCAAGAATATGACCGTTACTTGCACATTTAATTGCCTCAATTAAATTAAATATTCTTCATTTAATTTAATTCTTTCATCGAAATACTTTGCCATTAATCAGATTCACGATTGCCCTTTGACATCAATGACAATTACTCTAACACTTGTTGCCATTGTAACCAGCCCAAGTTGTGATCCTACACATAGAACAAACATGTTAGTGGAAACAAGAGTATTTAGCAACACTTTTTTGATCACCTTATCAAGCTTTATGAACCTAATATGAACTCCTCTTTGATGTGTTGCTTTTTCCTTATAACTCCTCACCCGGATTCCCAAGGGTTTGTTTATGTTATCCCGATCATGGCTGTAGTATGTAATTTTCTTCTTCAAACTCATTCTTGAGGTGGCTGGAAATCCAATTGTACTTGCTAGAAACATCTCTAAGGTGCTAAGGGTTAGGAAACACACCTACCTAGAGTCAAGATTCTCTCGTGGCAATAAACATTGGAGGGAACCAGCTGGAAATGTGAAAAACAGCAATCAACAAGTTATAAACAGCCCTCCCATTGATCCTTGGGTCATGATATCTATTGCTTACCCCCATTTTCATGACCATCCAAACTCTATCCCTTGTCCAACAACATAAAATAAAATGTAAGTGGGTTGTATAATGACTGTAACAGTCATTAATTGCTCGGTTTTACCTCTCAAACAGAGATATGTTCATTGTACAAATTGTACTTTGTGACCCCACATAGCAATTCCTTACATACACAAAATTAAACAAAGTATTCTCCTTCATACCATGGCTGTAGAAATGTGTTTTTCCACATGGAATCTGATTTACAAGAGCTGGAAATAATTCTATAACAGCAGTACATACCTCAACCTTAGCCAAGGGTTGTACAATCTTGTACCATGTGCCCTTCATGCTTCCATCAGTCAAAACCACCCTATGTAGCCTTCGAAAATTAGCTAGTAAAGCACGATGCTTACCAAGATTGGGAGTGGTTTGCATGTTCTTCAACATGCTCTTCACCTTATTGTTCTTTTTCATGATTCCGAGGCCTTGCCAACCTCCTTGCATGGGTGCCGAAGAACTTAGAATTTGTATGACAGCAATACTAAATTTGTAAGTCTCACCTAGAACCCACATCTATATTGGGAATTTGCAACTCCCCATTCTTAGATTATTTTGGAGAAATTTCTTCCTCCATTTAGTGCCCTTCATATTGTCTTCATCGTTAGCATGATCTTCATGGTGATCAAAATATTGTAGGGACAAAGTAGGGTGTTGATGCAACAAGCCCTTGATATAGTGTCATCAAATTGCTTACCCTTAATTGCCGATATGAAAATTCCAGCAAACTGAAAATGAACAATAGTACCTAAAAATTTGACTTCGACCATCAAATGCTCTCCATCATCATGCCAAATGAATTCTTCTTCTTCTTTTAGCTCATGCTTCAAGATTTCTCTTTCTTCCTTCACCACTAAGGAAGAACTCATAACACTACTCTCAGCATGTGATGGCTCAAACTTTGCAAAGTTTGCACGAGGGTTCATTACATCTAGGGTTGGGACAACTTCAACCTTGGATGCTTGACACCCCTCATGTAAAGCTTGCTCCTTCCCTTCCTTGGAGAATTCTAATTTTTCTGATTTTCCTCCATTCTTGTCTTCTCCTTTTTGCTTTCTTTGTTGCTCATGAACTTGTTGGACAACTTTTTGCTATATCCCAAATTTTCTGATTTGTGAAACTCAAAAATTTCAACACTTGGCTGCCCCAAAGTGTGGCCCTTTTGTTGCTCAAAAGGTTCAAGGTACCAATTTTCTACTACTCACTAACCCCTTTCAATTATGACTTTGTGCCCTCCTTTGGTGATGAATCCTTAGGGCAATTAGCTAGTGGCTCTTCCTTCATCACAAGAGCATATTTAGTTTCCTCTGCTCCATGCCAAGCATGCCTCAAATCTCCTTGTGTAACTCTTGGGGTTGACCTTGGTTCAATCCCAACCCGCTCTTCCTTCAATTCCCTTAGAAGGGAGGTAGGTTGAAATGACTTAGGTAAAGAATCACTTGTGACCTTTGGTGGTTGAAAACTAATGTTTGCCTTTGGAAGGCTCCCTTCACCATTTAGATTTTTCATGGTGTAGATCATTTATGCCATCATATCATTCAATCTTTCTTGCACTTGGGTAAGCTTCTCCAATCTAGAAACATCCAAAAACTTGAAAGCCATTTATCTTCCCTTTTGTCACTGTTTGACATTATAAACCCTCAAACCCCATAACTAGCCAAGAAATTAACTCTGATACCACTGAAATATCCCAAAATAGGATAAAACCCTGAATTTTGATTTCTTTGACCAAACCCTAGCTGAAATATATATTTTCTAATTTTTACTGCAAACCTCTAGTGATGAAACCCTCACACACTCCTGCAATTAATTATGTCAAATCATAGCAATAATTCAACAATTATTTCAATGATGAATAGGGCATAAAAGAGCCTTTCAACCTCAAACGCTAGACGCCTTAAGGGCTGAAAATTTGCAAAATTAAATAAGTGCTTTTCCACCCTTAAATCACCTTATTTTATGATCAAATAATTACCACAAAATTATCAAATATTCAACTGATATAAATACCTTTTTCCAATATGTTTTGAAACAATAATTATTGGGAAAATTTCAATAAAATAATAGAAATATTATGCAATGTTCAGATCTACGAATTAGGCCAATTAAGCCTTAGAAAATGATGCATACAATCCCCAAAGGGGGTTGCCCAATTGCAAAACAGCAAATAATTATGTCCTTATCCACACAACCCTAGGACAAGGGGTCTTCAACAAGCAAACTCCAACGCAGCCCTAATTAAAGAGGCCTTCAACAAATGAACCGGTTTGCTGTCCATAAACAGCCCTAAAACGCTTGGTGTGAACCCCCAAAGCAAGTCTCCACACTCCCCAAGGTGTTCGCCACACTTCCCAAGGTGTACTTTTGGATTTTTCTAAATATTCAAACTCAATTGCAACCTCTGAATGATGTTGCCCTAATAAAAAATTAGAGGGATTCCTCCTTAATTCCTCTTTAGCCTTGAAGGTTTTTGTCTCCAAGTCTTGGGTTAATATTTTCGTGCTTATACCTTAAAATTCAAATATCATAATTGCATAACCTCTCCAAATGATCCTCCACTCTTTTTTATATCAATTCCCCAACGGGGTGCGTTCCATTTTGGAGGGAAGACCTTTTTCAAATATTAAAAAGAGCAATCCTTATAACCCCCGCTTAAGCTCTTGGGCGCCCATGACCCTCAAGAGACCATAACTTAAGTGAAAATTAAAACAATAAAGTATTTTTTGCAGATTGCCCTTAGAAACCCTAAACGTTTCCCTTTTTCTTCTTCTTCCCTTAGCCCTTTGGTAAACAAAACAAGGCTAAGGGTCTTTGTTCGTTCTATGTCCAAAAGGGGGACATGACAATACTTCTTTCCTATTGCACGCAAGCTCTAGGTTCAAATCCCACAAGTATGCGAGCATAACCAAAATAGGAAAAAGAAAAGAAAAAGAGATCATCAATAACCTACATTTTTAAAAATGATTATAATTAACCAAGAAGGGCAACAACATCCCTTCCTCAAAAGGCATGAAAGATGGAAGGTCAGGACCCCCGGGCAACCTGATTATGTGCAGAATTTTACCCTATAAGTTTCAAATTTCAAAGCCTAGAAAATTAGTAGACGCTAGCAAATCTTTTATTACTCAAAACCATAGTTGTCATGTTCCTTAAAAAGGAAATACAAGAGGTTCAAAAATACAAGAAATACATTCGAGCAAAAACGATGGGAAAAAACAAAATATAGAATTCTTTGCATGCAAATATCTCAAAGCATGTAGAACCTCTTTCATATAGAATTTTCGATTTAGGGTTGACTGAGGGCAGAAAGAGACTTGGTCAATGTTGATCCACTCTCTAGAAAAACAAGGTTTTAGTACAAAAACTAAAAAAATGAAAAAACGTTTTTGTTTTTCAATTTGGAGGTTTTCTGCTATTATGATTATTATTATATACATGAAATGTGTGAATGCAGCATGAAGTGCGTTATATAATGACCTTATAGGGGAAGAAAAACATTCTCCTATCATTAAAATCTTCAAATACAACAAGATCGGAATTCAAGAGTCTGGCCATATGGGTTTTCATATTTGTTATCCTTTTTGGAGATCTCACATTCCTGAACCACAAGCATCTCTTCTCTAACCCCATTATTTTCTTTTTACCTTTCCATAAAATGCCAGAAAATGAAAGGAGGTTTCCACAGGATTCTGATTGGAATTCTGGCCATAATAAATATCAGTGCCAATAGCATAGAAAGTTCCTAACAAATACAGATTTCAATATAAAGCACCAAGAACTTGGCATAAAACTTGGGAAGTTTACATGAATGACTAAAACTTCATGACTAGAAGAAGATGATGAGAATCAAGGCTTTTGTAACTTGAATAATTGCTGAATCCATTCAAACGACCAGCTAATTGTAACACCCCACTTGTTCGCATGTAGTTGAAAGGGTATTCTTTGTTGATACTCCATTTGAAACCTATGGTTGCACCTATTGGGCCATTCGTCCTTACAAAAATCTCTTCCAAGATTATGTAGACCAACCAAATAAGAAATAATCAGCTAATCTGGAAAAGTCATTACTTGAAAAACTAACAAATTTTTTCATGGAACTTAGATGCCATTGCCACACATACATGTAATAAAATATAAAATTGAACATACATGAAAAATTCTAGGAGAATTCCACACCAAAACAAAGTTGTTCATTCTATAATTAGTAAAAAAAACAAATTAAGTTCTCCAATGCTAATTTCCATTGAAACTGAGCATATTTAGGTGTGTTCTGGATATATATGTTAAATGTTAAATTCAGTGTCATTTTGCAAATAAACGCTATCTCCAAATAAATCATCTTGAGTTACCAAGAGAGATAATTTATCAGAAGGATGTACCTGGGGGAAATGTTGCTCAAAAACTTGATCCAACCCATAATGTGTATTAAAATTTCCTTTCATTTAATTTCTTGTGCTGAATTTGAGATCAAATATTTATCACTGCATTTATAGGGCGTTCTAGCCAAATATTCTGAGATATTTGTTGCACATTGTGCCCAAGTTGAAGTGACAAAATAAGAAATTAACATGGCAAAATGACCACCTTTAATATTCATCAAACATCTCTTCAGGAAGATCATTTATTTGTATGTCAGGGAACAAATCCTGGAAATCCTGCTTAACTTTGTCTCTTAACACAGGGTACGGTATCAGACCCTTAAGAATCACTCTATAAGGTAACTCCAATGGCGGATCAAGAGACTGCCTCATCTCTTCATATATTTTCATAGCCACAGAGGGTGACTCATTATCTAAGAATGCTCGTACAATATCTCCATATGTATGCTGATCTAAATGTATCTCCTCCCTCTTCATATCTTGCCAGACCTGCATTGCTTCTTCCCTCTTCTTATTTCTGGCTAGAGTGAAAAGCATATCCCTGTAGAATGGCTTGTCTGGTTTGTACCAAATCTCTTTGCGAACAGCGTTGTAGATCTGTTAAGAGTGAAGACAAAATTTCCCATCAATCTCTACAGCAATTAAACCATAATACAGATGAATAAAGATATACATAAAACCATGCACCTGTAGCCCCATAGATTCTTTTGGATATTGAATCATAAAACAAACAGGCTTAAAAAACACAGGCCAATTGCCCCATTTACCCTTATGGACACTGAGTCATAAAACAAACAGCCTTAAAAGCCACGTGCACACTAACAAAAATAAATCCCAATGTTTTGAATAAACACTATTGAAATAAATGTCAAAATATTGAAAAGCCCAAGCATCACTCATTCCTATAGCATTCATCATTGACAGAAACAAAAAAACGTTCGTTAAAGATCCACTGGTCCTCATGTATGCTCATTTTTTTACCGTATAAATTAAATGAATGAAATGCAACATGTATTTTGCACCCAGTCTATTAGTAGCTTCTCTCAGACACTATAACTTATTATGGGTTCCGAGGATACAAATTTTAGTCATAATAAGTCAGTCCAGCAAGCATTCCTTTTTCAGCAATGCACACTTCCCACCTTTGTATTAGCGTACAAAATCCCTATATTAATAGGTAGAAAAGTAAACAAACTCTTTCCAATGAAATGAAAAGAACGGATGAAATTCCATTGCCAGAACCTAACAAAAAAATTACATAAATTCAATAAGCACAATATAATTATGTTGACATGATCTGTGCAAAGATATTACAACTGATCCTGTGCATAAAAGTCCCAGGCTCAAAAAAGCTAGGACTCAAAGGAGCATTAATTAAATTAGGAAATGGTCACAATGAGCCGTGAACTTCCAATGTGTCACCATGTCCATTGCCGACAAAGGCACCACCTCAAGTCTTGCAGACAGACTCAGACTAAAAAAACTGAAATATCAATTTCAATCGAGTATTATGACAGCAGGGTTGATCGATCTAAATTATAAACATTTTAATCAATCCTACCGACAACTCCTCAACCAGAATTCATCTAGGGTTGCAAAGCTACTCCAAAAATTCAGATAAATGATAACTGCCTGTAAGGGTGAGTCTGCATAATATTCAGGAACACTCAGTAGATC
The DNA here is from genome assembly GCA_037957365.1 of Torreya grandis. Lineage (NCBI taxonomy): Eukaryota > Viridiplantae > Streptophyta > Pinopsida > Cupressales > Taxaceae > Torreya > Torreya grandis. Next base: position 1,193,071 of record JARHVA010000313.1, on the reverse strand, counting down.
CTCTTGTTCAAGGTGCATCTTCTTCATTCCATGTAAACTGCACCTCAAAAAAGAAAAAAATTCCAGACACCCAATTTGAATCAAATCATTGCAAGCAATACAGGGAATGTATATACCCTTATCCTAACATACAAATCACAGGTCCAAATTCCACAACCATGTGAGCAAAACCACAACAGGAAAAGGAAAACCTAAGAAAAACTGTATTGAGTCTGGAAGGGGTACAACACCCCCTCTTCAGAAGTTACAAGAGACATCCCAATTACACAAAAAGATTTCCAATTTATTTCCTCCTCTAATAGTTTGCCTCTACAATGTTACTTAGACAAGCTCTGATATTAGCAGAAACCAGAAATATTTGCAGTAGACCAATAAACATAAGAAATGAACGATGCAGAATGGCAAGGTAACGAGTGATAAATTATGATCCCGACACTTCTAAAGAGCAAACTCCCAACTACACTCAAACAAGATACACGATAAGATGATGATCCTGTAGCATGACAGCTATACAAAAAATTAGTCTTATTAAACCTATATGCTATCAGACCTCAATTATGTATACCATATCTCAGTCTCGACTCTCACATGCATAATTAGAACCCCAAACTGTCTTAGAATTATGTGTCCCTCCATAACCTTTTAATTTTGAGTTGGTGAGGCTGAGGGCTGAAACGCCTGCCGCCACTTATTAGCCACCCGAGTTCAATCTCGGCTGCTGGAGTTTCCAACAGATGACACACACCTGTCTGCCATCAGTAGGAGATCCTGGTGACGCGGAGATTGTACCTAATTGCAGGATAAATCACTCCAGCCTGCTAATGGTAAAAGCCCAGTAGTATCATCTCTGAGTACCCCGGTACCTACCAAGAGGGTTTGTCCCACGCAATTGCGTATAACGTCACTCAGATACTCAAATGAAGATACAAATATGAGTAAGAGTTAGGGACTAAACATTGTCGAGCCAGACAGAGCCAAAGCTAATGGACAATGCTTCAAATTTTTAAAGCCAAAATTCATTGCACATTGTGATTTTCAGAATAGTTAACGCATAAAATTCATATTGAAATTTGAAAAAAAAAAATGACATTTTAAGTGCATAGGAGCCTAAGTACATGAAATAAGGGATTGAAGGATTTAACATAATGACCTTAAGGGCTAGAAACACCTCGTCTTGTCGTTGGAACTCTGCAAGTACTGAAAGAAGATCGGACTTCAAGAGTCTGTAAACATGGGTTTTCATAAACTTCTGGATGCGTTCATTATCCTTTTTAATTCGCTTGAGTTCCTGGACCACCAGCAGCCCTTCTCTGCCCATCATTTTCTTCTTACCTCTCCACAAGGAAAGGTTCCCAATGCCAGAAGAAGAAAAGCCTCTACGTTGTTCAGCTTTTGAGCAGTTTAATCTTAAAAACTCTGGTTTATCCACAGCATTGTCTTTGCAATTTTGCCCTCGATCAATTCCCACATACCAGTGATATAAAAGTCTCCTAGCATATGCAAATTCAAATGTCAAGGACTTGGAATTTGGCCTGAAAACTAGGAAAGAGGCCATGAATTGCGACAAATTAGTTTATTAATGAACAAATATCAGAAAGACTATTCCTGCGATGAACTGCAGTTTTTCAGTGGACGCCTATAATTTAGGTGAGGTACAAGAGGAATATGTCACAAGGTTGCAAATTAGCTTGCGATCAGTCAGTGGAAGCTTCTCATATAAATATAGGTAAATAGGTGGAAAACTTTTGTACAAAACTCAACTATATTATTCCACAAGAAAACACCAGAGCAATTATTTCGTATTATTGTTCCTCATGGGAAAAATCTCTACGTTCCATATTTTGCTTTTGCATCGGGGCCGAAGGGCCAACTCCATCAAATACAAGAGAAGTGTAGTTTTTAGGTGCATGTACCATTCATATTTATATTAGGGTTTAATTGCATAAAATCTTCTATTTTTTTTCGTGGTTTTTCTTAAAAAAAAATTAGTAATGGTTTTTTTTATTATTGCAATTTTTTTTTTTAGATTTTAGTTTTTAATTCAAGATCACTATGTAAAATAATTAAAATCTCCCAATAAATAATAAAAGTTTTATATTTATTTTATAATATTATTCTTTTATATTCATAACAGTTGATTTATATAAAAAATTGAAATTTAAAAAATATTTTATATTTTTCAATTATCATTAATTAATTTAATAAAAAATATTTTTTTTAAACAAAATTTTATATAAATTAATAATATTAAATGAAAATATTAATATTATCTTAAGTTATGTCTCAATAGTTTTTTTAAGTTATTTCTCAATGTTATTGAATTAATTGATACGATTGATTTAAAATATATAGGTGAAATATTACATCTTTATTATGTCTTACATGGTCTTGTTGTCTCTTCACATAGTGTTGTTCCTCACCTTTGACTTTTCCTTTACTTTTAACATTTTTTTTCTTTTAAACATTTTCTCTTTTGTTATTCAATCATACAATAATATCTCGATAGAATTTTGCACCCTAAATAAAATATCAACTTCCTCTTCTTTAACTCTTTATAGATTCTTATAACTCTTGCAACAACAAAATTAGTGGTCTCCTTGTGATAGCAAAGTCTTCTCTAACAAAATCACATAATTTTTTCAATAAAATTCTCAACTTCAAATAAAAAATGGAAGCTTCCACAATTAGAAAACATAGTTGTAGGCTTGTCTTTGGTTGCTACAACCTTTTACACTTCCAACTGAGATCTATAATTCATTTTATACGGCCCTCTAACAAATTCCAATGGCCTTTTATGACACAAAATAGAGTTTTTTTGTAGGCATGTATTTTTAATTTATTAAAAGATTGTCACATATGTTGACTACAACACTTGAGAGCTCTCATTGCCTTTTTAAATTAGTGGTTTTTGTAGTCTTGTCCTTACGGTAATAATTAACCGAAGGCTTATACGGTGGGGTAAGACCCCAAGATTCATCTCACAAGAGATTAAATAGGAAGAAATGTCATTTTGGTTTTGTAGACTACCGGTTTAACGTCCTCCGCAGTTTTTGAAAACCCTCCTAATTGGCAGGTTCCTCTGTAACATCATGCCTTGTAGGAAACTCACCAAGTGTTCCTACTCAAAGACATCTTCAACATTGGATATTATATCCCCTGGCTCAACTATTTATCGAAGAAGTGCTAGAGGAGCACGCAGGAGGAGGAGGACCTTACCCAATTACGTCCCCACCAATATGGTCGACATTGTGCTGCAACAAAGCGATTAAGACACCATCAGAGTATGCTAAGGTAGTTTAAAACCTGCACCTTCAATTTGTTCCACAAAATCTATATTATTTTCCAACTTAATTGTAGGGGATTTCATTTACCACATATTTAGAGTTCTACTGTTGGGTTTGTTGGTTGAATATTTTGTCGATTAGCGTACTGATAAACAAAATAGGTCTGATCAGCCAAAGTAGGAAGATTAGTCATCCAAACGTGTAGGTTTACCACATCAAAAGGGGACTGATCTCTCCTCTCATCAAGGGGAGGTTCCCTATAGATAAGCTATATATATATATATATATATATATATATATATATATATATATATATAAACAGAAAATAATACTTAGGGGTAGGACAAACCATCCATCTCTCTTTTTTCAGAGATGATGCATGCGGATCAAAGGAAAAACTCAAGGGAAATGACAGACAGTACTCCTCTTCTTTCAAAAGTACTATTCAGCAAACCACAAGAATACTCCTGGTAGTAACAGCAAAATGTATCAAAGGATATAATAACTAGCAAATCGAGATGCAGCACAAAGTCTCCACCTGAATTGCTCAAGAGTAAGATATGAAGGACAATGAGAGCACAAAGTCGTCCCAGAGTCCTTTACACAGAAATAAAAAGAAAACACACTAAAGGCAATTATGAGGGCACAAAGTCTCTCCACACTTGACTCTTTAGGACACCTTCCTGACTGATGTCACTAATTCTGCTTGTTGAATTAAAGGAACAGAAGAAATATGAAGGAAAAAGACATAAGAACAGTTTCCCCAACAACAAAGATATCACAGCACAAAGTCTGAAAAATCACTTGCTTTCTTATTCCAATAACAAAATATGATCAACAAACTGAGCTCAAAGTCTCTGAAGTGCCTTTCAATTTGGGCAGAGTTTCATTCACCTGGTCAAAAAGAGATCATTTTTACAATAGAAGAGGGTCCCTTATATAGCCTCTTCAAGAAGGACTCAAGAACAGTAACACATCATGTTGCATTGAAATCTGTTAAGAAGGCAGGCTGGAACTTAGGGGCATCTACCCATTTGATTTTCTCAATGCAGAGAAACAAGTCATGCCATTGAAAGTTTACATCTTTCAATGTCCACCTGGGATCTGATCCTTCTTCATCGTTCCTCCTTTTTGGTTATTTGAATCGGGTCCTAGATTCAATTCGATGCTCTGTTCCTTAGTCACTTTTTGTTGGTCTTTAGCAATTGACGCATGGCATATTCCACTGCTAAACAGGTGAAGACACGTGGCAACTTTTGCGAGACTCTAAGAAATGTTTATTGATAGAGGCTTTGAAACTTATTAAAAACTCAGAATCGTGCGTGCAGACACTTGTCACTCTCCATGAATTTATAACGGAAAAGGTGGCAGCTTTCGCTTGCCTCTTGAGAATCTTGCGGAGGATGACATGTGTCGGCTTCCATTGCATTTTAAAAACACTATAGAACTATGCATAACTCATTTGGATTCATGTGGAAGATGCCACTTGGCATGTTCTGCTTAACTTACAAAGGACACATGGCGACTTCTACAACTCTTAGAAGGAAAGTGAAATGAGACTCGGAAGACGACATATCCTTTGAGAGCCCTGCGAAAGATGACACATGGCAGTCTCCGCTGCGCTTTAGCGGCCTTTGAAAACACTCGAGACTTATTTTAGATTCACGCGGATGATAACACGTGGTGGTCTCCGTTGTGCTCAAAAATTGCTTAGGATGAACTTAAAAACTTGTTCAAAACTTGGACGCAGACACGTGTCGCTCTCTACAGAGTTATAAATGAATAGGTGGCGGCTTTCACTCATCTTTGGAAAGTCGGGCGAATGATGACACATGGCGCATTCCACTTTCTTCAGCAGCTCACTGGGGGTCCACCATAATTTTATGAAAATAAGAAGCAGGAGGGAGAAATTGCAGAGATTGACACTTGTCAACTTTCGTTGAATTTTACAAGGGACATGTGGTGTGGTCTGAATACATTTGTTAGTTGTGCGGATACAGACACTTGGTGCATTTCACTTCATTTAGTCACTCGTCCCTGGGCCCACCATGGTCTTTGCTCAAAATAGTGAAGTTAAGGGAAGAGAATGCAGATATTGACACTTGGAGGCTCCCAACAAGCTTCAAGAGGGACACATGGCAATATCCACCAATTTGTAGAAACAAAGTTTAGTGGGGCTCGACCGTCGACACTTGACAGCATTTGCAGGATTCTGTCGGGCTTTTATCTCAGTCCGTTTGTTTGCCTTGGTCACTTTTTGCCACGAGAATTCCCTTCGCAAGGGCACTTGTGTCTTTGACTCTTGGGGCACTCCTTTGAACTTTGTCGCTTGAACCAACCGTTGAACCAAGTTTTGGTTCAACGGTTCAAACAAAGCCTTGAACCGATTGACAAACCGTTTGATTGAACCAAAGGATGAATCAAAGCATTTGAAACAAAGCAGATGAACCAAATGAGTGAAACAAAGCATTGAACTACTTGATTGAACCTGCCTTTGAACCATTTGATGTTGAACCAAAGGATGAACCAAACATTGAACCTGTTGTTGATGCTTGCCGAAGGAGATTTTTGTTTGAACCAAGGCACTGAAGAGTTCGTAGATTTTTGAGAAGCTTGAAAACTTAGGAATTTGAATGCCCAGGACAAATTTCAGAAAGGGAAGAGACAATTTTGGTCTGTAAGACCAAAATAGTTCAAATGTTGTCCCAAAAATGAGTGATATTTTTGGGGGACAACAGGGTTGATTCCTAGAAAAACATAATGGCTACACTTTAAACTTTGATAAGCTAAAAGGATCTTGAAAAGATGATGCAGGGATTATACCTATCATTATTAGCATCAAGAATTATGTGCTCTTGATGTATTGATGCACTCTCCTATTATGATGCAAATAGACCACCTGTGTGATATTACCTGTACCATTCTTACTACTTTTGTTGTAGTAAAAGTAACTATTTTTAAGACTCAAATTATTATTGGGCATCGTAAAGTGATTGCAGGCTTCCAAATTACAATGGCTTTGACTCCAAATAAAGACCACTTTAATAGAATTAGCTGTTAAAAACCCCATAAAAAAGGTTTGTCAAAAAAAAAGCATCAGATAGAAAATCTTAACAATAATAGAGATATCAAACCCTAGAACACAAGATCTTTGAAAATACAAAAAACATACCAGAGGGTGATAGTTATGTGGTGATATTTATGTGGCATCTTCACTCACCTATTGTTAGAGTAGATTTACGAGTAATTTATAATAATAAATAAAAATCCCTAAATTTAAAACCCAAAAAATAATTAATAATATCGCTAAAACAAACACAAACTAGTGTAGAGAGGTAAGTAAGTAACCAACCTTGGTTGTCAGCTACTTCTGGGGAGCCTTCTCTCTCACGTAGTGCCTTGCAACCATTGTTAACGGTGGTGCCCTTCATGCTATTTTTGCTTGTGGATATCTACTAGAAATATGAGATGAGACCCGTCTATGAAGGACCAACTTGCATCAAAGAGTATCCCAGCTTCCACGTCTTTATTATCAACATGCCTAAACTAAAAAATGAGGACATCAAGCTATAAAACCCTTGTAACTTTGCATAATATGTGAGCACTCAAAATGGTGAAACCCTAATAAATCTCTATGTAATAAATGAGGTTCAAATGGAGGATGAGAACGTGCTCACATTAAGTGGAAAGCAGAAAAGGGAAGAGGAGTAGGAAGTCAAGCACATCTAAATGAAGCACAGGGTCAGGAAATTCATGCAAAAATTTACCCTACCACATGACTACAATATGGAGGCCATTTATGCTACCTATTACAATAGAGTCCTGAATGTTACTGTTCCTAAGCTACCTCCTCTAGATCTCAAGAAACCCAACACCATTGAAGTTCAAGTTGTGTGAGTAATGGTGTAACATCTTAAAATGCATTACATAGGGATTTTTGTAATCTTAATCCATTTAGTGTTAAGGTATATAATATAATGTGTGTGTGGTGTGTGTGTTTATACATCTATAATATTTTAGGACCATCTTGGAATGCCTTTATTTTAATGGACTCACTACTCTTTTATTGGCTTCTCTACCATATTACACTTTTGTTGGTTTGTTTTGAATTGTCTCTGCCTGTGCAAAACCATAAATATGTAAGGTGTCAATGCATACAAACTATATATACTATCAACTTATAATAATGATGGGTTTTTGCCTTGCCTTTGCCTACTCTCTCCATGCGTCTCATTTACTCTATGCCACACTCTAATGGTTTTAATTATATTTGGCTTTTTGTCTATCATCGACTCAATTGTTAAGGCCTGGTCACATTATGTATTTAACACATGGAACTTTAGAAGTTTTGAATGTGACTGTTATGTCATTATGAAAGAGATGTTGGAGTCAATTATGAGTTAGAACATTTCACATGGTTGAATTTAACTTTTATATATGCTTAACAAGAAATAAATATATGGTCTCATTATAATGCCACACACTTTGAAGAATCTAAGGATTGAGTTTATGATATCAAGAAGCAATCATACATTCACTAACATAATATCCTTGAATAATATTATCAATGGGACCCATAATGTTTGTGGAGTTAAAGAAAGGTTAAAATTGGATTTGGTGTAACATAGAGAAAAGAGAAAGGGATGAGGGATAGCCTCATTAAAGCTATTGACATTCCTTTAAAGCTAATATTGATATATGGAATCTAATCAACTCCATCATTAAATACATTTAACAAATCAAAAAAAATTTGATAAAGAGATTTTGTTATGAAAACATTAAGGTAAACAAATACCATGATGCACATTTATAAATCTAGAGTCCAATTGTGTTAAGTCACATGAGGGTTGGGGTTGGATGGTTATCTATATGGTTATATTAATGTTATTTTGTTAAATAATTATTTATTTGTATATATCATTATGTTTATAAGTGTTTTATAATGGTAGTAAAGGTGGAGTGTAAATGTATTGAGTTGTTTGTTCTATGGTTTCAGGTTTGGGTACTTTGGTTTTGAAAATCAGTTTATATGGTCAGCTGGCACGATAAGAGACAAACAAGGTTAGCGACCACCTTCACACTTGTCCATCACCCATAGAAACAACTATTCTTGAATATAGCTATTGCATTATTCATTTTGGAATGTATACTACATGGATGTATGAGGTTGCATCACTCATAATACAAGGTGAATATCGTGATAAAGAAGTCACTGATTGAGAGAAAAGATGATCGATTGTCAATCATTTCTAAGTGGTAGAGATAATTGGTAGGTTTAATTCTCATATAGTATAAGGTGCCCACATTGTACATTTAAAAGGGAAATATACTCCACAAATTAAAAAAAAACATTTACAAAAGAAAATAACAAAAATTAAATTAACATTTCTTCCGGAGTAACTTGGGATCACCATCAACCAACAGTTGTAATGGTGGCACACATAGAATGGATGAAAGTGGTATATATGGATATAATTTTAAAAAAAATAGAATGTTCATTACTTAATCAAATATACATGTATATTTTTTAATGGTGTTATTATTTTTATTAATTATTTATTAATTAAGACTGAATAGTTCTTTTATTATTAATATTTTATTTTATAAGGTGGTGGTGATTTATTTTATATTTTTAAATAATTATTTATCTTCTTTCAATTAATAAATTTTAAAATTTTAATATTTAAATAAAAAATACATTAATATTTTTATATAGTTAAATGTAAAATTTAACTTCTAAATAAATTAAAAGTTATCTTTTAAAATGAGATTTTTAATTATTATAAATTTTATATTCCTTTGTATCATTTTAAATTACTATAATTTCAATTATTATTGTTTGACATAAATCAATTGTTAGAAAACATTGTCGAAAAATATGTTTTAAGTCTCCAAACCTTCCACGTATTTACATTACTGTGCATCTACCACATGATTTTGTACACATGCACCGCATTTTTTGCGTACATGTAAAGTTTGTAAACTTTAATTTAATTTAGATATTAAAGTCCAAAGGAGGACTGAAGCACATATTACATCTAAAATAATAGAGTGCCAAAAAAATAAACGGTCTCGATCCTTTCTTCATCACCAACATTCAGACAGCTTCATTTGGATAAGATGAATGCATGCATTTGGACCAATTTGAATTTTTAGGGTCAAATGTTCACATTAAAGATTCATACAGGTGGATTAGATATATTAAATTGAAATGAAATGGTTGTAATTATGTTTATAAGATCCAAAAATAATTGTGGCAAGCTTAAAAATTGGTAAAAAATTTAACAATGTAATATTATAATAATAATAATAAATGATGAAATTTAAACATAAGAAATAGTTTAATATTCAACAATGGACTCTTGGATAACATGATATTTTAGATTAATTTCTTTTATTATCCTTTATACTGACATGATATTTCATGTGAAATCATACACTACAAAGTAGTTTAAAACTCATGTGATGGTGTCATCTTTTATTGACAGATACTCTACATTTGAGATACATTGTATCAAATAAGCTTGCAAATTAAATCCTTCTATTTGTTTGTCTTGTCGCTTAAGAGAAAATATCCTCACTTGGTGATCAGTGTCAGAGAGAGCAAATGTAGTGGGTCAAATTTTGGTTAAAAGGGGAATATACCTCACAAAATAAAAGAAAATACTTGGCAAGCACAATATGATGTGAGAATTTTGGTATTAGTTTCTGCATGATTGAGTTTCAAATTGATTAAAATTATTTGAAAATTTATACTGTGAATGATTTCTTGTGTTTAATTGTAGACAATTTTTAAGCTCTATGGATTAAATCATGCAATTCAATCAACCCAAATAACCAACTACCTTGTTAAAGTGATAGAGCCATTAAGATCAAATGCAATGGATGAATAAAACCAATTCAAAATAACATTAGAATTCTAAAGCTAAATGCTCTACACCATGATAAAATGGAATGAAAAATAAAAAGAGATTGAGATTAAATTGATATGCCTTGACTCATATTTGTGACATTATGATGGCATGATAAGGATGTTTGATGAAGGATTCAATGACTAAACTGGAATGGAGAGGTCAGATAGTTTCTCATTGGCCTTACATGGAGGAGAGGAGTTGTTTAAATAAATTTTGGAGGGAGGAATCAATGGTGGAGATTTGAAGTTGGATGAGGGAGATCAAGGGTGGAGAATTAAAAGGAATTTAAAATTCTTTGAAAGCCTGTAGATTTGGAGGCTTCTAGAGAGGAGGGGTGAGAATAGAGAAGGTTATAGATTTGGAAGGTTCTAGAGTCCTTCTTAGGAGTTAATTGGGATTAGGGATGGATTAGATAGGGATTAGGTGGGTGCTTAGGGACTAGGGGTGTAGGATAGCCTAAGCATAGGCTGGTAGGTAGATCATTAAGAATTTAAAATTCCCAAATAATAGGTAAGTAGGATTAGGATGGGATAATGGGGATGTTTATAAGAATTAATGATGAGGTGGGATAGAACTATGGTAAGTAGATGAAGAATAATAGAAGGGGGAATTAGATAAATGATTAGAAAGGGGGGATAAATTAGTAGGATAAATTAGATTAAGCATAATTAGTGTTGACTAATAAGAATATTAGTGACAATAATGTAGGTGAACAAATTTAGGTGCATACATTTTCCCCCTCTTTGAAAGAACATTGAGAGTGAAGCAAAGTGGAAGGAGTAATGGTATTTCAAATAAAAACCATGTCATGGATGAATGTTAGTAGATGATGTTAGGGGATATGATGCCCCCTCAAGGGGACATGTGGGGAAAATGAGATGGATGGCCACTCGAAAGAATAAATGAGGGGTGGGATGCGATGGATAGATGAGGGGATGGGATGCTAGATGTGAGATAGAAGATGAAAAAGATGATTGACTTGAGTAGTGATCTACAAATTGATAGTGCCCCTATCAAAGACACATGCATAGGGATTAGAGATGATGGTTTTCATGGTTGTCAAACATCCCAAGGGGGAATCAACCATAACATGATGATTGGATTAAAAAACCACAAGCTTTAAATGTATCCCAAGCAAGGATGTATGCAAGGGAGAGCTATAATCGAGGATACGATGATGATTTGATAATATTGATGATGGGTGTAGCTCAAAGCTAAAGTTGATTGATATGATAAAGGTGATCAAATATAATAAATGATAAGATCAAGTGACCAAAATATGGGGGAGAATGTATGATTGAGATGATTATGATAAATGATAGGGAGAAAGGAGATAGTGGTTGAGCTATCCTTGAGCATTGAAAAGTGGCTAAGTGTTGCCTACATATTCTGAAAAGACCTCAGGTTGATGTAGTTTTGACTAGGGGATAAACAATAATGATAGATTAAAGGATGATGATGGTGACTATGATTAGTGATTAAAGGATGATGTTAGTGATTATAGGATATGACTCAAAAGATGAGATAAAACTAAAATACTGGATGGTAGCTAGATGGATCATGAGGATTTGATTAGGGATGGGAATATGGATGATGAGATGATTAGATAAATGATAAGGGTGTAGGTGATAAAGCCATCACAACTATCACAAGGCACATCATAGTCTAAGAAATCCATTAAATATAGAACTTGACAAGATGCCCCATGATATAAGTATAACCAAGAGGAAATTGTGCCAAAGTGTATGGGCAAACAGTGAACTTTACATCTTTAAGGGCACTTCATAGACTTGGTGACCTCATAACATCCCCGTTCATTGCCCAATAAATAAAAAGATACATAATTCAAATAAAACATAAGATATACATGATAAAAGACACATAAATAAGTCAAACAATAGACAAACAACACATACAAATATCTACATGCAATGTCACGACGTCCTGTCTAATGATGGGATGAGTGATTGGGTGATGAGTTGGACCAAGTTGGTTATGATTTGATGTTAGATGTCGGATAGATGTGGATATACTAAGGATGATGATTATGATTAAGATGAGGATAAGGATATAGATGTGGATATGGATTTGGGAACCTAGATTAGGATTAGGATTAATATAGATGAGATGGTGCCCCTAGTTTAGGATAGAAGGATGTGATGGTATGGGATAATGTCTTTGAATATTTTTTTGGTCTTGAAATCAGCTCAAAAATTGGCAAATAAGTTGGTTTAGAAAAGTGATGACCAAGGATTATCAACACATAAGGCCCTATAATAATTCAATCTAGCAAGGAAACTAGGAGATGGTGGGATCAAATATCTTTCATACTAACAAAAGAGTGATTGGATGGGTACTAGGTATGAATAGGTAATGATAAAGACATTTATGGGATCATATACCTTTCACACTAGCAAAAGTGTGATTGGATGGGTGTTAGACGTGAAGAGACAATGATAAAGATAGTGATGGGATCAAATACCTTTCACACTAGCAAAAGAGTGATTGGATGGGTGTTAGATGTGAAAAGTCACTGATAGGAAGTGATGGGTGCCAGATTAAATGCCTTTATAAGGTGATGCATATTGATAAGACTTATTCAAAAGGATAATATTATGGATATGAATGGATGGGTGACCATTTCGATTTGGTTTCCAAACCAAACATAGTGTCTAATGATGATAATTGGGATGATATGAGATGGATACAACTTGGGGATTAGGCATAAGACAAAACATAATGGAATATTTTTGGATTTTTTTGTATGTTTATATGATTTTTAGGGTTTTTGACATATTTCAATATTTAGGGTTTTTTTGGAATACGTATGTACACCATATAAATAGGGTTACTAACAAATGGAATATCTAGTATTAACAACCAAGATAAAGATGGTTGGAATGATGGATGAGTGATAAGAGGATGAGGATGATATGAAAGAGGGGATGAATCCCAAGGAAGAATGGATTAGGTATTATCAATGACCACATCATGAAGGAACTAGATGTTTAGTTACCTTAATGTCCATTGGAGGATATGCCAAGATGATTTCATAACATTTCTCGAGACACATTCCATTCCCTTATGAAGGTCAAGACTAGAAGAAATGATCGACATAATAAGATGCATGGTATGGATAAAGGGATATGATACGAATGAGATTGACAAGGGATGGGTGTGATGGTTGAAAAGTATGGATTGTGCCCCTAAGTATTGATGTACAATGCAGACAATATTATTTTACCATGATGTCAGAACCAATTTTCACCATGATACTTGACCAAGGCACTAGAAGATTGGTTTTCATCATTAAACGGATGATTTTTTTTAACTTTTAATGGCCATCTTGATTTATTAGAGAAGGGTGAGATGCAAATGTCTACATCGTTATGATCTTTAACCGATGTCTGTTATATAATTAAATGATGTTAGGATCATGTTATTGTTGATATATGTATGAATGTCTTGATGGCCTTTATTGATTCTTGATTTAGCATCCTCTAGATGTTTTGATCAAGTTTCCTTATAACCCCTATGAGGGACAATGCTTCCTAGGGATGGGAGATATGGTATGGATGGGAGGATGTCATGATTGTAATGATGGGATAAAGGATGGGAAAGAGGGATGTGATCATGAAGGATATGATGGGATGGGGAGCAAAAATGGGGTTCAATAGTTGCATTTACCATTGGATATGGTGGATGGGATTCTTTATATTGGTGTCATGAGATCATGGGATCCAAAACATTTTGGCTTATTGATTCTTTGATCCAAACATTGAAAGGATGGTTGATTGTATGATTTTTGACTTTATTTACTAATTAGATTTGATATTGACTACCCTCTAGTGCTTAATGTTGGGATTCACCAGGGATAATTGATTTTGGACTTGATATATAATGATTATTTTGACTTTGATGGTCCCTTAGTGCCTAGTATTAGGCTTCACTAGGGGAAGGCATTTTTGGATTAGGCCAATGATTTGACTTTGCTTGATTTTGACTGATAGGATCAAAGATGATTTGATCTTGATTTATGAATTTTAAAATATGGTCTTGGATATTTGGATACATGACACATGATGTTGAATGTAGAAGGGAATCCAATGATGCATGTTATTGTTTATCCCCCTTATGGAGTGTGACATAGGGATTATGAAGGCAAGGTGGATGATGAATGTTGTGTGATGGAGTAAGGGGATAATGGGTAGCATAGTCCTTATAAAGGTTACTAGGATCCCTAGCATCAACGTCAGAGAGTTTGTCATCAAGAATCTCAAAATGATCACTAAGACATGTATCTGAGGTAGGATCAAATCCACTTTGAAAATCTTCAATAGATAGAGTATGAAAGAACTTGGTTATGACTTCATCATCCTAATTAGGATCTAAAGGTATGCCTGGTGATATATTAGAGGTATTAGGATTAGAGGTATCCTCAAAAAGATAGGCATTATCTATAGATAAGATTACATAACATGATTAGTCAAACATTAGTTCAATAAATCAAAGGAGAAATGCATAAGAGTAAACCAAAATAAGCCTATCTATTCATGTGGGAATTGATAATGACAATGAAAGACAAATTAAAGAATGCAAGAAACATATACCTTCCCAAGTGAATCCATCCTCCAAGAGTGGTTCAAAAACATGTTCTCCCTTGATCAAGCATCCTTGTCTTCATCGGCAATAGTGGCAAACTCCTTCAGTGTCTTAAGAACACTCCACAAAACCTTGGCTCATGAAATGTAACTATCTAATTTGCCTATCAAATGAAGCTAATCCAAATATGAATAATACAATAATCAAAACACAAATGAGTTGTGGAGAGATTTTAGTATTATAAAATTGCAATACTTGAGCTTAAAAATGATGTTCATGGCCTCTCTATTTATAGATTTTTGAGATTGGTCAGGATCAACCATGACCATCCATCTCAAGATTGAGATGTGTGGTCATGGATTAATCTAATTATATAATTAAAATCCCTAAATATCCCTCATAATGATTTTGGAAGAAGGGGCATTTAAGAGGCATGGAGGGTATTAATGAGGCATGGGAGGCCATGATTTAGCTATTTTATGCATTTATGGCCTAGGGATGCTTTTCCAAGAAATGATGTCATTAGGTGATGCAGTTGATAGAAATAAATTTTAAAAAAAAGAAATATTCAACAAATCTCATGAAAAATCCATTTAAGCTCTTGATTTAGATTAATTATCCTTAAACAAGGTTAATCAACATTTGTGTAATTATTTGAAAATTGCCCTTAAATTAATCAAAATAGTTAGAAAGTCATATTACTGGGTCATAATTTGACTCAAGAATAATTAGAAGGAGACATTAGATGCATTGGAACCATATTCCTATTTAGGATGTTGTCAACACAAAATAACAAATGTACATGACGTGTACCAATGAATTAGAAGAAAAGAATGATCCAGAGCACAAAAAGGCAAAATCATCATTTTGACTCTAAATGAATTGATCATAATTAGTTGCTTCATAAATTATATTACCCCATTTAAAGATACATTAGCCTAAATCGACACTTTTAAATGACAAGTTTGAACTATTTAGTGCGTTTTATGAATTTTGACCTAAAATTTGCATTTGAGTGCAATTCGAGTAAGATTGACAATTTCAACACAAATGTTGTTAAGAATTAGTGTCTACATTTTGCCCCTATTTGAGAAGGCATAGTGAGACATTCAGATAAAGCAATGTATTTTCAAAGAAAAGAGTTGCCAAGAATAAATTGGAACAGACCCATGATGAACCCTCGAGAGGTCATACTAGGATGAAAGAGAAGAATGGACTCTCAAAAAGAGAGGGACAATGAGAGATTAACCCATGGAGTAGATCACATCCAAATGAGCTAAAGCTTGCATATGTGATTACCATCAATGATCAAAATATAATTAGAGGTATAATAGGCCCCAAAGATGTGGGGAATGGGAAATATATAATCGATAAATGTAAGGGACACACTTTTAAATGTACCTAACTTGAGAATACAAGTTGCGCGCTTATGGTATTGATCAATCACAAGACAAGTTGCACACTAAATATTGCCATCATAGGCAGTAGCTTGGAGAGCTTGGAATTAGAAGAAAAGAGAGAATGTTCTTCTTTAGGAAGGGAAACAACACTAGAACAGGATCTCCAAAGAGAAGATAATAAGAATCACTCCAGTAGAGTAAATATGATCATGATAAAATAGTGTTGCCCTAGTAAGGCAAATTTTGATCAATGATAAAGAATAAATAATGGTTTGCCCTTGTAAGTTTGATTTGATTTGGATGTTGTTTAGATTTTGTGCCCCAACATGGGCAATTGGCAAGTAAAATAGCTCAAGGATATAACCCAACAGATAGGTTAAAGCGAGCGGGTGTAAATGTACATGCAAATGTGTAATGGCTTAGAAAGCCATATAAAACCTAGCATATGAGAATGCACAAAGTGATGAAAGACATGAAAAGAAGAATGGAGATGGCTGAGTTAACTTTAGATGTATAAGACAAGTGGATGCTACCTACATAGTTCTATGGAGTCATGTTCTAACATGAACTTCAGGCTAATGTAGTTCACCCAAGTTTGGGAGAGAATGGAATGAGGAATGAAGAAAAGTGACAAAGAATTGATTAGACTCACAATGTATGTCTAAGCATATAATTGAGTGCTAAACTGCATGATACATAGATGCCTAATTTCATATCATGAGCCTACATTATGCATAATGTTCTTGAGAACTTGTTCATTAGAGCTGATGTTGATGTTAAAACTTTGAAACCAGAGCACAAAGTGCTTGATATAGAAAAATAAATTAGGCATCATAATTATGAATAATTTAGAATGACATAATATTCCAATTGCACTGATTTGGTTCAAATGTGAATACCTATAACTAAGGATAATGGTAAAACAATGACCAAAACCAGAGTTACAAATATTTACATTTAAACAAAAAAGCAAAGATAAATTAAAAAAACAAGACATATTAATAACATGAGATCAAGATATGAATAATCAAGATCTATGTGGACCATTAAGATGTACTTAGAAAATAAAACAAAGAAGCAAGACCAAACAGGAAAACAAAAGACTAGACAACAAACAACAATCAAATAAAAACACACAAAATGTTTTTGAATTTTTGACTATTTTATGAATGTTTTTGGGATTTTATAAGTATCTCAACTTGATTAAGGGTTAAGAGATATAGAACGATCTAGCTCATGAAATAGTGAGAGCGTGCCAACTTAAAATGCTCACAATACAACGAGAGCATATGAAAAGAGGGACTAAGTTGACCTCAACATGAATCGAGCATAACCTATATAACCCCAAAATAATCCCAAGTCACAGTAATTCTACCCACACAAAAGGCAATGAAAAACCAACTAGGTCACAACAAGTTCACAAACAAAGGTGAATAACAAGACAAATAATAATAGTAATGACCAGATGATGTGGTAATGCATGATAAAAAGGCATTGTACCGAATTTACCCATAGGTAGTTATAATTAGGAAATAACATCCTAATACTGATTTACCCAAATGCGGTTATAATTAGGGGTACCAAAACAATACTAATTTACCCATAGGTGGTTATAATCAACGATACCAAGTAAGATAATTAATGAAAGATAACTTGCTAGATCAAATTTCATACTACTTCTATAGACTATCATTGAACATAAAATTCTAAAATTGTTGAAACTTGATAGAAGTCCCCCATAACAAGTGCAGGATGAACCAAAAGAATGAAGATCAAAATGGGATCAGTAGGATGACTAAAAACAAGCTTGGGTCAATAATAAAGAAATGTTATAATGAAAGTGATCAAAAGAAAATTGGCTATAGTGGAAATAAAGTTGCCCTCAAGTGATGATTGGCTTAAATTGCTCACAAAATGGTGAGAGCGTAGTGAAGGGGTGACTAAGTTGACCTTAATAGAAATTGAATACTACCTACATAGTCCTAAAGGACCTTAAGTCAATGTAGTTCAAACTACATGGTTCATGGATCATAATGGTATAATAATGCCTATAATAAAATGGTCTATGGGGTTACCCCCAAGAGACTAGGCAAGGACAATGTTCAATGGGTACATGGTAAAAAATGGTTATATTGCTCTCGCTGACATAGAGATGCACATCCTAGTCAATATGTGAGATAATATAAATGATCAGTTATAAAGTTGCTACCCAATTCCCTTTTGATACAATTGCTCTATCAAGAACTTATTGTCGATCTGGATCTCAGTAATGTGTTTATGATGTTCATTGGTTGTTGAGTCTATTTTTGTAAATGTTGAGATAAGATATACTTATAACCTTGATAAAGGAAGGTGTTTATAGTGATAAATGATATAAGTGGGTAGTAAATAGGTGGGTGATAATGGAAAGTATAATGAATGGGAAAAAAATGAGGATCAAGACTCTCAGTCACAAGTAATGTTGTTGATACTAAATTTGACGTAATTTTGGTTATGGTAGGGCCAAAGACCTCTAAAGATGCTCTTGATAAGACCACCTTATTATTCTATTGATTGATATTGAGAGTATCTACCATCTGATTATGTTGTAGATTGGAAGTTATTCTGATTTAATCTTAAATAATATCTTTAGTAAATAGATAAGAACATTTGTGCTTAGCTATTGGTGTCTTGATGAGGTTTTCACCAATGAATTTGTTTTGATCATCCCATAATACCTCCAATAAGGTTTCATGAAGAGATGCTAACATTTGAATCTGATTGTCTGCTAGTGCCTTCAAAAAGGTTTCACTAAAATATGCTAAGTTTGATCTTTACTCGTCCCCTAGTGACTTCGAAAAGGTTTCACTAGGAGATTGTTATTTGTCTAAATGAATGTGGTCTTGGCCCCCCTGAGATTCTACAAATGGTATGTCACCATGGATTCAATTTAACAAAGTGTGATTCTATCAGTCCCAATTGATGTTTGTGGGAGGTAGAATGTCAATATATTGGCTATGTTGGGTGGGAATAATGGGATGGTGAAAGGTAGTATAATCCTCATAGAAGATACTAGGATAACTTGCATCTATGCTAAATTAATCATCCTCAAAAACTATATAAGGATCACAAATATATTTAGATTGATCTATAAGACAATTGTAACCAATGTTGTAACAACCATGACTATAATCTATTTCAGAATCTAATTCCAAAGCAAGGGAATATGAATCTGATGTCACAACTGATGTTGATTCTGCTTATGATGCTAAATCTAATGTTAGTTTAGAAATGAAAGTTGACTCTAATATTGATTCATCATTTGATGTGGTTGTTTCTATAATGTTATATTAAATGCTAAATTTTTGATAAATAATGGCCTGTGATGGCATAGTGGGCTCTATAAAAACTGATTCATCTTAGAAGGGTTCAACATAGACAGGCTCATCTAAGTGAATCCCCTCAAAGAGAGGGAACCACTCAAGGGACATCTCGACAAAATTGTGTTTGTTAAAGCGAGACTCCTTAATGAGTGGAAAAAGATCAAGAGACAACTTTGAGACTGGCTTATCAAGGAGATGAGGCTCTTTAAAAATAGGTAACTTATCACAGGTTGAATTATCACAAATAGATGTTTTAACAATAACATTTTGGTTTTGGTTCATAATTGATTGCAAAATATCAACTTTGAACACATTTTGGTACTCATAAGATGGTTCTTGAAGAGGTAATGGTTCTTGTTTTGGCTCAAATATCTGTACATAATTTCTAATGTGGGGAACATTTGGTTTAGCTAGAATAATGCTTTGTGGTTCACTAATGGACTCTCAAAAAATTAGAATATTGAATAAGGGATAAAACACAATTGGTTCATCAAATAGAGGTTCTTCAACAATAGGTTCATCAAAAACTAGTGATGGGCCAAGAATGGTAATGATTAGATGCTTCTTAGTTTGGTTTCTCGTGTGAACCAAAAGAGGAGGTCCTAAAATGGTAATGACATGATGCTTCTTAATTTAGTTTCTTGTGTAAACCAAAAGAGGAGGTCCTAAAATGGTAACGACTGGATGCTTCTTAGTTTGTTTGCTTATGTAAACCAAAGGAGGAGGTCCTAAAATGGTAATGACTGGATGCTTATTAGTTTGGTTGCTCATGTAAACCAAAGGAGGAGGTCATAAAATAATAACAACTAGATGCTTCTTAGTTTGGTTGCTTGTGAAAACCAAAGGATAAGGTCCTAAAATGGTGATCCTTTACACATTATAGAGCCTGACTACTCACACAAGCCAAAGCATCCAAGTCTTCCTGAGATAAGCCCAATCATTCTAGTCTCGAGTTAGATCATAAGTTGGATATTAATTATGTTCCCATGACTGATTTTTGTGAGGTGGATAGAAATCTATCTCACAAACCATACTATCACCATTGGGGTCCTGACTAAAATCATAAAAGTCATTTTCTATAGCCATTCTATCATAAGTTAGATTATCCATGACTCCATCATAAGTGTAACTAGATATATCCACATTTAATGAAGAAAGCTTTGAAAACAAAAAGGCTTAGAGTTTTGAAAACTCTGAAAATTGATATCCAAAAGATAAAAGGTTCAACCTAGGTTGAAAGGGTGGAGTTGTATCTCCAAAATGGTTTGTGCCAAGATTTGGCATAAAACAACCTAACATCAAATGTCTAACATCAAAGGTTTTTGAAGAAAGGTTGTGTTCTCCCAAATAAAGACATAAAAAATGATGAGGATAGGCACTTGAAAACTTTGAAAATTTATCTCCAAAAGATAAAAGGTTCAACCTAGGTCGAAAGGGTGGAGTTGTATCTCCAAAATGGTTTGTGCCAAGATTTGGCATAAAATAACCTAACATGAAATGTCTAACATCAAAGGTTTTTGAAGAAAGGTTGTGTTCTCCCAAATAAAGGCATAAAAAATGATGAGGATAGGCACTTGAACAAAAAAATAATCAATAGTCTTCAAATTTGGGTAATCATTTAACTGAAGTTATGCAACTTAAAAGAGAAAGATATGTGTATTAGCTCCATGAATTGAGGCTTAAACAAAAATCAATCAATATTTGGATCCAAACTTGACAAGGTTAATTTAAAATGCAATGTTGAAGACTAGGATTAGACCAAACAAGCTAGACAAGAGTAAATATCATGATGACACATAAATGAGGTCCAAATGACACACACACAAACATGTTTATCAAAAATTTCAAGGCACAAGTATGGTGTAAAATGGAAAACATAATGCCTCTTTAAACAAAAGAGTGACATATAAATAAATTGGTTTTGACATGGTTTATAAATAAATAAATAAGTTTTAGTTTCAAAACATACCAAAAAAAATGACCAAAATATACTAAGTATAATCATCCAAATCCTAGCAAGGGTATGGTAATGTGGGGTTGACTAAAACCAATTAGTTTTTGATCATTTCTAAGGGGATCAATTACACAATGACTTTCACATCACGATGCAAAAGAAAAGCATGAAAATTGGGTGTCTGTGGCACTTGGCTTATTGCGAAAAGGTCTTGCCCTTTTTGCAACCATTACATCCATCACTTTCTCAGTGTAGTATGATGTCCAAAGTGTAGATACGTCCCGTGTGCAAGTCCAACACTAGAAGGTTATTTAATCACTCAAACCTCTAATCCTAATGGGAGTGGTTGAAGTCAGTGCCAGGAGATGAAACCCCAGGTCAAAACTTCCATATAGAACTTGCGGGAGGTAATGAAGTCCCCCTCATAAGCCAAATTTGCATAAAAATAAATGACTTAATAGAAAGACTTTAGGTCATTTCAATGTCACCCAAACTATTACAAGTTTTTGGGGAGTGCTTTAGATGATATTTTTTCTATCTTGAACTAGGCATGTTTGCAATTAAGATGGTGCTTTTAATTCCAAAAGTTCCCTAAAGGGGATGGATGGAAGAGCATATACGCAACATCCCTCTTTTTGCCAATCAAATTCTAAGTTTAAACAACTATTGAAAACAAAATTTAATAAGTGAGTTCAATTTTAAGCACCAAATGAAAGATTAGGTGGTGTTCTTTTGACCCTTTAGTCTTAAGTTGTAACTTTGAAAGCAAAATTTTTCAAAACATTTACCTAAGCATCTAAATTTTCCATTAAGCACCAAAACAAGGTTCCTAATCCATTTTAAACTTTCAAAAAGGTCTAAAAAGCATGTTTTAATAAATTCCAAGTTTGATCTTGCAATGAAAAATTTAGTGTCATTGAAATTTGAAACTATTATAAGTTTGGAATAATGTCGACGGTTATCTATCTACCCAAAGGCATCACCCCCCAAAAAAAAGTGTTAAATTAGAAACATTTAAAAATATTTTCAAAATTTTGAAAAAAAATTATGCAACTTGAATCTAAACTGATATCAAATTCTAAAAATTTAGGAGAAAACATGTAGTTTAAAAAAATCATCAAAAATAGAGTCCATATGACCCCAAACCAAGCATTTTAAAATGGCCTATTAACTCTCAAGTTTATGTCTTTAAGAAAAACATAGTGACTATCAATGGTTATACTTGACCATCAATAGTTATACTTGACCACCAATGGTTTAAAATAACCATCGATGGTTGCACTAACTATCGATGGTTGACTCTGTAAACCTATGACATAGAAAAATGATAAAATAAAGTTAAGAAATCAAATTGCAAGACTTTTAATAATCCAAATGAAGATTTTAAAGTTGCATAATGATCTTCTTCATGTGTGGGATGTGTTTGGTCCCACCAGGTGTGCCAAAATGTAGATAATATTACATAACATGATTATTCAAACATTAGTCCAATAAATCAAAGGAGAAATGCATAAAAGTAAACCAAATTAAGCCTATCTATTCATGCGAGAATTGCTAATGACAATGAAAGATAAATGAAAGAAAGTAAGAAACATATACCTTCCCAAGTGAATCCGTCCTCCAAGAGTGTTCAAAAACATGTTCTCCCTTGATCAAACATCCTTGTCTTCATCAATAATGGTGGCAAACTCCTCCAATGTCTCAAGAAGACTCCATAAAACCTAGGCTCATGATATGTAACTATCTAATTTGCCTATCAAATGAAGCTAATCCAAATATTAATAATAAAATAATCAAAACACAAATGAGTTATGGAGAGATTTTAACATTATAACATTGCAATACTTGAGCTTAAAAATGATGTTCATGACCTCTTTATTTATATATTTTTGAGATTGGTCAGGATCAACCATGACCATCCATCTCAAGATTGGGATGTGTGGTCATAGATTAATCTAATTATATAATTAAAATCCCTGAATATCCCTCATAATGATTTTGGAAGAAGGAGCATTTAAGAGGCATGGAGGGTCTTAATGAGGCATGGGAGGCCATGATTCAGATATTTTATGCATTTATGGCCTAGGGATGCCTTTCCAAGAAATGATGTCATTAGGTGATGCAGTTAATTGAAATCAATTTCCAAAAAGAAATATTCAACAACTCTCATGGAAAATCTACTTAAGCTCTTGATTTATATTAATTAGCCTTAAACAAGGTTAATCAACATTTGTGAAATTATTTAGAAATTGGCCCTCAATTAATCAAAATAGTCAAAAAGTCATTTTACTGGGTCTTAATTTGACTCGAGAAGAATTAGAAGGTGACGTTAGATGCATTAGAACTATGTTCCCATTTAGGATGTTGCTAACACAAAATAACAAAGGTACATGATGTATACCAATAAATTAGAAGAAAAGAGTGATCTAAATTACAAAAAAGTGAAATCATCATTTTGACTCAAAATAAATTGATCAAAGTTAGTTGCTTCATAAATTGCATTTCTCCATTTAGGGATACATTAGCCTAAATCGGCACTTGTAAATGACAAGTTCAAACAATTTAACATATTTTATGAATGTTGATCTAAAATTTTCATTTGAGTGCAATTCAAGTAAGATTGACACTTTCAACACAAATGGTGTTAGGAATTAGATGTCTATATTATCATCATCTACCATACTATCTATGAGAGATAATGTTTCTAATGAGGAATCAGATTCAGATACTAGTGCTGAACATGATCTTTGTAGTGGATCCAATATTGATTTTGATGGATAAGACATGATGCTGCTAGTAGAAGAATGATTATCCACAATTGAACTCTCAACATGGGGTATTGGATGTAGTGGGTGAAAGGGAGATGATGGATGAACAATTGATTGAGCAAAGATAGGTCCATGAAAGGAATTATGTGATATAAGAGGACTAAGTTGATGGGGAATGGATTTGTGTTTGATGGAGGATTGGTCAATGATGAGGGTATCATGGAAGACAGGTGTTGTCTCTCGACCTTGGTTTTGAGGGGGAAGTACTTGATTGTGATGGAGAATGATATCTTGGCATTCTTCTTGTTCACCTAGGGAGAGAAAATCATCTGGTCCCTCCTTAATTACTATGTCACCATGGTCGATGAGGTCTTGGACATAATCTCAAAAATTTTGACATCATTTAATGGAATGCCCCCAAGTTTGATGATAGAGAAAATATCAATTTACTTTATACCATGAGGGCTTAGGCTTAGTTGGATTAAGATTTTGTATGGGTGGGTAGACCATCGTGTTAGCAGTGACAAGTTGTTAGAAAAGAGATTCCAAGGACATAGGAAGGGGAGTGTAAGGAAGCACTTCATTATGTGATTCAGATGTGGAAGCATTGGACTTTAGATCAGATGGTTGGTGATGCGACTAGGCGGATGGTTTGGTAGTATACGAGGTGGCTAGGATATGATTCCCTTTGCTAGTAGAGGAAGGGGTGAATGATTGTCTATGATGAGTGGATGGAGGGTTTTACTATGGATGGGGATGGTTTAAAGGTAAGGTGAATTGAACAGGGTCGAGGTCTTTAGGAAATTGGATACCAAGCTCTAGGAGCTATAATAAAACTGCATGTGGGTTATCATCAAAGTATTTATAGAATGAGGAAATTTGTGAATTATAAAGGTCATGTCTAAGATGAGGACTAGTGGATGG
This sequence comes from Torreya grandis, assembly GCA_037957365.1. NCBI lineage: Eukaryota > Viridiplantae > Streptophyta > Pinopsida > Cupressales > Taxaceae > Torreya > Torreya grandis. The sequence continues at coordinate 1,167,863 of JARHVA010000313.1, read as the reverse complement.
TGTAATGGAGTAGGATGGGGATGAGGTTTGATGAGAAGCTTGCTTGGGGGAGGGTCTTTGGATTCTGGGCTCAACATCATTGGGAAGGTGAGCACTCATATTTAGTAGCTATAAGAGGAATTTATACTTATTTTCCATGATATATTGATTGATTAGGGTGACCGCATCAAGGAATGCTGGTATTGATTTTAATGCACTAAAGAGTTACCAATGGGGAAGAATATGAGATGTTGGTTTGGGATGAATGGGATCAAGGTCAAAACCTAGGTAAACACCCATTTCTCGACCTTGCAAAAAGACATCATCCTTATTGGCCACAGTGTATTGGTCTACATGAACAGGGTCCAAATCCATGAGTTTAATTGATAAAATGTGGATGATGATAGATTAATTATTAGAGATAGATGCATCGAGCTAGTATGGTAGGTGATGATGAGGAAGAGGTGGATGAAAAATGGTAGAGATGATATAGGATAAGGATCAAATTTTAAACCAATAGCATAATAGTTACTAATGACTTATCAATAATGTCTAGTTGTCAAGCTAGTAAAAGGATTGGGGATTTTATGAGTGCGTAGATTCAAACTACCAAGAGGATGATTGGATGGGTTACTAGTTATGCATAGGCAAGATGATTAGTCTAGATTGATAATTGATGGGTTTGCTAGATTGATATTGATAAAGTTGATAATATGTCAATAGGATACTGACTAGGTATGAGATCTGACCAAATGATGAGAAATAGTGGATTAGGATGATAAGATGACGTGGATGGGACAAAAAGACTAGCTTGATACCTTAGACCTATTTGTTCAAGATGGGATAGGATATGACTATGTGATGAAGGTGGTAGGATGGTGAGATAAGAACATGTATGATAAAAGGTGATGATGTTTTAGATGAGGGGTAATACAAATGAGATAGGGATGATTTGGACACAAATGTGACCTAAAAGTCAACTAGGTTATGGAAACAAGGCCAAGACAGATGATTGATTGTGGACTTAGAACATGATGTGGATGATAAGACAAGATGTGTAGGATACAATTAAACTAGGAGAAGATTAAAAGATGTAAAGGATATACAAAAGGAAATAACAAAGGACAATATATACAAGAGGGATGTTAACAAGGATATATGAGGTGTGATTATGATGGAGTATGATTAATGATTTGTGAGACTAGAATATGCTGTGATTTTAAAAGGATGTACAAAGAACAATATGTAGAATGGGATGATGAAATAAGGACATACAAAAGAACAAATGATGTACAAGGGGATAATGACAAGGATGTACAAGATGTGATTGGGATATAGTTAATGATGAGTGAATATAACTGGACTAGGATGAGATTAAGATAAGGTGGGAGATGGGGTAAAGATATAAAAAGGCAATGAAAATATGAGGTAGGATAATATGGGGATGACTAGATTAGGATGGGATGAAATGAGGTAGGGATAAGGAGATAATATTTACAAGAGGAGGATAACTAGGGTGTGTAAGATGATAGTTAGGATATGCGAGTGATGGGTTAAGGATGACCAGACTAAGACAAGATGAGAGGGGATAAGGATATACAAAATAGGATGTAGGTGATGGGGATGTGGTCAATGATTAGTGGGTATGGTTTGACTAGGATGGGATAAAGATAAGATGGGAGATGGGAGAGGACAATACAAAAGATATATAAATATAATATATACAAGGATGTACAAGATAGAATGATGAGGCAATGATATGGATGATATGTACAATAGGATGATAAGATGTACAAGATGGGTTATGCAAAGACCTAGATATGTTTAGATAGGTTTGGGTGAAGGTTGACTTAGCTCACAAACATCATGGGACTTACACAACACTCAAACAACACATACAAGTACAAATCCTAAATTAGTCAACTATTATGGGTGTGTAACCTGATGCCTACACCATCCAATGGCTTCATGGATGAGGCTATAGGCCAGTGACCTATTATAAAATCAATTGAACCATCTCAACCCAGCTTGCACATGATGGCTACTTTTGAGTTAATATTGATTCCTATAGTGGCACACTTGTTATGATTGAAGGCTCTTAATCTAGGTTTGCACAAATCTCTCTAGGTGCATCCCCTATATATGTGAAGGTGCAGTGGGGCCCAAGTCTGTATAAGATGTTTAATTGCCCTATATCTTGGAGCTTAATTGACCTTCACTCCATGGAACCCTTTATGGGTAATTTCACTTAGGTGTGTAATGACAACTCTCCTAATTTTTAGACCCTATCAGAACACATAGTTTAGACTAGTGCGTGGTGGTGAAATCCATAGTCACTCACCCCCTAAAAAAAGAAAAAAGAAAGGGGAGGGTTTACAAACAGTTTTTGATCCCCCAAGAATCACCATAAGGATGCATGGGGGAGAGCATACACCAACGTAGCCCTCATGATACAAATGAGCGTACCAAAAGATCAATTAACTGATTATGATTAAGATGTGTGATATTATATAAGATGAAAAACATGATAATAAAATCATATATATATATATATATATAATATAGGGATATATACAATGAAAATTGATTAAAATGATTAAAAAAATGATTTTTAAAGTGCCCAAAAGATTCTTTGACAGGTGGCCTGCAAGCATACGAGTTAGTATTTTGATGAGTGCACTTAAAAGAGGGGTCCTGTAACACAATAATTAGTAGTTTAGATACATCACTCTTGAGGGGTAACCTGTAAAACAAAACATTAGACCCAAAATATGACCTACAAAAAGATGATGTAAGTAAGACAAAATAACCTCTACAAGAAACAAGATATTAGTCAAATATGCCTTAATAAAACACCCTTAAAAAATCATGATTTGGCTCTATAATTTATTTGGGGTGAGTGGGACATGACATGGGGGTTTGGGGGAGACAACCCCTAGCGGGTTAAGGGGCAGCTCCCCAGTTGGGCCTTGTGAGAGGCCTAGAATGACTCAAAAATCACAAAAAATGACTCTAAAAATGCACTTAAAAGGATAATTTTTAATGCAAAATTCAATGCAAAATCATAACTACATAGTGTAAAACTACAACCAAAAATGACAAAATCACTAATCTAAACCAAAATCATAGATTGCGAGTTACAATCTTGCAATAGTTAGCTTAACCATGATAGTCAACCACAAACCATGACTGTTAGACAAAAAAGTGACTTAAAATGAGAAAATCACTATTGGATACAAATCAAGAGTTACAGTTTTGTGGTAAACTAAAAAACCTCTATATTTTGATATTTGATTAGAAACAAATGACTATACAATTTAAAGTAGATAGTTCAGATACTAAAAATGTCTATCACAAATGATTAATATTAGATTAGAAACTGATTATGATATATTCCAAAATTTATGAATGGAAATGTTTATCAAAAATAGACAAAATTTAAGACAATAGAGAGAGCACTTTTATTTGAGATCAAGTCTTAAGCCTGCCTCATAGATCTAAAGATGGATAATAGACAAAATAAAAATCAAAATGACCAAAATTAGAAAGTTGTGATTTAGACTACAATATCATTATTCCATAGGGCAAAGTCACGACTCTAATCATTTCATGATCTGTGGTTTTATCAATGAATGGGGTAAGGCTATGGGGTTATGTCTAGTTGTGTCTTTGACTTAGACCTTCCTACCTTTCTTCTTTTGGTAACCCTGCAAACCACACAGATCACACAACAAATATTCATAAAGACAAAATCTTGTTAAAAAAGGGGGTTAGTTATAAATAAATACATTTGCATGAAAATAAAAAGACAAAAGGGGATTATTACGCCTGACTGAGTGATGATGGGCCCCCTACCAAAATAAAGAATGTTAAATACCTGTAGGTTATAAGACAAGAATCAATCTGTTAGTAATTTTGTGAAATTTACAAAATCGTGACTTTCAGCCATAATATCACAATTTATAGGACAAATTCATGACTTTATAAGTCCTAATTTTGCCTAAATATTGAAACCTAAAAAACTCCAAAATTTTTAGTGGTTAGATAAAGTCGCTACTACATATGTAAAATTGCAACTCTCAATGTAAAGTCATAATTTTTGAGTTATAGTTTTGTTGAAAAGGCAAAAACCTGCACGATTAGAGGAGTCAGTTAGTGGTCAATGTAAACAGTTATCACAAAACCATAACTTACAAGGATAAAACCATGACTATAAGGTCACAAATACCAATGTCTTAGATTGCCCTTGTGTACGTAAAATTCCAAAAATGTAAGATTTTATTGATCTTGCAAGCTTACACAAACACCACTTACAAGCAAAATTGTTAAAATGGGAGGGATGTCCCACTGTGGTCATGAAAATGTAGATGATTTTTGAGCTCTATGGATTAAATCATACCATTTAATCAACCCAAATAAAAAACTACCTAGTTAAAGTGATAGAGCCATTAAGATCAAATGCAATGGATGAATAAAACCAATTCAGAACAACATTATAATCTTAAAGCTAAATGCCCTACACCATGATAAAATAGAATGCAAAATAAAAAGAGTGAGATTGGATTGATATACCTTGATTCATATTTGTGACAGTATGATGGCATGATAAGGATGTTTGATGAAGGATTCAATGACTAAATTGGCATGGAAAAGTTAGATAGCTACTCATTGGCCTTCCATAGAGGAGAGAAGTTGTTTAAATAAATTTTGGATAGAGGAATCAATGGTGGAGATTTGAAGTTGGATGAGGGAGATCAAGGGTGGATAATTAAAAGGAAATTAAAATTCTTTAGAAGCCTCTAGATTTGGAGGCTTCTAGAACGGAGGGGTGAAAATATAGAAGTTTCTAGATTTGGAAGGTTTTAGAGTCCTTCTTAGGAGTTAATTAGGATAAGGGATGGATTAGATAGGGATTAGGTGGGTGGTTAGGAACTAGGGGTGTAGGATCTGGGTGTAGGAGATCCTAGGCATAGGCTGGTAGGTGCGTCATTGAGAATTTAAAATTCCCAGATAATAAGTAAGTAGGATTAGGATAGGATAATGCGAATATTTATAAGAATTAATGATGAGGTGGGATAGAACTATGGTAAGAAGATGAAGAATAATTGAAGGGGGAATTAGATAAATGAATATAAATGGGGGATGAATTAGTGGGATAAATTAGATTAAATTAGAATTAGGGTCGACTAATAAGAATATTAGTGATAATAATGTAGGCAAGCAAATTTAGGTGCATACATTAATGAGTGTTGTTGGTGTAACAAATGATAAAGGTAGTCTATCATAATATAAAACACTTACTAGATATAATTTCAACAATAAAATTACAATTCCTCTAACTTTTCTTGCACCTTTTGGGTAACTGCTAGTTTTTGTTAGTGGGAACAAGGGATGCCCTAAATGGGAGATGGATTGCCCATAAAAGAGCTTGTTCAAATGGGGTGCATGTTGCTACTGTGTTGATCATATTGGTAGTTATTTTATTCAACAAAAACTTGAACTACAAGCATTAAGGAGAAATCAATGGTATTTAAGGATTAATCTAGTTTTATGATAACTTTTTGGAAATCTATTACTTAGGAGTGTTTGGAGAGTTATACTCTCTTTGTGATTTTGATTCAAATATATTTTATTGTATAGACCATCATATATTTTTTTATGTGGAGGGTGAAAAAGTGTTTAAAACATTATACTGATTTTGTAAAAGGGAAGAAGTTGATTTAAATATGGAAAAACAATAACTAAAGATTAAATTTACAAGATTGAATGAAATTACTTTGAGCAATTAATTTTGAAATATGAAATAGAGATGTGTACTTGTTTTTTGGTTTACCTTAGTTTTGGTAGTAATTTATAATGATGGAAAGGGGCTCTTCTGCACTATTGAAGTGCCCCCAAAAAACATATAGTGATATGAGGTAGTGACTAGTTTCAGATTGTTACAAAAAGGGAAGTGACTAAAAATGAAATCTGAAAATGACAATCTCTCCTAAAAATGGTCAGACATGTCCAAAAATGGCCATAATGTAGATTCATGTGGTCCAAAATTTCATGAAATCCTTTGTCAATAACAGATGCTTAGAAATATCTATTTGATGAGAAAAATGATGCACATATATATTGAGATCTTCTCTTCTTTGATGTAAGCCTAATTTGGTCTCAATCCCTAGCAATGCATCCAAGGCTAAAGGTAATATGCAAAATCAATGGCTTAAGCCCTATAAGTGGGGGTTTCTCTACATACCACACATGCTAAGAATCTAGGATCATGTAATATGATGCATATGAATGACCAATTGTGGTGAGTGAGAGAAGACTCCACCTTTCCTCCCTATGATAATCAATGATATTATATGGTCTTTCACTAAATGTAATCCTTATTTTGGTATATGTCTACAAGACTTCAATAGATAGAGAGTGGAATAAAAATAAAATGTGCAAGCTCTTTGACAAGTGTGTGATGGATATTAGCTTCATATACCTTGATACTCAATGATAGATGGCTTAGGGCACATTTGAGTGTATAAACACCTTTGAATTCAAATTAGAACACATTCATGCTTAGTCACACCATCGAAAAGCATGAAATTTGATAATCGAGGCACATAAAAGCATGGCATGGTGACACTAAAGACCCAAAAAAACTTGATCGCTTTCATATTATTTTGAAAGAAGTTAAGATCACTTTCATACTATTTTGAAAAAAGGTTGAGATAGAAAACACATGAAATAGAGACAAAAATGAATTGTAGGATAATTGAATAGATCCCAAGGCAAATAAATAATATGTTTGAAGGTGTTCATGATAAAATATGAATGATGAAAGACTTTGAAAGGTCCAATGTGAATGGAAAGTATACTAATAAGATCCTAATGTAAGCAGATGAACCATTATACCAAAGCATGACAAAATCACTATAACTACATGACTTGTATCAGAATTAGGTGTCTACAATACTTCAATTTGATGCTTATCACCATCATGGTAAAGTAAGGATGTCCAATAATAATAGAGTAGTCTTGGGTTATTTATAACTTCATATTTGGGTTCTCCTTAATCTATTGTTGCCATATAACATGATTCTAGTCTAGGTATGTTTTTATATGCTTTGTATTAGATCTAGATTCAAAAATTCCATTTCATCTCTTTATGTAATTTCTTTATTTCCTCTTTCCCTTCATTATTTACCTATAATATGATAGTTTGAGTGAGCTAGTTTTGTGATGCTCAATATTAGTTTCATGTCGACTAATAATGTATGCAAAAGATCATAAGAAAACTAAAAGCAAATTTTAAGAATATTGGATCTGATTTATAATCATGCCTACTAGGATCATACTTATAACAATTGGGTTTTCTACTCTTTTTTTTCAATCATAGTTAGATTTTTGAGAATTGCTTCCAACTTTATTTGATGGTTGTGTCATTCCATGTAAAGTTGGAAGGCTAAGGTTTTGAAAAATAATTTTTAGTCATTTTAATAAAAATTTAAACTCCTATTGTAGCTTGAAAGTAATGATTCCAATAAACCTTTTTGATTTTGTTTGGTAGTTTTTCTCTTGTTGTACAATTCAAAGACCAAGGTCTCAGAAAATTAGCTTTAGATATTTTTGGTGATTTTAGAGCTACTTGTTGTGGAGATTAAACACAATTTTTTTTGATTGATCATTGGATTATTTACATATGGTTAAATTTGATACATGTATGTACATATTATCATTTTATTATTGTTAGTCATAGACAAAAATTCAAAAAATATAAAGGCTTGAGAAAAATGTATATTTAGGCCCTTAATGTTTCCTTCTTTAATTGTGAGTTATTTTAAAATTTGAAAGGAAATATTGATAGGTAATCGGTAATGTAATTGGTAGGTGTAAATCCATATTATGAATGTTTTATAGCATCTTCCCAATATATGCCAAAATGAATGTTTAGGAATAAGGTATAGTGATCCATAAAAAAGTAGGAGCTTTGGGATAAAGTATAGAGATCCATTAAAATTTATCCCTATGTGTGATAAAATGACAGTTTTGGCAGAAAATGAGCTCTTATAAGGTTTAAAGATAATTTCATCTAAGTATCCTATATTTTTCTTCATGTTGATTAGATTAGACTATGACCCTGATCGATTGGTAGATTTATTGATGAATCCTCCAAGGGGGATTTATTCCCCCCAAAAATCATCCTTCAGGAAAATGGTGGTCGGAACAAACAATTTTTTATCTTAAATGGAGACCAATGCCCTAATGAAGGTAACTAGAAAAAAGAAGATTCGAAACCCTGAATTTGGAGGTAGAAGAACATGCATGCAAGCAACTAAATAAAATCCAATTTCCATGCTAGATCCAATGGAAATTAGGAGGAACATAATGGGATTACACAAATGAAGCCTGATCTATAAATTTTTGGGAGCCCAATTGACTTTGGAGGAGTTACATGGTTGGACCAGAAGAAACTAGAAGTTTAATGAAGGATATGATCTAAAAACCTATGCAAAAGGGTACTTCATAGGAATATTTACTAATGAATCAGATAAATATAAAGTTTTTGGAGGAGGATCATACTTCTTTAGAAATGAAGGAATTTTATTGAATCACTAGCACACAACCTTGTATCTTACTGAGGAACTCCCAACCATAACACCAGTTTGGATCCATCTATATGCACTACCATAAGAATTTTGGTCCAAGTATGTATTCTAAACTGTAACTAATATCATTGAAAAACCTGTTGATATTTCAAAACCCTACCATGGGAAGAATATTTATAGCTATGATAAAATTTATGTTGAGTTAGATATCACTCAACGCTTCCCTAAGAACATCACATTGAAAGTATGAGAAATGGAGTGGGTGCAAGATTTGGATTATGAGAACATATCCTTTCGATGTAGAAGTTGTGTCATACTTATCCAAATTTATAAAGGGAGATCTAACGATACACATTTAATCGCATCACAGATCTAAAACATGAAATTAATATGAGCTTAATGTCTAAGTTCAAGTAGAGTTGAGTAAGTAGTTTAATGGCATCATATTTCACACACGTGAAGGTTTTAGGAGCATCTTGATATATGCATGGATTCCCTTATGAAAGAAGATCATATGGTTTATATTTTAGGACATGTGATTGAGCATAACAAAAGTTATTAAGGTTAAAAGTTGGCCTTCTAAGTAGATTTTAGTCATTCCCATACCAAGCTGAATTTACATGAAGTTAAAGACCAAGACCAGATAAGGATTTAATGGTGAGTGGATGTTCATAGAGATGCAGATCAATAATGCATATTGAGTCAAAGAGGTCAAAGTGTCTGATGTTTAAGTAGGTTAAATTCGAGGATACTCTCAAATAGATCAACAAAGCACATTTGTTCCAAATTATCAGGAAGTAGTGAGATGATGACAAGTGATTGATGTTCAATAGTGAGCAAAGGTAAAGATCGAGCTACTTCTAAGAAGATTGATGGTGCATATTTGGTCAAAATTGATAGGGAGTACGAGATGAGGTCAAACTATCAAATGTTTAGAAAAATTAAGATCAAGCTACTCTCAAAGAGATCAATGGTGTGTATTTGATCAAAATATGCTAGGACATGAGATGATGGCAAAGTCTTTGATGTTTAATAATGACCGTTGGCATTTGAATTTAGCAAAGGGAAAAACTAGTCTATAATGTTTGAGCCATAACTTTTGATCTAGGATGAATTCAAAGGTGCAGTAAAAAGAAAAGTTATAGAGGACTTTAAGGTGCATCCAAAAAATCTAGTTAAAATATGTGAATGCTTGTATAGTAAAAGTTTTCAAGCTCTAAATCTGATTGTTTGTTTGACCATGTTCTGCAAGTGACCCAAGAAGGATCTTTTGAGTTGTTCTGACGGTATTTGGATGTTTCATGGAGACTTAGCTATTAGAGGGTATTGTTGGAGGGTGTTCTCATCTATATGGTTTTTGAAGGTTTGACTAATCCATATTCAATATGAATAAATTCTTAAAATTTGTCTGTTTGTTCATTCATGGTGTTACTATGTACAAAATGATATTTGAGAAATTTGTGCTTTAATAGAAGAGTGTTTTGGTAGGATAAATGATCTAAAGATGTCTTAGAGATCATATGGAGTGGACTTATGTAATTAAAAGTGATTATTTGTTCTTAATTTACTCAATGGAGTGCTAAATGGGGGAATAGGTCTCTATGAGACCTATAAGGGCTACTGAGGCCTAATTGAAAGGCTTAGCTTCTTAAGTGTGACCCATAAATGCTATGGATAACTTGTGTGGATAGTATTGAGCTATGTTAGATGTCTTAAGGTGTAAGGTAAGTATTAAGGTTGACTTAGAAGATAATAATCATGAAGGCTCTATAAAAGGTGATGATCTATAGACTTGAAAGAAGGTGTGTGTGTGTGTGTGTGTGTGTGTGTGTGTGTGTGTGTGTGTTAGTTATAGAGTGAAGGAAAGAAGAAAGGGTGTATGCCCAGTGGATGGGTTGTAGAGCAGAGTAGGTTGATGACTATGTATGACCTGTAGGTCATATTTTTTATGTCAAGAATAGTGCTCTTGTAGGTTGGAAGTTTGGTGAGAGAAGTGAATAGAAGAATGATTTGCAGGTCTGAGTGAGTATATGAGGGTAGTTTGAGTGAAGAGGAAGAGAGATTGTGGCATGCCTATGTGAGAGGCTTGTATTAGATAGAGAGGGTGTTTTGTAGAGGTTAGAAAATTAGAGGTCCATCATCAGGTATTGAAGGCATCAGTTCAAAGGTGGAGATGTTCATATCATAGGTGTTGGGAGGGTTCTCAACATCTAGGTCAAAAATAATTGACCATACTTAAGGGCAGGTGCTCCTTGTGAAATAGGAGTCTCACTAAATTTAGGTCAGAAGGACTTAACCATCCTAGGGCTAGGTGCTCCTTGTGAAATAGGTGTTTCACTAAATTCTGGTCAAAAGGACTTGATCATCCTAGGGGCAGGTACTCTTTATGGAACATGTGTTTCACTAAAGTCTCATGTTTGCATACTTCTTATAGGACAAATAGTCCATGTGTCTATAGGATTGAGAGTGGGTTTTATTCCCCAAGAGGGATTCCCACGTAGATTTTATGTTGTGTGTGTGATCTTGCATTATCTATTGTTCATTGCTATAAACATCTTGAATGCTTCATGAATGGTTGTATTGAATGCTTAAGGGTTTGAAAATTGAATTGGATTGTTTACCACCACTAATTCACCTCCGCTCTTAGTGGTTTGTACCTCTAACACAAGAAACATAAACCAACAAAAGGCTCAAAGTACAAATAAAATTGGATAAGTCAGGATGAGGAAGATGAGTCAAATTTATAAATGGAAGAGGTCAACATGGGAGTCATGCAAAGTATAAATTTAAATTCTAAAGGAAATTTCAAAAAGAGATATAGATGATGACCCAATAAAAAGAAAACAAGACTTGATGAATCAATATAATCCATTGGAGTAGGGACACAAATCCAAGTAGATACCCTCTTGGTGAGCACCAAGTGAAATGAACTTCCATAATGAAGATAGTCTCTTAGAATATCATGGGTCTCAATGCCCCTTGTAAAAAGAGAATATTGAAGCAACTGATTATTCAGTATAACCCAAATGTAATTATCTACAAGAAACAAAGTTGAAACATTGGTCAGTGGGAAATAGGATTGAAAAATAGGTTAGTCCATTCATTAGTGAATAAAACCAAGAACAAACATATTAAGCTTACTCCCTCAGTTAGGTAAAGGTTAATGAAGTAAAGAGTAAACAAAAGAGCATAAACTATGACAAGCTATACCTTTTTCATGAACTCCCTTTCAAGGCCAGTCCATAAGCGTGATTATGCCCAGATATGAAACTCAAGATATTTAGTAGTGTTGTTAAATGAAGACCACTAACATCTCCTCATGTACCATTTAGATTGGTTTGTGAATGAAAATGAAAGAAATGGTTGAAGCTTTGAAAGAAATTATGCATTATATCTTCACGCTAGAAAACTTATCATTGGTCTATGGTGGCCCTTGTATTTATAGGCTTGACAAAGTGATAAGGACCATCCATCTCAAGATCATAATCCATGGCCCAAGATGAGTCAAATTTGGTGGACCAAAGGCATTCAATTTTGGAATTAATATTATAATTAATAGGCATGGCTTTCCAAATTCATATATTTGTTGCATTTATGTTGATATGTTGGATTCATGACTTTTGTGACCAATGATGTCATTTTGATGTCACTTTTAGATATCTTGTTGAATTTATGAATTTCTAAAATTAGATATTCATCCAATTGCCATGGACTTTTCACTTAATCTTTTAATTAGATTTGCTTAGTTAAGTAATCTTGATTAGTTTTTTTATGTAATTCTTAGAATTTAATAAATTTCTATGCAAAAATGATAAAAAATGTCAATTTGCTAGATCGTGATTTGATTAGAGATGAATCTGAGAAAGGTGAAAATTATGTACAATAGATTTTCCTAATTAGGGATGCCCCAATATAATTTAAAAGAAGCATGCCAAGTACGTAGAAGAATTTAGGTATTTTGGTGGTTTTTTCTCCAATTTATGCATTATTATAGAAAGTCATTCTAACTTATAATTTCAACACGATAGTGGTGAGAATTGGATGTCTACATTTTACCCATGTTTAAAAGGGTGTGGAAAGAATTCAAGCAAATAATAACTTTTCAAACAATAAAAATGTTACTTAAACTGATCACAATTAAAATAAATAACTTCTCACCTACTTTCATTGATTTTAATTGATTTACAAAAAAATAGGTTCATGAAAATGCCCCAAATAATGCTTAGGAGGCCCAAGATGCCCCCTCAAGGGTGGGTTGGGAAAAACAAACAAACTAATGGGCCCTCAAATAGAATAAAATAACATGATATTTAGCAATATAGGTTAAAAAATGGAGCAATTAGAAGAAAACAGGATGAAAAATGGATCAACGAGGCAAAAATAAGCCTCTCGAGAAGAAAAATGGAGCATAATAGGGTGGAAGGGTGAAAATTTCAAAATTTAGGCTATAAAATCATCCTTGGGGGGTAAAAATAATTTATTTTTACTCTCCCTTATTATAAATTGAGAGCTCTAGTTTCTATGTGTGAGAAAAGCATAAAAGATGACTAATATCCCATATCACAAGCACCTTGGAGAGTGTGCAAGAGAGTATCAACGACTAGCAAGCAATGGGGCATGGGTAAGTGCAATTTGCATTTATCAATTTTGTCATTTATTGCATTTGATGCTCATAAGAAGAAGTTGAAATGCTAAACTCACCATTTTCAAAAATGTGAAAATGGTGAAATTGCCCTTAAAAATGACAAGGTAAATGGTTAAATGGTGAACCCATGGCCAATTTGGTAATCTCGCCAAAATGAGTGGAAATCACCAAATCGGTGATATCATCGATTTGGGTAGTGTTCATAAAAAATAGTAGAAATACCAATTAAATGGTGCAAACACTAGTTAAATAGCAGAAATGCATGGTCAATGGACTAGATAGGTAAAAGGCAAACTCATCTGTAATAGTGAGGTCATCTTACTGATCGATGGGATTGATCTACATAATGATGAGATTGTAGAATAATGAGAGAAGTGACAAGAACACCCTATGAAATGATAAGAATGCCTTGCTAAATGACAGGGTCACCAGGAAAAATGATGAGATCACCATAAATGGAAAAGGTCATAGAAGAAAAGACCAAATCATGATAGAAGAATAAAATGCTAAGGCCAAAATTAGAAGAAAATAGTAAAATGATCAGCTAGGAGAAAATAGATGAGTGATTGCCTTGATTTTATTTTTATTGGTGATATGTAGGAGCGAGTAGCGATCATGATGGTGTGAAAATGATGTTCTCAAGAATTATGTTCTCTTAGGATGATGACAAGGGACCTGCTAGCTTTCCTAGAGATAGTTGACTTACTTCACATAGCTTGAATGCCTATTATTTGAGCTGATAGGGCATATTTGTCAGTACAAGCTGAGAATTGGTACTCTGAGACTTCAAATTTCCACTTACCCACAATCAAGGCCACAATGACACTTGAGGATGTATAGAGGATCCTATGATTGCCCATTCAAGGTCATAAGATCTATTAGATGATAAAGGGCCGATGAGTTGTGCTCAAGGACCTGTTAGGGGTGAGAGATGTTTTGATTGAGGAGGGGTCCATAAACATTGACTCCTTAGAGGACTTGGCATTTCCCCCAAATAATATTCCCAGAGTGACATAAGCATCAGTGTCGAGTGAGGTAGTGATTCAAATGGCTCTTGTCACCAACCTCCTATTGCATGATAAAAGTGTACAATACTTTCATATTAGCCTCATAAGAGTTATTTGGGACATGTTTTATTCTTTCACTTGATTTACTTAGGGCCTTATGGTACTAACACAATTGTATTGAGATTTACACCTAATTACCTATTAAAGGGGTTAGAGTATTGAGAACATCACTCTGTTATAGGTTTGGGCCTAGGAGCATATCATAATAGACCAACCAATCAGCCATCGAATGTAAAAAGGCACATAAGACCCACTTATGTGTGGTTGGTATCATATGATATCTAGTTTCTAAGGTCATAGAGGAGACTTATACTTTTACCAATGAACCCTAGATGAGATGGTAGATGGTGAATTCATCTGATGATCATTTATGACTATTCAGTTTGGCTAGGTAGAAGATGGTTTTGTGAACAAGTATATATTGACACCATATTACATCATAGGTCAGCATAATTTCATTATGGAGAGGTATAAGTGATGGAGTATAGTCTCATTTTGGCCTCTAGTAGGTTATGCTGGAGTGACCCCATATTTTTTGTACATATGACTCAAGAAAAAATATAGTGGGGGCCACCCATGTTGAGATCCCAAGAGATCACTTCCTTTGAGATTGCATAGCCTATAAAGTAGGCCTATGTAGGTAATGTTATAGATGTAGTCATGACATATACCTATGTGGCATGGTGGGTAAGCTTCAGGCCCATTCGATTGACTAGAACCTAGACCCAACAACCTGGACAACATAGGAGAAGGGTGAGATAGAGGTAGGCCCTAACACAAAGAAAAATATAGGGATAAGGACAAACTCCCACATAATAGGTGATACCTTAGGACATCCCACTTTAGGTTGTTTAGGTTTTTATACAGTGGCCTATGCAATAAGTTGTTGAGATCCTAGTGTAACATGTGACATAACATATTGTACAAGTTTTAGGTGCTCAGTTTTCTCTCTTGGTTATATACTTAGGCTCAGAGATTGAGGATATTCATGAAGGAGATGGAGATGGGGGACAAGGTCCTTCATTAGACATAGATATGGCCAAGGCTATAGGTAGTAACTCAAGGCAAAGTAAAGGCATAGGTACATGAGAGGCAAGATCCTCTAGGCATGACACATGTATAGGTATAGGGGAGGATAAGAACTTAGTTACTACTAGGATAGTAGATAATCAAGCCCTGATAGATAGGATACAATAGGAGGTCACAATGAGATTAGCAAAGATAGTTGGCTTAGAGTAAGATGTAGTTGGGCTATGGGATGAGTTGATGATAACCTAGGGAAATACCCCTAGACTACAAGACATCAATATTACATGAGATATAAAGACTATGGAATTTAAAGGGTAGGTTGCCTAGATGACAACCATCCAAGGGCAACTTATATTATGGGATGTTGAACTAGTTATAGTTGTTAGTGAGTGAGATAGAGCTCGCATAGACTAGGACATGGTAGAGAGTGATGTTTAGATGCTTTATGAGGAACAACTTAGGCATAAGATATTTTTTTAGATCAAGGGCTGGTTAAATCACTAGTTAATGTTATCTAGGCCAAGGATGATGCCCTACAGGTGAAGGAAAACACCCTATGGGTGAAGGATGAGATCACCTACTATTGTAGCTTATATGAGTTAGTCATCCCAATAGGGAACAAGTCTCCTTCCTATAGGGAGTACACATAGAGTTAGAGGACCAACCAAACCTCTAAATCATGGCATACTATAACATCTGAGCAATCAATGGCACATCTAACACAACATCAAGGAGTGATTGGTCCACTACCACCACGCCCACCAGATCCAGGCATAGGCCAAAATTTTTATCAGAGTCTCCTTAGGAATGGAGTGAAATATCCTAAATTAGGGATTTTTTATAAATTTTGATTTTTATGTAAAACCCTAGGTAAATAATTAATTCTAATTTTTATCTCCAGCAAACTCTAGTTACCAAATGTTCCCAAAATTAACACAAATTATGCTAAGCTCAAAGCAACAAGTAACTACTTTAAACAAGTGATTTATCCCTAAAAAAAGGGGAATAAATCCTCAAACTCTAGATGCGTCCATGATAGAATATTTAATGGAAATTTACAACTGATCTATCAAGTGAAACACTTATAAATTTGTATAAATATTACTAAATTAATAAGTAGAATTTATTATGAAAATTTGAGTGTATTTGGAGCCACAAAGCCCTTCAATCCAAATCACCAAAGCTAGAAAAAATATAAAAATTATTTTTAGAATATTAAAGGTAATAATGACCCTCAAAATAAGGTTAAAACCTTTCCAAATCAAGTCTCCACAATAAATAAATATTAGAATAAAATAAAAATATGGTGTTGACTTGAAATAAGTCCCAAAAGCCTACAAATGAGCTCCACAACCAAGTCACCCTAGCTAGAAATAGTCAATTCCAACAATAAATTCCATGCAACCCTTTAATGAGGGGTCTTCAACCTATCCAAGTAGCTCCTAAGGCTCCTAACCCCAATCACCCCATCCAAATGTGATATTTTGTCTTTTCTAAATATTATGCTCAAATGCAACCTTAAAATGAAGCTACCTTAGATGAGAAATGAGGGTTTACATCCCCACTCTTTCTTTGCTTGAAGGTTTTCATATTCAAAGCAATGGCTCAAGGATTTTTATGCTTAATAACCAATATTTTGAATATCAAACATAACATTCCTCCAAATGAAACCTTCCTCTCTTTTTATATAACTTCCCCCAAGGAGCATGCCCAAAAGGATGGGAAACATGTTTTCAAATCATAAGGAAGATTTCATATGCCCATGACCCTTAAAGGGCCATGTTGACCCTTTTTTGCATGACCAATTTGTGTTTTGCTTTTGGCTCTTTTTCATTTCTCCCTTGCTCATTTTCTATGTTTGGTCTCTTACCTTGTTACTTGTCTTTTCCCTTTATCCTCTCCTAGTTCTGGCTCTTCTCCCTTGTTATTTGTTCTTTCCGTTTGCCTTGTTTGCCTTAGCCTGTCATGCTTTATTTTCCCCAAATTTCCCTTTAGAAGGTTTCTGAAGGTCCTTTCTTGCCTTGCTTTTCTTCCCAAGTGTCCCTTCAAACTTTTTCGAAGGGTACTTTTCTTCTAAGTGACCCTTCAAAAATGTTCTGAAGGGCACTTTTTAGCCCAAGTATCCCTTCAAAAATTTTTGAAGGGCACTTTTCTTACAAGTGACCCTTCAAAAAAGTTTTGAAGGGTAATTTTCTCCCCAAGTGTCCCTTCAAAATTTTCTAAAGGGCACGTTGTCTTCCAAGTGACCCTTCAAAAAAGTTTGGAAAGGCACTTTTCTGCCCAATTGTCCCTTTGGACTTTTTCGAAGGGCACTTTGTCTTTGGAAATGCCCTTCAAAAAAGTTTTGAAGGGCCATTTCCCTTGGAAATGCCCTTCAGAATTTTCTGAAGGGACCTTTGCCTTCCCCAAGTGTCCTTCAGGAAAATTTCTCAAAGGAACTAGTCATTGCCTTTCGAGCAAAATCCTTGAAATAATTCCTTCAAATAAATTATTTAAAGGAATTACTTCAAGAAAATTTCTTGAAATAATAAACCCAACCCAATGGATCCCCATGATGTGCCACAGGACATAAAGTTTAATACAACCCACTAACTGTTGGGGTGCAAAGATGACATGCCACATGACATCAAATTTAGGGTGGCCAACTAGCTATTGGGATTCAAAGATATGACATGTCGCAGGATGTCAAATTCAAGGTGGCCAACTAGTCATTGTGGTACAACTTGGTGATGTGCTGCAGGTCATCAAATTCATGCCTAAAAGTCTTCAAATAAGAAGTAAAGTCACTTGGAAAACTTGAATGACTCTATAGTGCAAGTCAGGTTTCCCAACAAGCTTTGCTTATGACTTTTATAAGTAGAAGCAATTGAAGAACCTGAAGGAGTAAGTAAGAAGTAAAGTCACTTGGAAAACCTAAATGATTATGTCATGCAAATTGAGTTTCCCAACAAGCTTTGCTTATGAATTTTATAAGTAGAAGCAATCAAAGAACCTAAAAGGACAAAGATAGTGCAAATTGGGTTTCCTAACATGCTTGACTTATAGGTTTATAAGTAAATCAACTCAGAAGTCCTGAATGGGTCTTTTATACAAAATGTAAGAGTTTCAAGAGGAAACTAAGGTTTGTCATAGTGATCCAAGCCATTTATTATGAGGGTCATCTCACCATTGATTTTACAGTAATCTTGGTCATTTTGAGAGGGTGAATCAAAGAGAAGGACAAACTCCAATTGAATGAGAGAATAACTAGAATCAATTTCACTAGGATGGTGGCTGTAAACCAATTTTGAGGATTATATTTTGGCATCCAAGAGATCTCTCTTCTCTCCCTCTTTTGCTATAAATAGGACCCATGGGCTCTTGTTTTATCATCCACAGATAGTATGGCAAAGCCCTGCTGAAATGCTTTGCCATTTTCTTGCCTTTGAGCAAAGAAGCATAAGTCTATTTTCTTTCTAAGTTCTAGAAATTTTATTGGGTATGCAAGAGACACAGAGTGACAAAAAGTGATGTTTTATCCTTATATTCTCTATCCTTCATGATTTTGAGCTAAGAGTTGATCCAACCAGTCATGTAGAGTGCATTCTAGCTGTATGAGATTTTGCACATGTGTAACCCTTTTCTAGACTATACAGGTTATCTTTTCTAGTTATTTACCTTGTGTGATCTCATTCATTTTATCTCGACATTGAAATACTTATGTTGGAATCTTATAGATCTTGAGATATATACTATATTCTATTGTATTATTTATAAGTATAGGGCATACATGTGGATACTAATTCTTAGTGTATCACCATTTTAGACTAGGATTTTCATTTATACAAACTTTTGACTCTTTTCACTCATACAAACTAGTTCAACAATTTTATTACATAAAAAGATAATACAGGGAGCTAGCCCTTTCAACCTAGAGGTTCATTTCCACTTACAAGCACACCTACAAGCCTAAAAATGTCCCAACATTGTCCAAATCTGGAGGAGGCCTGAACAACCCTCTTTTAGGGTGCAAGATTTGGAGACAATAATGCTGGCACACCTGGTGGGACCCAAATTATTTCTTAGTCAAGGTGAATGTTGGTCTTTATAGGCCTAAAGTAGTATAAATACCCCTAACCCAACATTTAGCGACTCTAAAAGGGTGTGAATCCCTGGTTCTAGACCAAGTTTTATACATTATCCTACATGGTCCTCATAAGGTCCTTAAGATTTTCTAACTAAGCCCCTTCAATTGAAGCTTTTCTTGAATAACAACACCCTAAACCACTTGTATCCCTATTAAATCCTTAGCAAGGAGGTTTTGGGGAAGAAGCAAAAAGAGGTCGAAGAAGTTCAAGGAGAGGAAGAAGTTGAAGAAGAAGAAGAAATAGAGGATCATAAGGGAAGAAGAGAAATGGGGGAAAGGGGAGAGATAGATAGATTTCAACCCTTCCCTACTTTCAATACCCAAAACCTAATAGAGATTCCTACATATGACCCCATCCCTCCAAATATTACCAAAAATCTTCCTAGTTTCAATGGAGAGGGTCATATTACCCCATCTGAACATATTAGAGACATATATAACTTTTGTAATTTCCATAATGTTACTAGGGCCAACATAGCCATTAGGCTACTTGCTATGTCTTTAAAAGGCAAAGCACTGGTATATAATGTTGGAGGGGGGCTACATTACAAGTTGGGATGGTTTTGAAGACCTATTAGTGACAAGATCTGAAAATAAGAGTGATCATGCTTCCCTAATACATCGGCTAAATATAATAAGAAGATGTCTAAATGAATCCATAGGAGATTACAATGAGAGATTTCAAAGAACATGGCATAGGCTACCACCAATCATGAGACCTCCTCCTAGCTTTGTGTTCCCAACATACCTCAAAGGGATTGGTATTGATGTTACTGTTATGTTGTAGTCAATGGGAGGATTCACTCTTCCAAGTGCATATGAGCTAGCAATTGAGGCTAAGAATAGCTTGATTCAGAATGAAAAACTCCCTCCAAGAGTTTCCATGCCTTTGTTTTCCCATAATTCTATTAAAGCTCCAAGCATGTCACATGTTCCTATTACCAATGTGAAGCCAAGAGCCTTTCCCAAGAAGGTGGATAACATTGTGGACAAAGATGAAGAAATTAGATCATTGAGAGCTTAGCTCAAGCAAGCTCAATATCAGGCAAGTGCTCCTCCTAATGCACAATACTATCCTCAACAAGGATATAGAGCTCCATTTCAATACAATTATCAAGGGAGAGGACAAAATAAAAGAAGTTATAACAAGCAACCTAATGCATATAACCCAAATTCTACTCCTCCCATAAAGTTTGTTGTTCTTGGTCATGCAAATCTAGGGTACGGAGAAGATCATGTAGACCAATTGGGGTAGCCTCAAGTTCAGTTTATAGATGATGATATAGGAACTAGCTATGCTTTGACTTCACAAGAAGAAGCTACTCCTTACATGATAGTAAAAGCATGTCCTAGCTAAAGGGATAGTCCTGGAGAAGGTACCAGCCTAAGTGTCAGGATGATGAATTTTCAAGTAAAAGATGATTTTATGTTGACTCAAGGCATGTCAATTAAAGCCAATACAAGGGATGAGAAGAGAGCATTAAGAGAAGCCCAGGAGCCATGAATAATTCTAAGTGATGCTTCTCTAAAGCCACAAAGTGCCAATCAAAGTGTTGTGCCTTCTACAAGCCATGTTCCTCAACAAAATCAGAATGTAAATACAACTGCCAAGATTGAAACACAATAGGAAACTAATCCTTTATTACCATAAAAAATGTAGGAGAATGTGAATACTCCATCTCTAAATATTGTGGACTCATTAAAGAACACTAAGACAAGCATATCCATTTTGGAGGTTCTACATATACCTGGTCAAAAAGAGCTTTTACAAGCACAGTTAGTAAGCATGTAGGTGGCTCTTCAATATTCAAAGCATCATAGTATGGCTCTCACAAATTATCCAAATCATCTTTTGGATCCTTCCATTGAAGCTGAAAAGCCTCCACCCTTATACCTCACACTCATTGTGGGAGATAAGTTATTCCACAATTATATTGTGGATAGTGGAGCAAACACTACTGTTATGCCTAAAGTGGTGGCTGATAAGTTGGGTTTGAACTATGAGCCACATATTAAAGCCATGTTGCATCTGGATGGAACTCCAACCAAGATGGTAGGATTGGTCAAAGGTTTGAAAGTGTTTTATGGCTGCCCAAGCTTTCCTATCATGTAAGATATTGTGGTGGTGGACCTTCCAGCACACTTTGCTATATGCTTGTGTAAGGACTTTATGACCAAGATAAGAGGACACCTTTCTATTTATTGGTCCTTTATAGCTTTCAAGAAAAGATATGGAACCAAGGTAACCTTAAGGACTCAATATTTGGTAAGGTTCCACATCAAGCCATACTTAGAGACAATGACAAATCAAAACTGTATAATCAACAAAGAGGAAGAAATAGTCCTGAATAGTGAAACATCTTCTCCTCTTGAAGGTATTTTATACCTCTATCTTGATAAGTACATACTGGAACACATGGCCTTTATCCTTACACTTTCATTGAGGAAATTGGTTTTAAGAGTTTATTTCATGCATGAGGAGAATGTCCCAATTCCTTCATTTACCAATGAAGATCATGAGCTTGATGGGGTGTGAAAAATGTTCTTTGATGGTTCAAGGAATAAAGTAGGTGAAGGTGCTCTTTTGGTTTCCCCATAAAATAATTTTTACTACTCTTCTTATAGGTTTCACTTCAACTACACTTGCAATGTGGCAGAATATGAAGGCTTAGTTCATGGTCTCCAATGGGAAAAGAAGAGAGGAATCAAGCTTTTGAAAGTCTATGGAGATAGTGAGCTGGTCATTCATCAAGTGATAAGTCAAGATACAATAAAGAACCCCTTGTTCAATTCATACAAGCATAGGGTATGGGATCTACTTGAGGATTTTGATGCCTTCAACATCTAGCCCATACCAAGAGACTTGAACAAGCACATTGATAGATTGGCTACAATAAGAGCACGTTTTGATTTAGTTGCTAACATTGAATAAGAGAAAGATCAATCCCATATCAAAATCATTTTGAGACCTTCCATTCTGGATAATGAAGTGTCATGGCAAGAATTTGAAAGTGATGAACACATTACACACTTCTTGCAAAACGAGGTAGGCTTCTCTTCAAGAAATTAAAAGAAGTTGATGATCATTGTGAAGAGCAAATTATACAACTGAATAAAAATAAAATACCCAAGGGGATGATTACCTTGGAAAGTGTCTTCAATGAGGATGATCAAAATAAAAACCAAAGAATGAGCATGTCAAAAAAAGAAGAGAACTATGAGAGAGTTCTGATTTTCAAGGACAAACTTTTGAAGATTGGCAAGGCTTGTTCTCAGCTGGAAAAACAAGATTTTATTGCATTATGCAAAGAGTTTCATGACATCTTTGCCTGTGAATACAAGGACTTGAAGGTATTTGACCCAAGTCTAGATCATCACATCATTGAGTTGGAACATGGAGCTAAATCGGTAAGACAAAATCAAAGGCCTATCAACCCTAAGGTAGAAGAACTCATGAAGAAAGAGCTGACCAAATTGATTGAGTCTATGATTATCTTTCCTATCAAACACTCACTTAGGTAGCCAACCTTGTGCCAGTTTAAAATAATAATGGAGAAATCAGACTTTATGTGGATTTTTGTGATCTAAACAAAGTGTCTCTCAAGGATCATTACCCACTCCCTTGCATGGAACAAATTTTGTAAGTTGTTTTAGGTTCTCAATGTTTCTCTCTTCTTGATAGTTATTCAAGGTATAATAAAATATTGGTAAATGAAGGGAATTAATTCAAGATAGCCTTCACCATCAAGTGGGGGACCTTTGCCTACAAGAAGATGCCATTTGGTTTATCCAATGCTGGAGCTACATTTCAAAGGGCAATGGACATGGCTTTCAAAGGTTTGATCAATAAATTTTTGCTTGTTTACCTTGATGATATAACCATTTTTTCAAAGGCTACTCCTGATCATATGGGACATCTAAGGTAAGTGTTTGAGAAGTGTAGAGAGTACAACATATCCCTCAATCCAAAGAAGTGCATCTTCATTGTCCATGAAGGTAAGATTTTGGGTCATGTTGTTTCAAAAGAAGGCTTATCTATTGACCCTGAAAGGATTGAATCTATTCTAGGCTTGTCTTTGCCTCAACACAAGAAAGGGTTGTAAAGTTTCTTTGAAAAAAATAAACTTTGTAAGGAGGTTTATCCCAAACTTTACAACTGTGGCAAAGCCTATCACAACCATGCTAAAAAAGAACAAAGTTTTTACTTGGAAAAAAGAAGGTAAAGGCAGTGTTGACACAATAAAGTAAGCAATTACAACATATCCCACTCTCTTACATCTAGATTTATCTAAGGATTTCATTTTTTATACTTTTTTAAACCTTGACACAATCTCAGCCATGCTTATGCAAAAGAATGATAAAGATGTTGAGCAACCAATTGCTTTCTTCAGCCAAGGCTTAGAAGACTACAGAGTGAGATATTATTTTGTTGAGAAGTAAGTTTTAACCATCATTAGAGGCTTGAAATTTTTTTGGCATATTATTTCCAATAATAAGATCTATGTCATGGTCTCCCATCCTAGCACCAAGGAGTTTCTCCTAAGCAGGGATCTCAATGAGAAGAGAGCTGGATGGATCATGAAGGTGATGGAATATGACATCAACATTAAGGTAGCCATTCTAATAAGAGGAAGAGGTTTATGTGAGCACTTAGCATCCAAATTTCAAGAGCCAAAAGAGCAAGCCTTGGTGAATCAAGTTCAAGACCAACCAACTGATAAAATGTAGAATCAAAGTTGGACACAAGACATCATTGGTTTTCTTCAAAATGATGAGTGTCCCAATGACTTGAACCAATCTCAAAGAAGGTATTTTAGGATGCAAGATATTCTTTATTGTCTTGTGAATGGCATTCTCTTTAATAATGATGTGAACAATGTGTTGCTAAGATGCACTAACAATGAGAAATTTTATATGCTACTAGAAAAGTTCCATAATTGTGCAGATGGTGGTCACTTCTCTCCTAGAACAACATCTACAAAAATAATGAGAGCTGGTTACTATTGGCCTAGTATTTTTAAGGACTATTATCATTGGTCCAAGATTTGTCCTCAATATGCTTTCTTTGTTGGCAAACAAGAGCTTGATACCCTTCCTTTGAATCCTATCCAAGTAGACCAACCTTTCATGGAATAGGGCCTTGAATTCATTGGCATGATCAACCCTCCATCAAGTGTTGGACACAAATGGATAATGATTTCTAAAAACTACTTCACAAGATGGGTAGAGGCTATTTCTTTAAAGGAAGCAAATGAAAATGCCATATTGGAGTTCTATGATAGCATTATAATAAGGTTTGAAGCTCCTCATTTCATCATCTTAGATAATGCACTTGCTTTCATAAGTGCTAAATTTTTTGATTGGGCAGCAAAGAGTAGAGTTAATTTGAGTACCTCATCTAACTACTACCCTCAAGGTAATGGATTAGCTAAGTCTACCAATAAGAACCTCATCAAGATCATCAAGAGGATGTTGGAAACTAATCAAAGAACATGGCATAGCAAGCTAAAGATAGCCTTATGGGTAGACATAATCACTCCCAATAAGTAAATTGGTAATTATCCCTTTGTACTTGTCTATGGGAGAGAAGCTAGGCTATCTATATCACAAGAGCTCCGTACATTGGAATTTGCACAATAGCTGGAATTACTTGAAAACACTCCCATGTAGGTTAGATTGATAGAATTAATGCAACTATAAGAGGTAAGAGATGCTGCACACAAAGATTTGGAACACCATCAAGTTCTCATGAAGAAATAATTTGACAAAAGGGCAAGGGTAAGAGTGTTCAAAGAAGGTGACTTGGTCTTAAAATGGGATGAAGATAGAGAAAAACCAAGAAAACATACAAAGTTTTATACTTTTTGGAGTGGTCTTTACACTATCAGTAAGTGCAGGCAAAGAAATTCCTTTCATTTTTCTAAAGTTTATGGAGAAGATCTACCTATTATAGTGAATGGAATCCATTTGAATCCTTGATTTTGACCCTTGCTAGCCATGTCTTGTATATACCTTGTTTTGGTGTGTTTCCTTTGTTATGTTTGTTCTCCCTAAGTTCTTTGGAGCATAGTGTTTCCCTTTTGGGTGTTTTCTTTCTTTTTATTGGTTGTCTGTGTGTCTGACTTGTGTGTTTAGCCATGGCTTGTTCTTTCAACTCTTATTTGCCTTGCATGACTCCATGCCCAATAGAAGGATTTAGGTGACTAGTCTTATGACATAACATGCATGTCTCCCCTAGAAATTTCCAGAATGTTAACCATTTTTTTCATGACCAATTTGTGTTTTCCCTTTGGCTCTTTTCATTTCTCCCTTGCTCATTTTTTGTGTCTGGTCTCTTTCCTTATTACTTGTCTTTTCCCTTTAGCCTCTCTTGGTTCGAGCTCTTCTCCCTTGTTCTTTTTTCTTTCCCTTTGCCTTGTTTGCCTTAGCCTGTCATGCTTTGTTTTGCCCTGAAGTGCCTGATGGAAGGTTTTTGAAGGGCCTTTCTTGTTTTGATTTTCTTCCCAAGTGTCCCTTCAAACTTTTTCAAAGGGCACTTTTCTTCCAAGTGACCTTTCACAAAAGTTCTGAAGGGCACTTTTTAGCCCAAGTGTCCCTTCAGACTTTTATAAAGGGCACTTTTCTTCCAAGTGACCCTTCAGAAAAGTTTTGAAGGGCACTTTTCTCCCCAAGTGTCCCTTTGGAATTTTTTGAAGGGTAATTTATCTTCCAATTGACAAAAAATTTTTCGAAGGGCACTTTTCTACCCAAGTGTCCCTTCAAACTTTTTTGAAAGGCACTTTATTGTCCAAGTGACCCTTTGAAAAAATTTTGAAGGGCACTTTTCTTCCCATGTGTCCCTTTAGAACTTTTTCAAAGGGTAATTTATCTTTGGAAATGCCCTTCAAATTTTTTTTAAGGGACCTTATGCCTTCCCCAAGTGTCCTTAAATTTTTTTTCAAAGGACACTTTCCCAAGTGTCCTTTGGGAAAAGTTCCCGAAGGAACTAACCATTGCCTTTCAGGCAAAATTCATAAAAAAATTCCTTCAAACAAAATATCTAAAGGAATTACTTTGAGAAAATTACCCAAAACAATAAACTTGACCCAATAGATCCCCAAGACATGCCGTAGGACATCAAGTTTAATATAACCCATTAGCCATTAAGGTACAAAGACAACATGCCACAGGATGTCAAATTCAAGGTGGCTAACTAGCCATTGGGATTCAAATATATGATTTGCTACAGGACATTAAATTTAGGGTGGCCAACTAGCCATTGGGGTGTAACTTGGTGATGTATCGTAGGATGTCAAATTTATGTGTAAAAGTCTTCAAATAAGAAGTAAAGTCATTTAGAAAACCCTAATGACTTTGTAGTGCAAATTGGGTTTCCCAACAAGCTTTGCTTATGACTTTTATAAGTAGAAGCAATCAAAGAACACGAAGGAGTAAGTTAGAAGTAAAGTCACTTGGAAAACTTAAATGAATCTACAGTGCAAATTGGGTTTCCCAACAAGCTTTGCTTATGAATTTTATAAGTAGAAGCAATCAAATAACCTGAAAGAGCAAATATAGTGCAAATTAGGTTTCCCAACATGCTTAACTTATAAGTTTATAAGTAAATCCATTTGGAAGGCTTGAATGGGTCTATAGTGCAAAGTTTAGGAGCTTTCAGGAGGAATCTAAGGTTCACAGTAGTGATCCAAGCCATTTCTTATGGAGGATCATCTCACCATTTATTTTGTAGTAATCTTGGTCATTTCAAGAGGGTGAATCAAAGAGAAGGACAAACTCCAACTGAATGAGAGAATGATTGGAATCAATTTCACCAGGATGGTGACTGTAAACTATTTTGGAGGCTTCTATTTTGGTGCCCAAGAGCTCTCTCTTCTCTCCCTCTTTTGCTATAAATAAGAACCTTGGGATCTTATTTTATCATCCACAAATAATACAACAAAGCCCTGCTAGAATGTTTTTCCATTTTCTTGCCTTTGAGCAAAGAAGCATAAGTCTATTTTATTTTTAAGTTCTAGACATTTTCCTAGGCATGAAAGAGACACAAAGTGATAACAAGTGAAGTTTTATCCTTCATGATTTTGAGTAAAGAGTTGATCCAATAGGTCATGTAGAGTACATTCTAGTTGTATGAGATTATGCACATGTGCAACCCTTTTCTAGACTATATAGGTTGTCTTTTCTAGTTATTTACCTTGTGTGATCTCATTCATTTTATCTCTACATTGAAATACTTATGTTGGAATCTTATAGAGCTTGAGCTATAGACTATATTCTATTGTATTGTGAATAAGTATATGGTATACATGTGGATACTAATTCTTGGTTTATCACC
This sequence comes from Torreya grandis, assembly GCA_037957365.1. Lineage (NCBI taxonomy): Eukaryota > Viridiplantae > Streptophyta > Pinopsida > Cupressales > Taxaceae > Torreya > Torreya grandis. Next base: position 1,140,094 of record JARHVA010000313.1, on the reverse strand, counting down.
ATTTTAGACAAGGCTTTTTATTTATGCAAACTTTTGACTCTTTTCACTCATACAAATTGGTTCAACATTTTTATTGCATAGAAAGCTAATACAAGGAGCTATCCCTTTTAACCTAGAGGTTCATTTCCACTTATAGGCACACCCACAAGCCTAAAAATATCCCAACATTGCCCAAATCTGAAGGAGGCCTGGACAACCCTCTTTTAGGGTACAAGATTTGGAGACAACAGGGCCCAACTTAAGTGATTCTTATAACATAAAGTACCTTTTATGTATTTCATTCAAAATCACTTATTTCTCTTTCCCTTCTTTCTTTTGCCTAAGCCCCCAAAAAATGGGTTTTAAGGCTAAGGGTCTTCAATGATGTCCCTAGCAAAAGAGGGACATGACAATCCTCCCTACCCAAAATTGCTTATCCTCAAGCAATTGAAGTACTCATAGGGATATTCCCACCATAGATTTTGTACACAATTCAAACCTTGGTCCATCCCATGTGGGAGAACCCTCTTGGTGAAGCCTCCTACTATTGTAAATGAGGATTATTTATTGTTTATGCAAGTTGGAATTACAAAAACAATAACACCATATCCTTTTTCCTCTTTCCATTGAGACCATGTACTTCAAAAATGCTAATAAAATGATGAAATAATGAAATTTTTAGAATTAGTATTACCAAAGTGGCTAGAAAAATTCATTCCATCCACGTGATATTCAAATATGTAGGCCTTGATTACCCTTATATCAACACCTGCACAAGAATCAAACACAACAGTTAAAAATAAAGTTCTCCATTATGTTTTGTGGTGTCTTGTTTGGGCTAGAAATCCTCTCTACAAGGTGATTATCCAATCCTTGGTCCTCATGGTCCTAGACCCTCCGATATTAGAGTGGTATGCTTTGCAAGAAGATCTATGCATGATGAGTAGAGGGATGCATTTGTAACTTACATCCATGCAATTGTTCTTGGAGATCCCCCTTACTTCCATCTTGTCCCTTGATGTGTCAAACATGTGTACAACTTTAAGAGGAACAAAATTAGAATCATGTTTTACCTTAAAAAAGCTGAATTTGTCATAGTAAGTATGATAAGAAAAGGTTTTGCAATTGCCTATCCCATTTGTTCCCTCATGCCATATAATAAAACCATCATGATCATGCCCATAACTCTCCCAAACATTCCTCCATAAGGGTTGGAAGTTACCAAATTACCACCAAAGTCCATAGTCCCTTCATCAAGGAGATGGCCACCTTGTAGCCCAAACTAAATTTATTGTTATATGGATTGTAACTATGATGTATAGTTCTAAATTTTCCCTCAAAACCCAACTAATTCATTACTAGGTTGGCCTCCCTTACATCCTCCATATCTGTGAACTTTGAAGATGTCCATAAGAACACAATATTCATATAAAAGGGACCAAGGCTGCAAAATAAAAACATTTGGAAGTGATACCTTGCTGCCCCAAATAGAAAAGTCCCTTTGATATTCATTCTTGGTGTGCATACTAGTGTGGCCACCTCTCAATAACCTCTTGGTAACTCTTACATGTCATGGTAGGCTCCTCCAATCTTGCAACAAAATAATAACAAAGTTTTTCTTGGGAAATATACCTTGGAGACATACAATAGCCCTTTACCCCAAATTTTTTAAGTAATAAAGTGCACTTCTCCTTCTTGTTAGGGGCTTTAATTTGCCTAAAAATTAAACATTTTTGTCCTCATATAGTAGCTTGACCTGCTTTACCAACTCATAATTTTTTGATTATGAAAATTCAAACCTTGCATAAACACTTTTAGGACTTACCATGGGATGTAACATGCCAAAAAAATCACATTTTTTATCCTCAATAAGTGGTTGAACTTGTTTCAACAACTCATAATTTTTGAGTACAAAAATTTAGACATTACAAAAACACTTTCAGAATTGGTTATGGGCTATAATGTACCCCAAAAATGTGAATTTTGACCTTAATAGATATCTAATTTAGCCCTTCAAACTCACTATTATTATGGCTAAACAAATTCTGAAACTTCACAACCAATTTCAATTTTTGTTTACACCATTTAAATTGGTCTTTAATGTAATATTCAGATTTGCCTTCATACCTTGGAATCAAGCTCAAGTAAAATAAATTTTATGCTTTTCTACAAACCTTGAAGGCTGTACTATGACCAATTTATTGATTTATTTGGAAGGGTAACCATTTTCCACCTTTGTTCCACTCAACAAGCCATGTGTGACCAAATTAATTCATGAGAGATGGCTATTCTAACTTAGATAAAACAACTTGCCTTGTTGCCCCTACCATAATCCCTTCTTTAAACATGATCTCCATCCTCTTGGATGTTTCCCCCTGTGGGTACCTTATCATACAAACCATTTAGGATCACTTCTTTTCCATTCACATCAAACTTGATTTCCATGGTTTGGTAATTTTATGTGTACTTTCCAAGAGAGTGCAACCATTATATGCCAAACACCAGGTTGGTCTTCTAATACCAACCACATAGAAATCATCCTCAATGAGATGTGTTCCCATCATGATATTCAACTTTGGGACTTTAGTGGTGCAAGGTATGGTGAAGCCATCTGC